>JMRO03000089.1:0-48828 GCA_000743665.3 Scytalidium sp. 3C | reverse complement strand
AAAAAAAAAAAAAAAAATTGTTATCACCCAAGAGGACAAAACAAGGGTAGAACTGGTGATTGCTGTATTATCCAATTGGAATCGTGAAAACGTCTCACAATATGCCAAAATATGAGCGAAGGATGAGCGAAGGATGCAACAAGCAGCGGCTATTTCTAAGCATGAAGATCGTAATGAAGATCAGCATTCTCTGCACGGTTAACTTTTATCCATCATTGGTCGAACACTCACAATCTTTGTCCGTAGAAACCCTTAATTAAATATTAGCTGCAGCAATCAAGAGCTCTGACTCAAGACCGAAGGTTTAGTGGACGATATTATACCCAATTCGCTTGCCCATATTAGAAATAGGATTTCGGCTGTCTAATCATTTTGCCATGAAAATACAAGGTAGAAAAAGATGGTTAATATGCTGTGATTCTTCCTCCCTAGAACATAATTGGATCCGGATTTTACCCTACAATGAAATCTTAAGTCCATGCGGTGCTAGAAAGATTAAAATTATCTACTCGATGCCGTCCTTATTTCGGGTTCTACCGCAAAATTAAACGTACTATGACAGGATTGTTCCTTGTCATACGTGCCCAGAATACTTTAGTCCTGACACTGCGTATACATGAGAAATTTCCTTGGGTCTGCTGAGAGGATATACGGAGGACTACACCTGGTGCAAGACCAGGAATTCAACAAATGGTATAAGCCATACTGAAAATGGCCAAGGTGAGAGTAAGAAAGTAAGAAGAAACAATATCCAATTGCCGAAATAACCAAACGCGTACTAATAATACCCGCTCCAATGAACATCTGTGTCCAACTTTGTCCCTCACATAGTCCCATTCACGTTGGCATTCTTCTCCAAGCACTTGATTACCATGCCCGTTGGCATCACATCCCCAAAATTCCCATAGAATGCGCTCAGCGCCGCGTTATGCTCATGATCCGAGAACGCTGCATTCGCATCCGACACCATGATGACCCTATAATTCCTCATCATCGCATCTCTGGCTGTCGACTCGCAGCACACACTCGTCACTGTCCCCGTGATGAGCAGCGTGTCAATCCCCCTCTGCCTCAGAATCATATCTAGGTCGGACGACCCTTGGATGAAGGCGCTGTACATCCTCTTCTCCACTAACAGATCCCCTTCAGCCTCTTGGACATCTAACTCCGACCAGAGCGCATGTCCCTTGCTTCCCCTAGCTAGGGCCTCGCGCCTGTTCCTGGCCACGTCGGGGAGGGCCAGGTCGTTGTGCATGACCGACCAGACCGTGTCGACTTCTTCGACCCAGGCGGTTTGGATGAAGATTACGAGGCCGCCAGCGGAGCGGACGGCTGCGGCGAGCTTATTGACATTGGGGACGATGGAGGGCGCTGCGGGGACGAATGCGTGGCTAACGCCGGGCAACATGAAGGCATTTTGAAGATCTACCACGACGAGTGCTGTCTTTGCCGGAGTCAGATCATCAAAGACATGTTCCCTGCCGCGGCGCTTGACTACACGATCGATGACCGACTGAGGTATGGAAACTTTATGCATGGGTGTTTTTGTTGAAAGGTGTCTGTCTACCTATCACCCAAATTATGCGACACAACTTGTCGATATTCGCGTTCGCCTAGCCCGCAAGCCAAAATTCAAGGTTAAGTGTTATCAGGGAACAAGCTACATGAGGTTGTGAAAGTGAAGATAAGATACCGGCAAACACCCAGAGATAAAGCGGCTTGCCGTGATGCTGAGGGCGGGGAGTTCGGGGAGATAGCCAGGACACTGGCGACTAACTGGACAACTCCGCTCCATGAAGCGATTAGTAGTTGCTCCTAGGTTCCCTATTTGAGCAGTTAGTCCCTTATTTCCTTGTGAACAGACTAGGAGCTGGTTGATCGCGCTTACCCCTCTCTCGAACCTCCAGCATCCACTTTACGCTGAGAAGCACAATCTATACAATGATGAGGTCAAATTAGGGCAACATTAAATCTTTCATCAACCGTAAATACACCACCCCCGTGGCTAAGTCATAAATTATTCATGATAAGTAAATAAGTCAATCCCCAGGTACACTGTGAAGCAGTATGCCACATAGTCGCCGTACAGAGTTGATTGGCAGAAGTAACCTGGAGCTGGTGAATTGATAGGAGAGTATACTGGAATAGGAAGGCCTTTTCGGCGTCTCCATTACTACATCTAGCCTAAACACTCTCCAAAGCCATTAAACAGTCTCGATATAAGCAAACTCGTGCCTTGCGATTGACAGTATATTAGGCACCGCCTCAGCATCCCTGCTTACCTTTGACATGCCGCTGGCTAGGACCACCCACGTAGCGTTTTTATTGTCATAACTAGTAGACTGTAAACCAACGAACTGGCTCTAGATGTTCTCCACGCAGCAGGTATTGGTAACCCTAGAGCATATCCCGATCTTACTTCCTGGGTACCGGACTGGAGCAGTATCCTACGAACAATTCTCGGGGGTATTGCGAGGACCATGTCGTCTGCTGCGGATGGCACCAGGAGGCGTCTTATGAAATTGACCAAGGGGCTAAGATATTATCACTGAGCGGTATTATTTTCGAGAGCGTGAGTTCAAATCTGCCATCAAGACCGCTTGACCCTGTTCACGAAGAATTTGAAAGGCAGAAAGAAGTAAAGCAGATATAGTCCAAGCATGGCTGGCAGAGTCCCTCAATTTAGCCAGGTGCTCAAACAATATGGCAGTGATACAGGTCGATATCGAGCCTTGTGGTCAACACTTGCCTCAATCTTCTATGTTAATGGACCTGGTACGCCTGCCAAGTCGACGATTTTGAGACTTTTCTGGCATATAGACAAGCTGTCTCCGAACTCGTACATACAGAAGGGTGGGACCAAGTTGTGTTTACGGTGGAGTGTGTTAGGTAGGCACAAGGTTGTGTACGTTCCCTTGCTAATGTGGGGAATAGGAGGGTGTTCATGACTAACCAGGGGTACTTCAGCCTTGGCCCTGAAGGTGTTCAGGAGGTAGATCAAATTGCCGTTTTCTATGGTGCAGCTACGCCTTTCTTAATCCGAAAACGGAAGTTTACTATGAATGCAGCAGGAGGTGTATACTATCTTGTCGGCGAGTGCTACATGTATGGTTTAATGGATGGCGAATGCTTAGCTATGGGTAAGGAGCGGAAAATTGAACTAGTTTAACTTGAATCGGAGGCTAGTTAATGGCTTTATATTTTATAACCACTAAGCCTTTATATATATTCATAATATCACGTAGTTGATATCTGGAATTAACTTACCAAGCGTGTCTGTCCTATCAAGGATGACAATGACGTGATTACTGCAAAGTTCATTTGCCCGTATTCACATATTCATGCACAAACTTACCTGGCCTGGAGACATCTGTTCATGATGCGAGATTTGTAAAGATAGTGGACTTCCACATACTTCATACCCTCAAAGTAGTAGTCACAATAATTTCCATGTTCGTATGATCAATTGTACAATACCATTTCGTTATATCTAAAGACTGACACGCTTCAATGAAAGAGTCTAACGATAATCGCAGATGGTACTCATATTACACGTAATAGGTCTAACTATCAAACCTGATCAAAAAGATTAACTCATCATGGTATTAATTTCTACTATCTTGCCAAGGATAGTTGAGGTCGCAATCAACATTCTCGATCAAAATCCATAAAACCTTACGCGATTTTTTCTCCTCTTTACCTTTGTGTCCTTTCTTGCCTGGCTGATCTAATTTCTCCTCGAGCTCATCTCGCTTCTTCTCAGCCTTGCTGATCTCCCGCTCCAATTTCTTGTCAATCTTCCCTGGATCGCTTGATCGCCTTTTGTGCGCCTTGGCTTCTAGTGAACTGATTTCCTTCTCGAGTTTTGCTATTTCTTTATCAACCTCGTGGCGCTTTTTGTCGTTCTTCTTCTCCTCTTTTTCATGCTCTTTAGCCCGCTTTTTGTCCATGCTCTTGATATCTCGGTCAACCTGTTTAGCACTCCATTTATCCAGTGAAGATTCCTGCGTTGTAGGTTTGGGGACCGTAAAAGTTATTGGAGCAGTATATGGGCTTACTACAGAAAGAAGCCTCTCTTCGAATTTCCGATCCGTATCTGCGCCAGCGAGTAAAGGCGTATCTGGTGGAATCTGGCATCTCACCATCATTGCCTCAGTAGATGCCAGCGCAACCTTTAATCCTCGCGGGTTGAACAACTTTTCATTCATACTTCTGATGTAGAGTTCAGTACGTCCCTTTGATACAGCGGCCGTTCCCAGTTGTGCACTAGTCGACATAATGTTTCCTGCCACTACTGCCCAATGATGAGGTACATTGCCGATAATTCCACCGGCTAAGTTAAGAACTTGTAGTGGCGGAGAAGCAGTTGCAGCTACGTTGAGATCGTCGATAAAGTCCATGAATTCTGATACTGAAATGCCGATGGACTCGAGATACGAGCTGTATACTCTAGCGAAGGGCACTCCCATTCCTGGTCCAATCTGCGGAATTGCAATTGGTCGCCTCAGAACAGCTGCAGAGTCACGAGAGGCGCTGGACGGAACTATTGCAGAGGAGGTTGGGTGTCGCAAGCTACTGTTAGCCCTTCGATCATAGGACTCTTCAAGGATTGGATTGCCTCCGCGACCATAATCTCCATAGCTTCGGTTGTTATCGGTGGGGTCATAGTTTCCATCATAATCTTGATAGTGTGAATGGTCGTACATTTGACCATAGTGCGGACTATGATCCTGCTCGTAACCTCCATGATTCCGACGATAGGTTCTGTCATAGCTTTGCTCATAACGCTCATTATAATTGATATCGGAGTATGGCTTCAGTGACGAAGCCTTCATATGGCCGCTGTTGTCATATCGCTGCATGGTCACAACTGTGCGATGTATAGGAAGCCCCTTGGGGTGCTGACAGTTTGAAAGCGTCGGCACTGTCTAAATAGTTCGGCGTTGTTGATTAATTCACAATCCGGGAGAAGATCCTCAGCAATGCGAGGCCCCAGTTATCTCTGAATATGCTTTTAAGCTCGTCCATCTCTGCGAGGGGAAGGATTATATGTCGTAGGAAAATGTAAGACCGCTAAAGTTGAAGTCGCATCTACTTTGTCAAGTGGCGAGATGCACCAACAATGGGGACCAGTCATGTTTCCAGATCCACCATGGCTGAGCAACATTGTAACGTGCAACGGATAAGCCGAAATACAATTCTCGGCTTCTTTTATCAGCAGGAAGAAAAGCTTAGAATTTTCTCTCGCCTCAGTCCTGGAGAAAGAACCACGTCGTGCAGGTAATCACCGCAATAATCCGGGGCTAACATGTTACCTCGCCCTTTGCATCCGTTTTGGGGTTAGCTCCCGAGCTCAGCCAACAGCGAGAGGTTTATTCTGACCCACCTCGAGCAATGGACCCACGATTCAAGCTTACAGCTCTCTGATCCGCCACTCGATGAAACCAGAGCCATAGCCAAGATACGTAAGATAAGTAAGGTTTAGCCATGCGCTAGATCGCACCTCGCGATAATGAGGCTGAGCACAGTCAGCCTTTGGACCCCTCCGCTCGGATTGTAATATCAAGACTCGCCAAGCCTCAAAGTATACGTTGGAAAATGTTCTGTTTAGGCAAGAGCTTGGACTGCAGCTCCGTCATGAAGCTACAGAGCAGTTGATCAGCTTAATGAAAGTGGGCATGAAGCGTCTGATCAAGACCTACTGGGGTTGTGCTCCAATGGCTGCTTCGCCATCTCTAAGCCCCAAGCACAACAAGCATTCTGGCGCCGTACAAATGTGCCTCGGTCCTGTTTTTGTAGAGTATAAAGCTCAAAACTAGAACTTGTCTGGGAGTGTATTCGATTATTTCTTGCAACATCTTCGACTGCTTGTCGGCCTCTTCTTTCTACTCGCCCTCCGCCATCTTGTCAACGTTATATCTTTTCTGTCCGACTAGCACAGACCATCCTTCTCAACATGTTCGATACCAACAAACTTGATAGCCACGGGAAACTCTCCATCGTCGAATTGGCTTTCTATGTGCCTGCCATACTATTTTGCATATTCAACAATATTAGATATGGTTTTAGGCGGGAGGCAGGTTGGATATATTTGTCAATCTTTTGTATAAGTATGTATAAATATTGCATGACCCGAGGTGAATATGCAGCGATCAAATCACTTACCGAAGCATAGTCAAATTGGTTGGAGCTGGAATGAATATTGATATCGAGTTGAACAACAAGACAAGCCTTATTACCACAGCGACCATTCTAAACTCAATCGCTCTGTCACCTCTGCTTAGCGCCACATTGTCTTTTGTGAATGGGAGGTTAGACTCAATCCCATGTCTCTCTCTTGTTTACTAGTAGCTGACGATTACTCCAAACAGTATGGATAAAAAATCAAAATCGGAACGATACTCTGGACCAGTATTGACATTTTCAAGACTGCTGAAGCCGGTACATATTGTCATCATTATTGCTCTTGTGCTCAGTATCTCCGGCACTATGGATCGAACAAAAACAGACCAAAACTCTATAGATACTGGTGCAAATCTTGTCAAGATCTCTGTGGTGTTGTTTCTTATTGTATGGGGGATCTTATGCATGGCAAGTCTTTGCTTCTATGCCGTGAGATCCCGATTTTCTCCTATGCAAAGAATCGTAAGTGCGTGTCGGCGTCGGTTCGATGGTGGTGGCAAAATAACTGACGAATTTCCGCTTTCAGCTGATCGTTACTGTCCTTTTGGCTTTACCATTTCTACTCGTCAGAGTTATTTACTCTGGCCTCAATGCCATCAACTTAGATACCAGCACATCGACCGGTCATACCCAGAAATTCAACCCTGTCACAGGAAGCTGGTCTCTGTACCTCATCCTTGGTTTGCTCCCGGAGGCCATCGTTGTTGCACTTTACTCGGTTGCAGGTGTATTACATTTTATAAAATCTCGAAAGGCAGAGAGATTCGGAAATTACTCTGAGGTGGATCTGGCTGACACTTCTTACCTCCCTCAGTCACAAGTCCCACTCCAACCCTCTTATTGTTAACTTCAATTAGCTCGGCATTTGTGCTACCTGGGATTTTCTTCTTTCAATTCGCCATCGGGGCTTACATAGAGCAGATGGATATTCCTGAATAGTGCGGACATGAGGCTAGATCGGGGTCTTTCGTTTTTGATTTTACTTATCAATTGCTATGGCATAATCGAATTGCGATACCATCAAAATTGTTACTGGCAAAAAATACGCCCAAATCATGAGCTGACGAAGAAGTTGCGTCAATCAATATCTTATAAAGAATTATATAGATTTTCTTCATCCTTCTCTGGGTGAATCCAAAGGTTGTATTTTGGGAAGTGTAACTCTTGGTGTTAAAGCATTGAAGAATATTGTGATCGATCAACAGCAGGTCAAACCATTCCCAAGCGAATCCCCTAGTCCTGATCTGTCTCTGCTAGTTCAGATAGCAATTAGATGCCTGTGTGAATTACTGAAAGGGGTTTAGAAAGTGTCCACATAATCCAGCTTATTAGTAATAGACCCTCTTTAGACAAGAGGCGACAACCACAAGGATGTTTAAGAATAATTCAAAAAGCAGAATTTACTTCACGGTTATGTAGACAAATGTATCATCTTCAAAAGGAAACCTGAGCATCAGATTCCAGAAACAATTGTCATGCCTCCTCTAGATGAGACTGAATGGTGGATCCGTGTCTACGAGACTATCAAACGTATATCTCCCGGTAGAGTGACTCCATATAAGCACATTGGTGTTCTATTAGGAACTCGTATGACTTCCCTGCAAATCATAATAGCGGAATTGCGAACAAGATAGCTCAACGAGCACGTCAAGTTGGCATTTGCTTATCCAGCCTTCCGTCCGAAAGCCATCACGACCACGTTAATGACGGAGCCAATAGCCATCAAATTTTGGAATCTTACAATCTTAACAATGTACCACGGCAACGTGTCATTAATTCCAAGGGTATGATATCTCATCGGTAACTTCCAAACTTTTGTATTCTCGAGGATTACTATCTGATGATTGAACGACAATGCACCGGGATGGGCCCACCACCAAGCCCAATATCTTCGACGGGAAGGCGTTGAGGTTGAAGCTGATAGCCTTGGAGACTATCATATCAGTTTTCAAGTATACGGATGGTTTCCAAGCCGATTACCCAATGATGCTGAATTCAGGGATAGAAAAGATTATGGTCCATGAATTCAGGCGTAAATGAGTTGGATTTGGTAAACATTAACACTGTAGAGGTAACCACCCAGGGAGTAGTCTCTGCTTTATAAACATTATCAGGGAAAATTATCCAATTATTTTGCAAATTATCTCCTGCATTGTGTAGCTTGCTGACCATATGTAGATATCAGAGCCAGTTATGTGGTTATGTTGTGGCGTTACATAGCCTGTGTTTGGCGAGACTTTGATATATCTAATATTATCTTTATCGTAAATATCATATTATGTTTACTAAAAAAGATTGTCTTGGATCACATAATTCCAAGATGTCTATTTATCAAATTGAGAATATTTTTAGCAGCACTTCTCTGCCAATCCAATGAAAGAGGACATCCCTCAATTAATCGTAGTGGCTGGAGTAGCCGTATTGTATCTGACCATCCCAAAAGACGATAACGGGGGGCTTCTTTGTTTGATTGCTCCGATTGATTAGTTATTGCCATAAGGTCAATTCCAGGCATCACGGTCAAGACGGTTAAGACTTTTTCCGCAAGCGCTTGAAATTCCTGAATGCAGCGATGCCTAAGCTGCTCAAAAAACATTTCTTGGATCTGTGTACAGCTAGACGACTTAGATGCGCTGTTCAAAAGCACCAATGTCTTGTAAGAGAGTTGCATTCTGAAGTGGCTTGAGTAGACAATGGTTCCTACATAACGTAGGTCGATATTAGTAGGGAGTGTGTAGGGTGCTAAAGGGGGCTCTATCACGCAATATCTGATCGGCCTTTTATTGGATAATGGTTTGGCATTACTCTCCACACTATCCATATCGAGAAGAATAGATGATATACTAGACGGTAGTACATCGACATCGCCGCCATTAATCAGTCGGTGGATACGATGACATATGTCAACGCAGTGACAGGAGAAGATTGCAGCTCGAATTATAGGATATTCCGATGGTTCAGAGCGCTTGTAGATTTCGCCGATCCAGGTGAAGCTATCACGAGGGCACTCTCGACCGGCCGAAAGTGCTTGGAACAACTGATATAGTAGTTATTATATAGGAAAGAAACCCAACCATTTGGCTCCGTGCTACCGAATCTAAACTTACCACGGTGTTGAGGATTATCCAAAATATATTTCGCCCGTCGCGTTGTGCTAACCACTCTATATCGCGCTGACGAAGTAATTCTAGCATACCCTGACTATGTATATGCCACCCAGAGGGTCCGGTATGATCTGTGTTGCCTAGCATGAGCTATCCATAGGTTAGTAAGTATGATATCTAGTGAGCCCTTATTGTACGAGCTTACTTCATATAAACTTAATAACCAGACACTTAACAAAACTTTGTCATTTGTATGTTCTTGCGGGTCCAAAAGTGCAGAGTTCAATGCAGCAAGGGCAGTTGTGTATGCTTTTGCTCGATAGAAGATAACATTAGGAGATCGGGTAATATTAGCCATGTATGCACAGCCAACCGCGTTGCAGGCCGTGAAGAGAACAGAGCCGTCTTCAACCTCGGCAATGACGCGAGGAATGGTGTTGAAAATGCTTTTGTTGAAGCCTCTTGCGATATCGAACGAGAACTTGCTAATAATCAATGGTATAACATGATCGTTCCATGATTCTGGAAGCGAATCTTGTAGTGGGTAATGTAATTTAGAGGCTTGAGATTCAGCGGTGCATATCTCAGGGGAGTCATCAGGGTATGTATAACACGAGTTATATATATCATTCCAAGCAAATTCTGCAGATCGATGTATTTCTGAGACATATGAATTATCAGGCACTTCGAGTTTATCATCGCTCGAGTGCTGAAATGAGAAGCCTTCTACTCGAATGTGAATTTTTGAGTGAAGTGAGCATTTGGAACACAGTTGATAATTGCTCCGGCACCAGGCACCCTGAGGAAGCTTGAGTTTATGCTACTGATATTAACCATGTATTCTCAATTTGTTCAGTTAAAAATAGGCTTGAACGTACCTCGACCTGCCAATATGAAGGGCAGTTATGACTCAGCCGACTGATATTATTCCCAAACAGCTCATGCTCGGTATGGATAAGTTTTTGATCCATGTGTACCACGGTGCGGGGGGCATTCAAAAGTCTAATATTGACCACAAAGACTCAAATAGTATGCAATTGGTTCATCTGTGATCACTATCTAATTTCAAACTGCTGGCAACAAACTTTCATGATTCGAAACGTACGCAGTAAGTAAAAAATAACTAGATGAGGTTGATAGCCAACTCCGAAATCCATCCCGTACTTACGTAAAACTGATGGTTAGCGCATTCGACGCTACTGGACAATAAGCTACAGTTAAATTGCATCTCCTAGCCTAGCGAAGCATGATCTTCAAGACTCGTGTCAGCTTACCCCTCACACAAAAGTACAGTACACATCATGATGGCCTTGCTTTATTGGTAATTCTTCGCGAGAAAGGTCACCTTGTTTGCAGATCTTCGGATAGTGGTTTCCGCAACCAAACAGATATGTACTTTGAAGAGTCGACACGCAAGAATCTAGCAGCTTGCAACTTGAGGCACATTTTAGAGGTTTTGTATGGCCTATGATATTCTTCACTCTCCGAGCCACACCCTAGCAAAGTACATCGATTTAGAAGATTTGCATCATATTCCTCAGGCTGACTACCTATTTGTCGGTCCCTAGATCCTTATTGGTTATACTTACATGTGCAAAGACCGTCGGATCTATGAGTAGTCCAAGCATGATTCGTTCAACAAGTAAAATATATATCGTGGAAGAAAATTTAACGAGCTCTTAGGAATTTAAATTTTATACTACATTGCAAAAGAAGGATTCGACTCTGTTATGGCAGGGAAAGATGGCATGAATATGAGGTCTTAGATTAGGACCATAGCTAGATATAGATTGGATACTGCGGTCCACGGGGAAATCAACATTTTACAACTCCTTGCATTATGACGAGCTCACCCATCTTCCCCTTGTGCAATGTTTTTTGTTGTTGTGATTTATTAAGACTCAACGATTCTATTGTTCATGCCCCGTGCCTTCGGATTGTACAGCTATACTCGCCCTCATACCATCAAGACATCTTAGTAAATGAATTTGCTAATAGGATAAACATTGAAAAAAAAATTATACTTACGCTTTCAAACAAATTGTACAGATGTAAATGCAGAGCGCTATCATAAAATATTGATAATTTTAACAAATAATTTGGCTGTTTTAAACCCTCCTATAATGATTAAACCCAATATTATATAATGCATATATCTATCTATATTTATAGACAAAAGCCAGTTTTATAATATAATGGAATTTGAGCAACACTGTGGAGCACAATTTTAACCTCGGCTCGAATTTGCGGGGTTGGTGATAGGTCCAAGAATGATTTGGTCAGCGCTAATACAACAAAACAACCATACGGTAATCTCTGGCAAGCGAAGGCAACCATTGCGCGGTGAGTAAAGATCTCTCACTTAGTCGGTGGCAGCGACAATAATCAATGTGAGAGCGCATGAAGATGAGCGACTCAAAAATGGCAGCAACCAAGTTCAACTTTCCTGTCATAGACGTATGGGCCAACCCGCCCGGAGTAAGTGATTTGATTTGATGATAAGTGGAGCTTTTCTAACTGAATCAACAGACCCTCATTCCAGAGACGAAACGATTATTTGAGCAGAGTCATACTAACGCGGCTGTATCTAATCGCAAGCATACTCCAGATGAGTTGATAACTCTGATGGATAAGGCTGGTGTCTCCCAGATATGTCTTGCCGCATGGAACCGCCCTGGTCAGGCCATCTTCTCCAACATTGAAATTGTGGAATACACCCGAGCCTATCCAACTCGCATATTTGGTCTCGTTTCTGTCAACTTGCTTGATCCAGTTGATGCCGTTAAGGAGCTCGAGTACTATGTAAAAGTAGAAGGATTTAAAGGCCTTCGAATAGTACCATGGCTATGGAACCTCCCACCCACGGATGCTCACTACTGGCCGCTGTATGTGAAATGCATTGAGTTAGATGTTCCATTCCTCACACAGGTCGGGCATACGGGGCCGCTCTGTCCTAGCGAGGTCGGAAGGCCTATCCCGTACATCGATACCATCGCATTGAAATTTCCCGATCTGAAGATCATTTGTGGGCATTTGGGTTATCCATGGGTTACCGAGATGGTGGCAGTGGCGTGGAAGCATCGGAATGTCTACATCGACACCAGTGCATGGTCACCCAAATATTACTCACAAGAGTTTCTCACATTTGCTAATACAACAGGGCGCAAGAAGGTCATGTTTGGGACAAATTTCCCGCAGCTTAGTTGGGAGGCCTGTGTTGACGATGCTATAGAACACCTTGTCCGGAGCGGACGTCTTAGGGAAGAGGTTGTTGAAAACTTTATGGGAGCCAACGCTGCCCGAGTTCTAAAACTTCCCGCTCCAATTATCAATACCAGAAAATCAATGCTCTGATTATGCGGTATTACGGTCAAAAATCTGCGATAGTAAATATCTTGAGTTTTATTTCTGCAACTATCATGTACAGTATTACACTTTAAAAAAATCAAAATAAACGCTCCCAGCAGATTTCAAATCTTGTTTCATAGCTATCTTGCATTGGTTGTCCAATAGCGAGACGAAGGTGAGCCGGAATTTGGGAGCGTAGCAAGAATAAAGAGTAAAAAGTTGGAAATTTACTAAGATTAAACTCGACGGTCCTATATATAGTAAGAGAAATACCACTTATATATGATGCAACGCCTGGGGAGCCATGTCACTCCCACTGCTGTTTTCAATGAGCTGGCGGCAGAGATCGATGCGGCAGAGACATCAGACCCGTTCTCGCCCAAGGTGCCTCATTAAGTTAGACTCCTACTCCAAATCAAGCTTGCCCGGCTACGCGGACAGCGGCCTCACCCCCAATCAAAAGCTTCCTTCCCCTTGCAACAGATGATCATCTCCGCTTAGATCCGAAGATTAAATTGGAGGAACAACGTATATGTAAATATACTCGTACGTATTGTGCGGCACAAACCTCAGCCACGTGCATGACGGCGCTACCCTTGAATCATGCATCTATCTTCTGCCAACTTTTGCCCCGTCGGGAAAGAGGCATTTGAAGTACACCCCTAATTGATTGGAAGAGCGGTCATTGTGAGTTGATCTGCAACATGGCATCGGCCCAACCTACGGTTCCTGTAATGATGAAAAACAGGAACCAACGTTATTGAGAACATTTTCTCCTTCCATGTAGAGAGGGCAAATAATATTTAAGCAGCTAGCTTCTCCCTCTCCCATCCAAAATCCAGCTAGCAAGATTCCATACTCATCTAATACTTTGCCCTATCCTCTGTTGGCACAGCATAATGCTCTCTTCTCCGCTATTCATTAACGCCCTGTCTCTGACTTGGGGTATTGTGCGCTCTGTAGCTCCACCTACCGTCAGCATCTCTGCCGGATCTATTGAAGGGACACAGTGCAGTACATCGAACGCGACTTCCTATCTATCCATTCCATATGCGAAGCCGCCAATAGGTGATCTTCGCCTTGCACCGCCACAAGCCTACAACTCGAGATTTCCAAATGGAATACTCCAAGCGAATGCAAGTGCTCCGGCCTGTCTTCAGTTCGGGGATGAATTTATTGAATACACACCTCAAAGTGAGGACTGGTCAGTTTCCCCCTCGTTCGTATCAAGAGCAGCATCGCATCTAAATATGTTGTAGTTTGTACCTCGACATATGGGTGCCGCCTTCCTCTTCCAATTCTTCGTCACTCCCAGTCAAGGTATGGCTCTACGGGGGCTCAAATGACGCTGGCGGCATCTCCGACCCTTTATATAATGGTTGTAATCTGGCAGCGGCAGGAAACACGATTGTGGTGGCAGTGAACTACCGACTTGGACCCTTGGGCTGGCTAACTCTGGAGAGTGCGGGAATACAAGGTAATTTCGGTCTGCAGGATATTCTTCTGGCACTTACCTGGGTGCAAACAAATATTGCTGCCTTCGGCGGAGACCCTGTAAGTTCATTGATTGGGTTGAGTGCTCTGCAGTTCGATACTGATGGCATTTTACAACAGAAAAGAGTTCTTTTATTCGGCCAATCCGCTGGTTCAGCTGACACCTTCTTTGTTAGCTCGTTGCCACAGGCTCCGTCCCTGATAAAAGCGGCCATTATGGAGTCAGGAGGTGGAAGGAGCTATGCTGGAAGTGATGCAGCTAATGCCTATTCAGCGGAGTATGCCAGTCTCATTAACTGTAGTACTAGTGATGTAAGTTATCGAATTTATGCTCCTAACTTTGCATTTGGGCTGAGAACCTTCCAGGCCAGCTGCTTCCGCACTGCACCCGTGACGACGCTCAACACCAGCGTACCTTCTGGTGCCAAGGTATCGACGGTTGCAAACGGACGTACCTATAATGGCTGGGGTCCTCATGTAGATGGAGTGATTGTTCCGGAAGATCCTGGAGTAGCAGGGGTTCAAGTCCCAGCTGTCTTTGGGTGGAGTAAGTGGAGCATTATTTGGAAGCATGCCATTGGCAAATCGCAAGATCTAACATTAAATAGATAAGCAGGATGGATCACTCTTCGTGATAGAAGATTATGGCCCTGAATTCTTGAACCTCACTGCGACAAACTATACAGACTTTTTACAATACAATTTCGGAAAGGCGGCTCCTACAATAGAGAAATTCTACCCTCTCTCAGCTTTCAACTCGACACCACTTCCCGCTTTTTATGCCATCGTGTACATCACCACAGCAGTCGATTACACCTGTCCGGCATATCGTGGGCTGGTGAATGCCGAGAAGAAGGGCATCCCAGTGTATACATATCAATTCGAACACACTCCCTCATGCCCATGGTACGCAAACATCCCCGATACACAACAGGCTCTCTCAACTCTAGGGCCTACGCATACTTCAGAGATTCCCTTCGTCTTCGCCAACACCAAAGACCTCCCTCTGCCGAACGGAAACTGTACCTTCACAAGCCAAGAGCAAGAGATAAGCGCACAATTGGTCGCGGCTTGGACAGCTATGGCCGCCAATGCAAATCCTTCCAGCTCTTTACTCGCCTGGCCAGCCTGGAACTCAACGTCTTCACTCGGTATGAATATTCTTAATTCTACAGCTGTCGGAGTTGTCAACTATACAATATGTGAGCTGTGGGATGCCATTGCAGCCGAAGAGATCAATGGTACTTTGGTCACCAACACGAGCAGTGCCAACGCCTCCAGCACCACGAGCGGTGGGATTTCCAGCACTGGTTCAAGAGCAACCACAACAGCTGTTTCTACAAATGTAGCTGGAGGCTTTTTTGTCCAATCTAGCATGCTTCTCGCGTTTCTCCTTGTAGGGATGGGGGGACTACTCTAAGCTGTAGCCTAGATGGCCGATGTTCAATTGGTAAGCAACAGGTGATTCATTGAGCCGTGTAAATGTATCTCGGGGTACCAATTCGTAATAAATATCACTTTTTATCACTGCGCCCGGATTATAATCTAATTCCTGTGATACAATTTTGATGGAGGATTTCGACCTAGGACTTGTGCGGTCGCACACTGCTACAGATACGGAACCGCGCGTTGCAGAGCGCACGAGTAGGCA
This sequence comes from Scytalidium sp. 3C, assembly GCA_000743665.3. Taxonomy (NCBI): domain Eukaryota; kingdom Fungi; phylum Ascomycota; class Leotiomycetes; genus Scytalidium; species Scytalidium sp. 3C. The sequence continues at coordinate 33,048 of JMRO03000089.1, read as the reverse complement.
CACGCATTGAATCGCTCTGGAGGATTATTAAATCAAAATCTAAGCAAAAAGTAGCTAACTGCCCGTAACGGATCATCCCTCTCGTACTGAAATATACAAGTTACTCGATGCTTCGTCCTCCGTACTAATCCGGAAGGAAGGTGACGACAAAGCTACAAGATTATGTTCATAGTTCTGTAGAGGGAGACGGTCAACTGCACTACAGAATTATGGTTGTAGGGGTATGAGCGATGTCAGCTTTCGCGCTCTTAAATTAATTTCCTGTATCCGTAGTAACCAATAAAAAGTAATGTTACAAAAAGGAAATCCCATTTGTTCCGATATATGCCCAATACCGCTAGATTTACCATCTTAACCATGCACAAAGGTCTAAAATTGAGCTCAGCCTGGCGTGTTGAATCTAGGAAGAAACTCCATGCTTCTTTCTCAAATGCTGCCGCCAGTGATCCTTCCTCCAAAATCCATTCTCCCCTACTCTATCACAGCTCGCAACTCGGCAGACATAAGGCCTGATTCCGGAATGAGTTTTCTCATGACGATGGAGCTCGGCTCGTCTATGATAGGTCCGTTTGCACCCCTCGACGCTACAGATAAAGCGACGGGCTCTTCGGGATTATTAGCTTCAGCAGCGAGAAGACAAGGGAGGGATACTTACTTGCGAGGCGTTAGATCCTGTGTGGTGATATTTGTTATCGTGGATTGATCCTGTATAATCCTGGACAGATATGTTAGCTGGTAAACCGAGGTAGGATTCTATTGAGAATTTCGCCACCTTTCCATATTGCTCACTGTCACGTTGGATGATGGTGAAGGTGGCGATACGTGATGTGCTGCATGCTCAAATAATAGCTGACATGTAGGGCAGCGTAGATCGTTAGGCTTGTCGTGAAGTCCTAACGTTGATGACGGCTCATGGAGAGATGAGTGACTTATCGCTGACTCGAAACCTTGTATGTTCGGATCAACAGGTTCTATTTCATTAATGTTATAAATCGTTAGGTCGTTCGAAAAATGTAATATACGGCGTTCTGGTGCGGGGATATGTAAGGTCATGTCATGAAACACATGATCGGCGAAAGTCTGAGAAATGCGAGGGTCTACGGTTGATGAGGAGGATACTGCGTTGTAAAATTGGAGGTTTTCACTGAAGATGTTATCTCCAGGCTCAGTGGGCCAGATGCAACTAGTCCCCATCTTCGGATTTGGATCGTTTAGTGGTGTCAATGAAAGATTTGAAGCAATCGACCCATCTAAAAAGCTCATCCAGCTTTCTCGACTATGCCCTTCGTTCATTTCTAAAACTGAAGCTTGCGATGTCTCCAGCCATCCCATGTTCATCTCAGAGAGAGCCCCATTGTTTTGCGCGTTCCACACAGCCCCCGAACCCTCTCCAAAATGAGAAGCTGTCCCTTTTTGACTCCTCGCCCACAAATCGTCTGTTGTCAAAGGGAGGGAGAAGAGGTGGTATTCAATACTACTTGGTGAACTCACTTGGGTGTTTCTATCCAGTCTAAGATGCAGCGCTCCAAATGTATGCAGGTAAAGGGTTTAAGACATCAGAAAATGGAGAGATACGGGCAACGAAGCCCAGCCCCCTGTGTCACGTAAGCTCTGGCCTAAGCTGAAGGGACGGGCCTACCGTTTCAAAGCAAAATGTACCTGTAGTGTTAGCATATTTTAGGATTCCATGGCTTCACGGTAAATGAGCCACGTTAGCAAAAAGCTCAACTATTCTATACGGCTGGAAAAATCCGTATAGAGAGGATAGTGTTGCTTCTGAATGAGATTCCAGTGGCAGTGCTCCTTGTGGATAAGATGTCCCTTTTGGTAAGTCCAACCTGGTGGTATCCAAACATGTGGTGGTGTCTCTTGTGGTACTCCGTATAAGAGACGAATTTACGATGTCAATTTCGTCGGCATATTTGCTGGCTTGAACTTTGTTGCGTCGTATCTTGCTCCGAGTTTTCTGATGTCTTATTCCTTGTCCTGCCATCAGTGTACCCAATTTTGAGAGGTTAGCATGTGATCACCACCACGAAGAAATACATGAAAGATTGAAGAGAAAGCACGTACGGGATTGAATAGTTGCAGTTCGGACAGTTTCGACTGTCAGGATGGGCTGTTGTCGGATGTGCAATTTGCGTTACCGAGCACATACTCGCAGCAAGACGAATAGTATCGCTGGCACGATGAGGTCCTTTTGTTCTTTTGACTTCTTGAGTCCCTTTTGTTCTTTTGAGTTCCTTTGGTTCTTTTGAGTTTCTTTTGTTTTTTTGAGTTGTCGTAGTTACAAACACATTAGGTGACGATAACAGATGTTGTCTGGTAATTGACCAGCTTGTGACCAGGAATAGGTAAAGCTCGTGAGGGTGACGCTGCGACCAAGTATGTAACGCATGGAGAAGGAAGAGAGAAAGCGAGCAGAAGAGTTAGACTTTGACTTTATGAAGAATCATGGATTCCCTTACCGCCGGATATACATGTTGCGCCCTATTATCTCTCTGGCTCGCTTGGTAGGGCGGTCATGCAGGCTAACTGTGGCTGTTTGCTCAGGACGAATCGCATACATTTTGAGATGTTATTTCCAGATGCGACGGAATGGGAGGGCGGTAGGCTGTGCTCGAGGCTGTCTGTCTCCTTTAGTATGCAGCGGTGCCTCAGACCTCAACGGGGCAGAAAAAGGGTAGCAGGGTTTCGCTGCGCCACTCCATGATGAGTGTAATGTAGTGACCCGATTCCGGTGCAATCGCCATGGTGCAATTTCATTTCTCTTCATAGAGGATTCTGATCTGGTACATTGGTACTTGCGTTGGCGCGTAACGCCTTGCGGCAGCTAGGAACTCGCGTTGCAGAAGACGGGGAGGCGTGACCTCATGTCAGCCGCCGGCCCCCGCACACGCAATTCACAGCTGCCACCACCCACCAGAGCTCGCTCCAACAGTGTCGAGGAGTAAACGTACCTCCCAACAACGCGCTCTCCAACTATGAAAGTCCTCCTAGGCATAACCCAACTTGCGCCAGAAACGGCCGAGCTCCGCAGCGAAACTCAGGCTCAGGACGTACTCGACGATGATCTCGAATCTGATTTTCAAAGGCACGGTACCCTGGCTTCGTGGGCGCCAGGCTACCCTAAGCAATGGGGACACGAATTATGGCGCTTCTCATCAGGAAAATCTGTCGACAACCGCGAATTCTCTGTCAAATCCGCTGCTGCTACGTTTGATGAAAAGCTCTTAGCCCTAGCAACACATGACAATGTATTAATATTTGCTGTTGATGGATTCAAGCTTGTGAGTGTGCTTAATAGCGACTTCGGCTTTGCCAAAACGGTTGAATTCGCGAAGACGCCAGATAATGGAGGAGAGGGGTATCTTCTGGCTGTGGAATCATGGGAGGATCTGAGCGGCGTGAAGGCGCAGATTAAGATGTGGCATTTGGATGCGGAGTGTAAAGAGAAAAGCATACCTGGGCCGCAGGGAGGAATAGAACTCGATTGGACGATAAATGGAAGCTTCCCTCCGTTCGCTCCAACCGCCTTCAGTCCTGACTCTGAGACTCTACTTTATCTGGATAATTTTCGCGATAAATGGGGTCTTCATCCGCGGGTCACAGCTGTCGATGTAGCGACCGGAGAAAGCAAGTTCTCCATGGAGGGCCACACCGACAAGATTATGTGGGCAGGCTTCAGTCCCAACGGCAAACTGATCGCATCTGCAGCCTGGGATGGGTATCTTCGCCTCTATGAGGGCGATTCCGGCAAGTTTATTCGAGACTTCGGTCCAACTGGTGGGCAAAACTGGGCGTGTGGTTTCTCGAGTGATTCAATGAATCTTGCCGTGAGTCGTGGTAACCCACTAGCCAGCACATTCGTCTGGAGAACGGATGATCCACAGAGCTTCCCAATAACGCTTCAAGGAATCAAAGGGGCGTGGCAACGCGTCATTAACTTCTCTCCAGATGGTAAGAGTCTTGCCATTGGTGCACAGGATGGCCGAGTGGTGGTTTATGATACGAATGCATTAGCTTTGAGGCAAGTCTGGCAGCTAGGCGACGTGCCGCAAAGATGGATACGGGAAGTGTCTGCCATCAAGTGGCTTGATGGTGGTAAGAGAATTTTGTTTAAACCGAACAATGGCAGTGTGCAGATGTATGAATTTGCCAGCAATAGGAAATGGAAGTGGGCGGCCGGAGAGAAGGATGAGTGGCGCATGGGAGCTTACCATAATGGGCTAGTTATATTGGAGAAAAGGGGACTCTTTGGAAGCGTGGATCAGGATGGTTCATTAAGAATTTGGAAAATACCAGAATAATTCTCTTGATGGCAGAATATCATATATACGCCACCACAGTACACACATCGGCAATAGTGTGGAATACACGATCTGTACCTTGCAGGCAGGGTCCTAGAGCTATCTACGCAATAACAGCAGTACTATCGGAGAAGAGGTCCAAGAAGTGGTGATTTGGAGATATTCTTTATACCCTTGGCGAGGACCTCAGAACCAGTTCAAATAAAGGAAACTTTGAGTTAATGGGCAATTCGGTTCTCTTAACTGGCGAAGGAAAAGAAAGAAAAAGAAAGCACTCCGGTATCGATTATTCTTCTCCTTGAAAAGTCTTTACATAGTTCGGGCCATGAGGCTAATCCATAACACAATATCTTTAATCGTATCATCAAGAGCGTGTGTAGATCTTTTATTTTAAATTTGCATTACTGTAAGGCAGTAGGGGCGAAAGATCCACGTCGTTGAAGACCTCCAAATACAGCAAAAGGTTTTGCTCGGTCCGCCCTTCCCGGTCTCGTAGAGTCACGTAATGTCTTGAGAAAAGATAGTATTGTTATTTTACAATCTAGAGAGTGAAATCAGGCTAAAACACAGTTTTGATACTGGCGTTACCTTTTCTCACAATCAGAGAGTATGACTAGCTCCAGATTACTGTATTCAACCTAATATAGAACTCAATTGCTTGAATCAATTTACTCTGCTTTTGTCTCCTCTTCAGCTTTCTTTGTTTCAGGAATGCTTGTCAGATGTTCCGCGGCAGTGGTCTCAATGCCTTCCGCGAGTATATCCTCTGGTGCTTCCTCAATTGTTATCTTGGGACCAGTGAACCATTTCCTCGCATCAATGAAATAATACAAAAGCGCACCACCCCACACGGCCATGTTAATAACCACGGTGTAGTTCATCGTCTCGGGTGTTGGATCCGGTCCTCCGGTAGGGAACATGGCAAGTAATATGCCAAATATCAGGAACGTGATTGCAGCCCAGGCGATTGGGGTCGAGAATCTGTCTCCGGTATAAAACGGACCCGGTACAAATTTCTTCTGGCCCCAGATAACTCGACACAAGATCGGGGTACCCCATGCGAGGTTGTTTCCTGCAACAGCAAGGGAGAAGAGTGCAGATGCGGCGGCAGGTGCGATCAAGCAAAGCAAGCCTAGGATTGCGGCAAGGAACACGCACCCCCATACAGTTCTAAGCGGGATGTATCCAAATCTCTTTGAAATGGGGCGGAAGAAAGATGAGAACGGAAGGGCACCATCACGGGAAAAGGCCCACGCCTGACGAGATGCGGCCACAACGATGGAAAGGCCCATGAGAAATTGCACGATAAAAAGCAGAGACATAAAGCCGAGGGCGCCATTCTTCCCAAGAGCATCGTAGTAAATTTGGGCCATAGGTTGGCCAAATGACGATCCGAGGACGGCTTCCAGATCAGGGTTGATGCACGCAGCAAGTACGATCATGATGATGAATCCAAGGAACCAGCAGGAGCCAATGGACATCATGATGCCGAATGGTACAGCTTTGGCTGCATTTGAGGCTTCCTCGCTAATGTGGACGCAACTATCAAATGCACCAATAGTCCAGATTGGGGAGAGCCAGGAGAGCATAAAGGCCCAGCCAGTCGGCCAAGTCGTTAGGTTTTCCACATCAGCAAAAATGTAGTGGCCGTTGTTGCGCTCTCCCGGGTGTCTCTTTCCAATTGGCAACGCAATGATGGTACCTAGGATTAGGACGAGGTTCATCACTACGAAAACGGTCTGTAATTTTCCCATTACTCTGGAGAGGGTAGACGCTAAGACTCCATGGAGCAAAACACAGCCGAGGAAGACCGCATAGACATCGCCGTTCGACGGTGTCCAGTTTCCGTCTCGTGAGATAACAATCCTATCAATCTTGTTAGGCTGGTAGACTTCAAAATAGCTTCTTTACCACTTCTACCCACACTGAACAAAACATGAGTGCAAATCCGTAATCAATACTGCAGAGACCTCCAACTAGGCCTAGTGTATTCGAATACCCAACCAGAAAACTCAGGGCGTTTTTGTATTTCGGCGACGCAAAGTAGTGAGTCCTGGGTGCTATTATTATCCGGTTCTTTTGAAAATTAATCAATGAGCTCATACCACCAGTACAGGCCACCAGATGTTGGCATAGCTGAGCCCAGGTCGGCCATTGCGACGCCAACAACGAAGATGCATCCTGATGCCAGAAACCATCCCCATACCATCCCAACTGGACCAGCAGGTATAGAGAAGGAGAGCGTGGATGCGATGGACGGAAGGAGACCCATGATGCTAAATGCAATTCCAAAGACCTCAATCATGGTGAAGTTACGCCGGAGCTCTTGCTTGTAGCCCAGCTTGGCTGCCAAAATCCAGTGTCAACAGGAGGAAGCCTCAGAGTCCCTTTGGTTATGTACATCCATCACGTACCTAGAAGTTCAGCATCGGCCGCATCGGCCAAGAGCTCCTTGGGAGGAGTTATTGAGTGAGCCTGCCTGCTTGCGATCTTCTCGATGTCCACATCCGAGACGGGCACAGTGGCCGGGTTTGCAGCAGTTTCCGACGCCATGATTGCCAACGAGTCCAAAGTCAACAAGGCCGAACCCTATTTCCAAAAAAAAAAAATCCAAGATTCAATTACACTGAGACAGTCACGAAGGGAACCAAATTGCACACCCGCGGCCTTTATGAAGCATGGGCCACAGCTCGAGCGAGACTAACTCAAAACTACAGCTCGGACGACCATCACGATATCCTCATGATGACACTGGCGATGCTGCCTCATCATTGGGCAGTTGCAATGGAAGGAGAGCAGCTTATCTCGATAAGGAAGGGCGTTCCTTGATAGCAATTGCGGAGATAACAGGGTAGCTGATTCGAGGCCTGCCAAGCAACCCACAAGGGGCCAATCATGCAACCGGCGCCCGTCGTTGCCGTCGATAAGGCGGAATGATGCAAGAAAGAGGCTTGTACACCGGTTCGACGGCCAAGGATTGGTTGCATTCGCTAATCAACTGTCATGGCAATTATCAATAGTGGGCGGAAAAAGTACCCTCACACGCATCTCTACTGCTTGAGGCTGAGAAGCGGTGCATCATTATGCTCCCATCGACTTCCCATAGTCCCATGCAAATGCGCGATTTTTAGAGTTTACCTGTGGCCCGGTACTCGTATCGTTGGTACATTAGGCGAACCCCGCAAAGGGTGCGGAGTCGCGAAGGTCAGGCCGGTGTTCCGCCCTGTCAGATTGTTATTATTCATCTCTGAAGCCACTCATCTTATGGTCAGACACATAAACTGGTTCCTTGGGAAGAGCTGCGGATGACGTAAATGATAGATGTAAACAATTTCTTGGCAGAGGAAGACTGGAAAAGGAAGCTGAAGAGGGAAAGGTATCCAGAAGCGAATTTCTAGTGGTCGTCTGTTACTTTATTTTATTTCGATTTCTAGCGATTATTTATATAATTATATTAAATGTATAAAATTTGCCAGTTAAACCACATTGTGCGTGCCGTGTAGATCTTATAGAATTCATTGAACAGGAAACGCTGCCAAGTGGGAGTCCTTCCCATCAACTGCTCCTTCAAGATCTGACATTGGTGTTATTTGTAAAGATCCGGCACTCCCGGTTCGTGTGCAGAACATATCACGCACCCTCGCTAATGAGGTCAAGGGTGGTACCGGTCCATGTGGTACGCCATTCTGAGTAAGTTATAAGAATAAATTGGATCTTACTTAGATATTTAATAATTAGAGAAGAGAGGCGCAGTTTAGGTAAGAGTTAAGAAAGGTCCAACAAACCGGAGAAAACTTGTTCCCACCACCGTCCAGACAGAGACGAGGATGGATGTATGTGAGAATTACTGAATAGTGTTTAGAGCTGTCTTTTGTGGCTTATCTGGGATTTAAGTTAAGTTAATTCCGGTACGCCTACCCGGAGATCGTATGTAAACGCTCCTAATAGGTGGGGATATTATTATCTAGAGGTACTTACTGTCATAGGACGCTGGCTCCGTCTCATCAAACGCAATCTAGTCCATGCTTGGTATCTTGCACGTGACTACCTGACATAATTCTATCTTGAAAGACAGGGCCAATGAAACCGGCCCTAAGTGCGCGCGTACTAACCAAATACGGTTAATTCAGTAACTAGCGAGGCTAAAATTTCCTGAACGATATTTAATCGAGACCTTGCCATGCCATTCTCTCAATTCAAAACACGTTCCTCAAGACACGGGATTGTGCTTGGATCCGTGATATTCTTCTTCACAAGGCTCGACCAGGTAAGACCTCTCTCATTTCCTACAAGTATTCCCCCCTTCGCATGATTAAAACATTCCTACATTCGCAGTTTCCACGCTAGCTGTCGCCAAAGAACCTTTTTACAGACAAGCTATGAGCGCAGTAACCTTCCTTGGATGCATGATCGCGATCTCAACAATGTTTTTTCTAGCTTTCTCGTTTGAATCAATGCTGGATACTGACTTTGTCTTCACCTAGTCTATTTTGCCCGATGTTATAACCCGAAAACCTTCGCGATAGATATGTGTTGGATAATAGTGGAAACAGTCGGGTCAAGCCTTATCCAACACTAGCTGGCTTCCGTAAGTGATTCTTGAGGCAATCGAGTACTACACTGTAGAGATGTAGATACAGGTAGAAGTTTGTCGTGTGGCGTTCTTCTAAATCTTGCATCTACATTTTGTGCAAATCTAAGTATTGCCAATTTGGAGAACCAGCTACATATTGTCCGTTCGCAAGTCCAACTAGCTTGTATTAATGTACTCTATTATTGATCTAATCTTAATTTTACAATCTCATGCCTACATCTTGTTGCTTATTTCTCCTGCCCTAGCGTCATGTGTGTCCGCATCTTCGGAGACCCAGCATGGAGTCTCTCACTTGGGTGACTCTTGAAAACGCGTAATGATCCAGGAGGAGCTGGGAGGCATCGCGTGATTCAAGGTCGTTCGGACGGCTTGCCTATGGTTGCCATTCCGAAGAGATGGTGCGAAGTGACACGGAAAGCAAGGATCCCTCCTTTAGCCATGATTAGATATACGAAACATTTAGACTGCGGTCATCCTACTTGATCAGTAGGGCGAGTCCTTGCAAGAGATGGGGAAACCTCAATTCCAAATCGCATGTGGAAGCCAAGCGCCATGTAATCCGGAAACTTATACAAGTCTTCCGACATCCATTCCCCATCAGGTAGAGTCTACGTGCTTTTATCAGAGACACCATCGACGGTCGGCCAAAGATTTGGATCCACTAGTTTTGACATCTATTGTGGTGGCCAAGGGGCATGGTGACGCAAAAATGATCTTGAATGGAAAGGGCTCCCTGTACATCTGAACGTACGAGCAGCAACATTAGTCGGATTCAGCCAAACTTCAAGCGATGCGCGAAACTCTAGGTGAAAGAGGCAAAACATTACACATCCACCTGCTCTGTAGATTGCACTAATTTCGCGCACATGCTCGTGTAGTTGCTCTAGTCCCCGACCGGCTGAGAGCCGCCCTGGGCTATGACCGATCTCCAATATGATCTTGCCATCGTGGAATGCACACTAATTTTCCATCCGCGATCTCTGCTTGCATCGATCTCTCTATACGTGGCAGAAGCGCTGTAGATTTACGGCACCAAATCCAAGACTACCGCACTGGTTAAAGCTTGCTCTTCATAGATCCTAAGTGCTATAAACCAGGCCGCAAGCTTCGCAGACGCAATGTGTTATCCGTATTATGATTCTCTATTTATTTCTAATCATTTATAGCAATGCCTTCTTCCAGATTTCCTCAACGTCAGCCTCGGTCACTCCAGATATGCCCAGAAGTTCGTTGTCATCCTTCTCAAACGCGCTTCCATACTCTGTTGTGAAGATAGCAACCATGATGTAACTAACCATCACCGCCTGGCTAACTTCTCCTTTCGCCAATTTCTCATCGGAATCCTTCTTGATATCCGCAGTATTGACATACTCAAGATTCCACGACTTTCCTGGTGCAACCTTCTTAGCAATCTCCAGCAGGCGATTCTGAGTTATCGTAATATCTTTGACGAAGACTGATTTGTTCTTGGTTTCTTCATATTTGCTCAGGATANGCNGACAACGGCCTTGCCAACGGTTGCCAGAGTTGATGAGCTGAATGGCTGGTTACCGTCATTGTAGATCGTAGTCTTGTCCCCCTTCCAGTTAAGAAGGAAGCCGAGATCGATACCCCAGTCGAGAAATGGTCCATTGACAACATAAGTGTATGTGATGTCTGCACCCGAACGGACCTTCTCCTCTAGGTGATTGCGGACGGCAGCTTTGTAGCCGAACACTGGCAGCTTGGCTGCTAAGGGATTGTCTAAGTTTGATCCGAATTCTGAAGGAAGGAAACGCTTGACCCCAGCAGCAATGGCAGCGTCGACAATGACGGTTTGTCCGAGGAGGCCTTCAGCACCAGCGGCAGACACAACAGCATCTTGGCCTTTGAGAACGGCAGTGAGTGAGTCGACGGAGGTATAGTCGGCCCGGACAACCTTGACCGATGATGGGAAAGTTGACTTAGAAGATTCACGGGTCACTGCAGTGACATTAAACTTTCCCGAGTCAATGAGAGCAGAGAGAATTGGACTACCAGCAGCGCCGGATGCCTAATTTGTGTTAGCTGTGAGTTGGTCCGAGAGTCAATATCACAGGGGCTTGACGTACTCCAAAAACTGCAACGTTCTTGATGACAACCATTTTAAAGTGCAATCCGAGGAATTGTGGGGCAAGATTGTGTGATGATAAGGGCTGTTAGGGTGGCAGATAAGGTGGTTTGATGGTGAGTTGATTGATAGACAACAGCCATTGTCGCCGGCACGCGTGCCTCTAATATATACATATCTGAGGGCATCATGGAGCGATATGAGCAAATAAATGCCATAGATAACGATGAGAAATACATGCTGTTTCACAGTTTCGATGGGGAAGTTGACAGCGTAATTACACAATATCTCCTAAATCATAGTGTAGTTGACCCATGATGCTCTGTCATCAAACTGAACGTTATGGTGACATTGGCAGTGGTGGGAGCCGCAAGAATTGTTAAGCCTGAGTACGGCGTTCTATATCGCCGCTACTATATATAGAATTTTGCGCGGTTCCCTCGAGTTGCTGTGAGGGTGCAGTACGCCGCATGTTTTAGCATAGAAACGCAAGATGGATGTCCGTAACTACGGGAGCCGAGTGGGATCCCGACTCTCTGTCATCAACCCACAGCCAATTTGCGGTGGGATCCGAACGAGATATTTACAACGCCCGGTATCCCACCCGCGATCCCACGAACTCGGTGGTTGTGCAACGGCACACTCTGGGCGGCGTCCGGCACGATTTATCCTTACCGGAACTAAAGATGGAAGAGGGCCGATATGTCTGCAGATTCGATGGTTGTGGAAAGTCGTTTAGGCGAAAGGAGCACTTGGCCCGTCATGAATACGGCCATGATCCAGCAAATATGCTAAAGTGTGCAGTCTGTAAGAGGGAATTCAACAGAAAGTTAGCTCAATCCCTTTTGATTTTTCGGCCTTATTGGTCATACTAAAGTTACCTGTCTCTCATTGGTTTATGTTCCCAAAGACAAATTCCAATAATCTCTTCATCCAGTTGTCATCAAGTGATACGACCCTCTCTCTCTATTGCTGCTGAAGATGAGAAGCATTGCCTTTTTGAAACCACTCTAACCCTGGCCTCTCGTATAGTGACAGCTTGCAACGCCACATGATGAAACATGGGGCTGGGTACCAACCCAATCCTTCAGGACGGAGCAAGAGAGCTTGTTTTGCATGCCGTGCTGGGAAAGTCAAGTGTGATGGACGCAAAGATTGCGCGACATGTATGAAGAAGGGAATCGAATGCAAATATCGACAACAAGACGATGATGGAGATCATACATCCAATGCAGAGTCTAGTGATGAAGAGGGTTATCATCAAGCTAAGGCCCCCGTCCCGGTGGATCCGGGAGTGCCTGGGCAGCCCGTAACGGTGGTTGAATCCGCAAGCCAAAACGGCTCGGCCCTAGCTGCCCCTGAAGGATTTCTAGATATGATAGCTGTTGGTGGAGCCGGTAACGCAGCTTTATTGTCCAATTCTCCATTGATTGCAAGGGTGTCTTCAGTCGCTGGACCTACTGCATCTTTTTCAACTTCTGCCCGAAGCAACGGCGTCGTCGGTTTAAGATCGATTCAGATTCTACCCGACAATGTTTGTCCCCCATATGAAAACCGGACGGAGCAAGAGTCAATGCAAGATCCTCATATCCAGAGATATGTAGCCGCCTACTTCGATTATTTCCATGTCCAATGGCCTGTTCTTCACCGCCCAGAGCTCAAAGAAGACGGGCACATGATCCCTATGAGTAGAGCATGCGTGAAGATGATTGGCGCTTGGATAGTAGGGACTGATGAGTCCAGACAATATGCAATATCTTGGCATAATGCCTTGACCGATCAAGTTATATCACGGCTGGTATGAGAATACCCCTTGGTTGTTAAAAAGATACGAGAACAGTACTAACGCCGGATTTAATTTCAGGGTCAGGTAACTTGTCACGACCGATTTCAACGCTCGCTCTCATCGGACTTGTGTTCGGCCGCACTTCTTAACATCATTTTTGCGCTATATTATGGAGTGAGTCAAGCCGCCACTAAAAACTATATAATCCACTCATATCGTATTAGAATGACCGGGCGTTATCTCGAGCGATGCACCTTCGCAACATCTTAGTAGCCGCTCTGCGAGACGTTGAGTTTTTCAACCCTGATACAGCCTGGGTAGACGAAAAACCCGGATACTTCCTGCCCTTGCGCACTGTGAGATGCGGGCAGCGACAGAGGTATGCCAATATTCCCCACTACATGCCTCTTCTACTCACTACAATATGCTAGACTCTCATCTTACCTGTTCAATGTTGATGCATACCTTGCTCTTCTGCGGAACCAACCTGCTCAGATTGCGGCCGAAGATCTCCATCACAGCATTCCAGGAACTTTCGCGTTATGGGACGGGAATGGTCTAGATGTATGGGCGGAGCGTCATTTGACAGAGCCTAGTTGTCGCAACAACACCTCTCTGTATAGTCTGGTTAAAGGGGGCATTTCCGGCGAATGCCTCTTTACCAAAGATGTCCCAATGCTGATTGAAGATGTTCAATCATGTCTAGTTGGGTTACAGTCGAACATATGGAAGACAGTGCAGTCGGAAAGAGTTCAAAGAATAGGCCCTATCGAAGATATCATACTTCAAAAGGAGTCCCTGAGACGACAGTTAAATGCTCTGAAATCAAGATTGGATCGGATGATTGATCAGATAGATAATCATGGACTTGGTGGGGAGCAATCTCTCAAAACGCAGTACTATTATGGCTGTGAAGATCACTCCATTCCTGGTTGGGAGAACATCGTATTGGCTCGCATCAAGGGTTTACTCTTCAACACGCTCATGCTCTATTATCTTCTCAGTCATCATCTCTGTGTGGATGTTGGGAAACTTACTCAGCTTGCAAAAGATGAACAGAGACTATCGACTGAGGAGGTCCCTAAAATTCATCTCCAAGCTATGGAGGAGCGAAAAGCTGCGATCAAAGCTTGGACAACTACACCTGCTGCACGACTGGCGCTTTGTGAGGCTGCTGATGTCCTGGTTACTCACCAAAATTACGCGAAAGCCAATGAATCACAAGGACTCGACGTTAACACACTACATCCGGTAGGCAACATTGTACTATGCACAAGTGCACTGATAGTGTGGACATTCTGCGTGTTCCGCCAATGCAAATGTGACAATTATGTGTGGGCGTCCTGCCCAATTGTGGACCTCGCGAAAGGGACTGTGCCAGGGATGGCAGGATTTGAAGACCAGAGGGCGATCTGGATTGAGAGGGGTGACGACGCGTCAGGTATCAGGCTCCAGCTCCAGGATATGCCGATATGTCAGTGCAACATCAACTTCGTCATGCTTCTCTTCCATACTTCTTTGCCTCACAACTGGGGAATTGCGGATATTATTGCACCTGGCGTCTTCATAGTTTGAGCAGAGCGTTGGAGGTGCTACCTGTCCTTGGCTACGCCATAAATGCACTCTGAATGGGAAGAGCAGGATCAAAGGTTCCGAAGGAGTTGTTAGGCACGGATATAGAGTCATCGTTGTCACTAATACATGTATCATATAGCGGGTATGCTTGCAAGATATCCCGCAGGCGCATAGATATAGAAGGTTGCTAGGTCTGTTTACTCTCATTGGGTACCCATTTTTTTACCAGAAATGCCCGTGTCAATCAAATTGAACCATGTGGATCTCCAGTTAATGAAATCTGAAATAGTGCCTGTCTCGTTGTAATGCCGAGTCAGGAGATAAGTACCAAGAGATAAGCAAACTCTATTTCATCGCTTTGCAGTCGGAAGCCTTGTTTAATCACCCTGTATCATTATGGTAATGACCTTTAAATAGACCAATTTAGCAATTAGGGATCTGACGGAATAGCGTCAGTTGGTCTCCAGTGACGTCATGGCGAGAGCGGCTTCGATATAGACACAAACGGCTCCTCTAGCAGCTCCTCTAGCAGCTCCACAGTGCAACACGACGGCTTTGTTCTAACGTGTCTCCTTTGTACAATGCAAGATCAACACTCTTCCGGTCGCGCTACCTCTAGTCAGACCAAATCCCGCCCGCAATGGTTTTTGCAGACCCAGGCTTCCTGCCTGCGCGGCCTCATGGAAATAGGAATGTACATGCATCGGCTTGCGCATCCTCGACCTCCAGCCTATACCTTCCGGCGTTTGATACCGAGCCAATTCGCAAGTCAACCGGGCTCCTTCTTCCTATACTTCTACTGCCCTTCATCGTGGCGCCAACGCCAGCCTGACCAGAAATATCCAGTCGTGATAAATTTCCACGGCGGCGGTTTTACTCTCGGCAATGCCTGCGATGACGCACGTTGGGCTGATGCGGTTGTCTCCCAAGTAGGGGCCGTTGTTGTGAGCGTTGACTATCGCCTCGCGCCTGAGCATCCCTTTCCCGTTGGAGTGAAAGATGGTGTGGAAGCCTTCCTGTACCTGTCCGAACACGCGGAGGAGCTCGGGCTCAATGTGGACAATTTCGCCCTGTCGGGATTCAGCGCTGGTGGAAACATGGCCTTTTCGGTCCCGCTGCGTGTGCAAGCCGAAGTGCAGGCATCACAGAAAGGACAGGACGCTGATACCAGTAGCGTATACAGTGGACGAGAAATCACGGGGGAAGTGACACCGGCAACACTCAGAGCCATTGTGGCCTGGTATCCTAGCGTTGACTTCACTCGGTCACGACCGGAGCGCGAGGCAATCCCCCAGCGGCCGGACTTGATGATGCCAACGTTCTTCACGGACCTCTTTGACGCGTCGTACCTCAACCCGCCGACGCTTGACCGCTCGTCCCCGTACCTGTCACCTGGGAAGGCACCCGCGGAATTGCTACGCCGACTGCCCGACACCATCATGATATACCCGTGCGAGTACGACGGGCTGCGCGAGGAGGCTGCGGCGTTCCGGACAAGGCTGGAAGGAGAACTGGGAAAGACGGTGAAGTGGAAGGAGGTGGCAGGGATGCCACATGCATGGGACAAGAGCCCGAATCCCTTTCAGGCGCCGGCCAAGCTAGATGAGTATTATCGCGATGCGTGTGATGAGCTGAGAATCGCGTTTGGGCTGGGGCAGGGACCTAGCTGTAGCGGTGTGCTCGCTGAGGGCGGAGAGGAGATGGAAGGAAGAGGCAGTGGGAAGAAGAGGTACAAGGTAGATGAGATGGAGCAAAATGAGGATGAGCCTCAGAATAACGCTTAAGCAAGAGCACATATACCCAGTTTTGTTGCTCTCTCTTCGTTGTAAGCATGATGCTACTGTTTTTGTCAACAAGTTCACTTTAATTATTGCCTCATAATATCAATCATCTGTGTTGTTACACGTTTCTAGCGATATATTATCTTAATTGGGTTGGATTGCTATCTTGACAGGCTACTATAGTACAAAATACAGGACGCAGGATCTAGGGAGCTTATATAGCTATAGAAACCTACAGAAGGTTACAAATATAGGACATGGTATCTAAGCAGCTCATACAGTCATAGAGTCGTACGGATGCAGAACATCTAGCCTTCGGCAATATCAGCGGCAGCTATTTATTCAGCTGTGCTGCCTTCCGTCCTGCTCGAGTGGCTCCTGTGAAATGCCGAGGAGTGGGTTTTCTGGTTCCCAGATCAAGTCGCTTTGGAACCTGAAGTTACACCCATGGTTAGATTCAAATCACAAAGGAAGGATGATCAATCCAAAGGATAAGTGCATAGGGGATGGGTGCTAAGCTTACATGTCAGGCAGAGATATCTTCCCTCGCTCGCGACAGATCTCGTAGTAGCTCGTCAGCAAGAATGGCTGCATGAGTACAGGCCAGATATCACCCAAGCTGAACATAACATCCCGGGCCCGGAGAAGTCGTTTCATATGCTCCACGTACCGCCTGAAGTTGGCGTTTTTGTGCTCCCACATAAGCATCCCTGGCCCAACTTGACGCTTGCAGCCTGGTTGAGCTCTGAGCTCTTTTGGTGGAGCAGGCTGTGAATCACCGTCCATTAAGTTGACAGCAGGTGCGTATGGAGATGGGATGCCCGAGGTGAGCACGTTGGCGAGGTGAGGCGTTCCGGACCACAGGTGGATCCCGGATGTGGCACGCGGATTGCATTCGATGGCCACAAGTCTGTGTGCAGAACCGGCCATGCTTTGAGAGCTTTGAGGGCTGCGAGGGCTTTCCCTCCCTCCGGTTCCGGTCTCGATAAAATCAAAGGCAAGCTGACCCGTTACTTGAAGGGCCTCCGCTATACGCAGGACGTAGGCTCTGATCTCGTCATGATCTACGGACTCGAAGTACACAGATGAAGATCCGTCAATGGTCTCCAACACTGGGTATATCCCCAAAACCTGCATCTTGCCTTCCCTGAATACTCCGTATGTACAGTATCTCTCTCCTTTGAGCCATTCTTGTGCAATATGAGGTTTTTCATCTGATATATCTATGGATGGAAGATCCGAATCCGTGCGGTTTGCACGAAGGTGGTGCACACCAGTGCTGGCACGCCCGAGAATAGGTTTGACGGCCCAGCTCTTGGTCTGGTCTAGATCGCGAACATCATCAATGCTGGTGCACAAATATGCTTCGGGCACGTCAAGGCCTAGCTCCCGGAGCAACCCAGTAAATGTCCACTTATTGTGCAAACGATACAAGAGGTCAAACTTGGGGGCAAAGAGTCTAGACAGAATCTCCATGTCGCCACATTGTGCCAGATAGAAGATCTCCTCATGGACTGGGATAATGAGATCAATGTTGCTTTTCTGAATTGCTTCCTTCACGGTCTTGATGTAGCCCTCAGCATTCAGACTCGGCGCTGGCGAGTAGTAGGAGCGCTTGACTGCAATACTGAACTTGCATATGTGGAATCGCATCGAATCGACGACGACAACACGGTGGCCTGCACTATGCAGCTGTCGAGCCAAGTCAAGCGTTACCGGGAAACGGCCATTGGTGAGGAGGATGTTCAGACGGCGAGGCGACGTTTGAGTCTTGTTCTTTGGAAATAGCGGCCAACAAGGAGTCATGTTTGCTTCTCATAGCTGCGCAAATAGCGAGCATAGAACGGACCTAATGTAAGGATAATTAGTCTCGAACATTCATGGTACTTGAGGACGACAATGGGCGTAGTGCTATTTATAAATTGTAAAAATAGAAGATGCACCTTACTTGGTCGCTGGACTTGAAGGCGTGCAAAAGCGCTTGTGCAGCACGCTTGACACTTCTTAAGGTGCATCCTATTGTCCAAGTCTAGATATTGCGCACCGAGATAAGACATCACTGCTATAACGCGTCAGCAATAATTCTGCGATAGAATGTTGTAGATTGCTTAGCTACGTCATTTGCATGAATCTAGGGTGACGTAAAAAACACGACAATGGAAGCGATCTCTCGGTATTTTTATCCTGCGGAGACCACGACCCAGGCGTCCCTGAATCAGGCATAAAGCTTGTTTCGACGTTGCAGTTTGGAGACACCCACTGGACCCCACTGGCTTTGCAGCGTTTCATCCATTCAGACTCGAGATGGAAGCCATCGGACATATTTCCTGGAGTGTCAGTGCGACATGGCTCCCTAGGTGGCGGAAGTAACTACCGAATCAGGATCTGCACTTTTACTCGAGGAAGTAATAACATGATAAATTCAGTTAGATAGATTATTTGAGATGCTTGAATGCCTCAAACATTTCAATTTAAAATAACAATATATGGGTCTAATTCTAATTTGATTAAGACGTACAGGTCCCGATCTGAACCACAGTTGATATACTCGGGTAAAGTATCGGTTACTCAGGTACCGCAAAGTCGGTAGACACGAGTCAGTGTACGACATAAGTATAGACACACGGTATTCTAGATACTTCCGTGGTTTAGAGTTCGAAACACGGACCGTATTCGGCATCGCGTGAATGATATCTGAGCGCAATTCACCTAGGTCCATCTGTGAAGGGTTGTTGTTCAAAGGTTCTTGCAGCCAAATTTCTGTAAACTTCTATCGGTTTACTTGGGGTTGCTGTGCCAGGGACGGTAAGATTTGAAGGTCAGACGCCGATATGGATTGAGAGCGGCGACAACGCTTCGAGATTGAATTTCAGATCGGGGGTATGCCGATATGTTAGTGGAATATCAAGTCGAGCCATTCGAGCCACCTGAAGAATAATATTTTGTAAGTCGATAGGAAAGCTAGAGAAGCTGGGGAAAGGAGAACACTAGCCTGTTGTCAGGATGCGGGGAGCTAAGACCCGTCCGCAAGCCTAAGCAGGGTTGGAAATTAGTATAATTAGTTTAGTACACTGCCGTACTAATACTAATTTAGTTAGTACACCCTTGTACTAATACTAACTAAAATTAGTATGTACTAATGAATTAGTACCATATAAAATACTAAAAAATACTAATTGCTAAGTTTTTATTATAAATAATATAAATAAATTAAAAATATTTTTTATTATTAAATAATATTATTTATTAACTTTTGAGCTAAAAATTAATTTAAATTATAGATATTTATATATTATTAAATATAGATATATGAATAGCACGTGTATTATAAACTAGTCTTAGTTAGGAAACAAGTATAAATAATTTTATATTATATACCTTTTATAAAAGGTATAAATAATTATTAATTAATATAATTAATATATTAAGTGTTTACAAGTAAGTTAACTATAAATTTTGCAAAAATATAGCTATTTATAATATAAAATCTAAATCATGTGACTGGAATATTCACGTGATTAGTACTCTTAGTACTTTTTAGTTAGTACATACTAATACTAATACTAGCCTAGTTTAGTACACCGCTGTACTAATACTAGGATACTAAAATTAGTACGTACTAATACTAAATACTAAAGGACTAATTTCCAACCCTGAGCCTAAGCCACCAGACGGAGAGTGCAGAAGCTCCATCGAAGCATCGTAATTAATGCTCCATACCGTGTGCTCCAGCTTCAATCCCGCAAGTCCCCCACATTTCGCTTCCCATAGTACCAGTTTCTAACTTATCCACCAACTGCCTCAGCCGCAGCAATATCAATGCAGTCTTGCAGTTGTGGGGTTCGCTTCAAGACGCTCTTCTGCACGTAGGACACCCTGATTCGTCGCCTCATCGCCCCAACGCTTGCCTCTATCTAGCCCACAGCCCCAATCATGGCGGAGTGTAGTGCGGCACTATGTGGCCTTTCCCCTCTAAAGGAACTAGGAGGCTGTGCGCGTCCAGCGGAGTCCTGGGATTGTCAGCAATATATACTTGGAAAGCCTCGTCTGAAATTCCTTTTCTTTGTCAACTCATACGGGCGCTCGCTCGTTGCCCTCCCTACCTTGACTCCACAGCATGTATCTAAGTACTTCGGCCAATGCCCTCGAGCTATCAGCCCTTTTCAAAAGGTTTATTAGAAAACCTCCGTTCACATCCCTCCGCCCCTCTGCCAGGGCCCGGCACGACAATTAAGCATTGACGGGCTAATAAGCTCAGCCGCGAGTCGGCCGTCACTCACCTCACTTTGACAACCGCTAAAGACAACTCATTATGGCCGACAACTGCGCATATCCCGTGAGGGCCATTGTCGAATCTTATAACGAAATTCTGAGGTTGACCGAGGCAGCTGTGAGAATTGTAGGTGGAGAAGAAGTATCGACATCCCGCGCACTCCAGATCACCGAGTCCGTGGCAAGGGTGCAGACTGTATCGGAACAGGGCAGAACAGCCATAATCGATGCATATAACCAGGGGGTTGCCATATGCGGAGCACCATTTCCTCTATTATTTGTAGAAGATAGTGAGAAATTATCTCCCACAGTTGATAGTGTACTCTAACCATCCAAAACTAACATTTACGATTGCTCCTAGCTGAGATCCAACATGAATTGGGACGGCTGAAAGAATTTTTGAAAGCTCGAACAATGACCTGCTTGGAAGATCTCGTTGATCCAGAATTCTTTCAAGTAGAAGTGCTTGCATACCTGGATAAAGAAGTTCAAAAATGCAGTGCAATATGCATCGCATTGTTAGAACGAGTCCAATCTCGAGTAGGTCCACTGATGGTCTCCTTGGACGGGCCGGCAGCAGCGGTGCCCACCCTCAACCCAATTCAACGGCTATCGAAGAACGAAGGAAAGGCTTTCAAGCCGAGCGGAACTGTGTATGGTATCGTCCTGTTGTATGGTATCGTCCTGTACGACTTTGCTGCAGAACGCCCAGATGAATTGGACGCCACAGCAGGAGAAGCGATTATCGTCATTACGCAATCGAACCCAGAATGGTTTGTTGCGAGGCCGATTGGGAGACCGGGAGGACCGGGACTGATTCCCGTATCCTTCGTCGAGATTCGAGATATGACTACTGGCAAGCCGGTAACTGATACAAACGAAGCTGCGCAGAGAGCCGGCGTTCCAAAAGTCGCGTCTGGAGACTATACGAATAACGAGGTCCACTTTACTAATTCGATCACATGGAATGCTGAAAGACAAGCCTTAACGGCGTTTACGCCATTATCACCGTTACAAAATACGGTGCTTCAACTTTTAGATGAGCTCCCAGATGCCCCACCGAGACCTTCAGGACCACGGTATATCCCATCCTTTAGGCCTTTACAGCTCAACTCACTAGACAGCGACTCATCGATGTGGCATGAACCCGACTCGAAGTTTATATCCAGAGATGCTGTGGTTTCTCAGATCATATCAAATGAAGATTTACTTGAAAGACGGAAACTGTCCCGGTTAATGTGGAATACCGAGTGGCAAGAATTAGCCAGCTCTCGCAGAGATTCCTTGGTACCTGTGAACTCAGTCACAGGGTATGGCCCAATGGACTTTAGCAATAGACCCACGGAATCGCTCGCCCTCGTTAACGGAATGAGCCATGCATCTCAATACATACCAAGTACAAATATCAGTTTGTTGGACTATGTACACGGCGAACAAATATATGGAAGATCAATGTTCGAAAATCCACTTCGTCCTCCGCCAATGATCACTCCATCTCAGGTCACACTGGGTAGATATTCCAGTTCATTTGACCATGAGCGTGGCAAACAAATTGATCTCGGGTCAAAATTTGAAAATAAAGCTGCTACTCCAGCGATTTCTCGTGGATTTTTGATTCATGATCCGAATAGTTTTAGACTCGCGTCTCAAACGGAGCGGAATCCCTTCCCCCTAATGTCTAATACTTCCTTTGGCAAGCTTGGCGGATTTTGCGGAGGCGCAAAGGAAATGATGCGAGGTAAAACCGGCTATAAGAAGGTGCGAAAGCGAAGTGGGCTGTTCACTGCCAGGTGTAAACATTGTGCCTTTGAGACGGGTTGGGACCGTAGCAAGAACGAAGATCCCCTTGATCCTACTGTCTTCCAGATAGTCGACGGTATACGCTATCAACAACGGTTTATATACAAGTCTCATGTGAAGACAAAGTCAGCCGAGCAGCCTTTATATGCGGTACGTAATAACATTTGGTTTATTAGTATTCGGCCTTCCCTCACATAATCGTTTTATCACCATTTCTATGTGTACTGATCTAATGATAGTGTATCTTCTGTGTCGAGGAAGGGAGGACCATAGAAGTGCATGATGCCACCATTTTTTTCACCCAGAGCCAGCTCATGCAGCATCTTGCAGACCACTCTCTCCCGGTTCCTGCAGTCCGGGGAGTTACCGTATTGTATGGCAGCCAAAAACCTTCTATTGTTGATTTTGATATTTCTTTCGAGACCGTGGCTCGAAAAACAACGCGTTATCGCATGGTTGATATAGCACACAAGATTGCTTCCCGTCCGAACGCTATCGCAGCCGGCACGCACCGTCCTAAACCTGGGGATCATACATTCTATGACCCGGATGGGAAAGAGAGTCTTCAGTTTGCAGTTGGAGCGTATATTGTAGGAATAAGTTTCCCCAATAGATTCAAGGGTCAGTGGTGCACGGGGTATCATGACGGAGAAGAGGGATCATTTCCCTTCAGTGAAATTGCTTTAGAAATGGACTCATACGATGCCCTAGCAAGGGTAGCTCAGACCAATATCAATGCATTTGCGAAATGGGATTTCCACTCTAATGGAGAAGAGTGGTTATCTTTCAGAGAGGGGGAGAAAATTACGAATATCCGTTACGCATATAGAGATGACTGGTGTTGGTTTGGGAGAAATATCAAAGGGAAATCGGGAGCGTTTCCGAGCGCCTTTGTTGAAGCCCGGACCGACGTGGAAGCGAGGTGGAAGCGCCCCCAAAGCACTGTGACTAAAGAACCAGAAAATGATGCTGTTGGGGCGGGGGGTACTGCCAAACATATTCAGCCTTCAGCTGAGAACGATATTAAGACAGTTTGTGACAGGGATTTGAAGAATGCAGTTTCATTACATGACTCCAAAAAAACTCGAGAACTCCTGCATAAATGTTTTCCGCAAGTTGCTGTCGGCGAATATTCTTGGCTGGTAGAGTTGCAACAGCTTGGTCATTCTGCTTCAGAAATTGCGGATATACTGATAGAGAAATCTCTTTATGGTCCATGGATTTTTGGAGAATTTGAACCACCACTAGTACAACCTTTCGACGAGGACTTTCACCTGCGTGGCTGTATCCATAAGGCAAAAGAGGATACAGAAGCCAACAGCGCAGGAAAATTTAATGAATCTATCCTAGACACCACTCCATCAGTTAATGCCGGAAACTTCGAATTTCCAATTCGGGAGACGGTAGAATATTTTTGCGGCCTGGGGGGAGCACGCCCTGTGACAAATGGAGTTACTGAGATAGAGCTTGGCTCGGTCATCTTTGGAGAAAACGATACGCATGCGACAGTTTCCTTCTCAGGACTCGAGTACTCCCCGCAGAATAATCTCAAGAATTTACTGAAGACATGGAATAAAATACTTCAAAATCTCGAATTTGCAGCTGGCGTCCTCCAACAGGTCGGTGGATGTTGTGATTCGTTCACCTTTTTATCCAGACAGGAGGCATATATAGAGGTGCAGAAAGTTGAACTGTCGAAGCTTCGCAAGTTCCACAAACTCCTGGAAGAGTTAATAGCAACATATGATGGCACTTTGAGTTCGTGGCAACAAGTTTGGTCTCAACTATCTTTGATTGGTCTCGAAAGGCTTGTGGCGGACTACCCTCAGCCATTGGCCAATTCATTCGCAATTCACGTATGTAGCCTCACTTTGCAATTCCTCTCCCTGGCAATGCTATCATACTCTCAGGCCCACTGTGGACCCCTGCGCCCCTTTTTCCTAGATACTGCTCAGGAAAAGGTCATTCTCCTAGGCTCAGGTGACACTAATAGCTATCCTGAAATGCCACGTATTGTTGGGTCATTAGCTGAGCTAACTTGTATGGGAGAAATGACTGGACAACCTGTCTTTGCTTTTCAGTACTTTCCTAAGCATGATGTAAACCTTATCAAAGAGAGCTCTCACGGAAAGTTTGATCTGCTTGCCTGTCCAGAAGACCTGTTAGATACATGGGGTCCTGGAAAATTAATCGAAGACGTCAATGACCCCCTGAAGTTATTCGCAATTTCTGTCCGAGACGGAATCATCACCCCTATTAAGAAAGCAGGGCAAACCGTGCTTCACTGGAGTCGCGATCCAGCATTAACCAATACATCCACAGCATCGTTTGACCGGACATCAAAGATCATAATTGGCGCACTGGTTGATGAAAATCCTCGTTGTCAACCCAATACTGAGGCTCAGATGACAATCATCCAACGAATACTCGAGGAGCTGGGGACTTTTCCGAGCTATTGGGAAGTGTCGGAAAGACAGGCCGGGCTTGGAGCTCAAGTTGGACAATATGCCGTCGCAAGTTTACAGTTGAATCAGACTTGGGTCAAGATGCGGGGATACACTAAAAAGTCGAAATTACTGGCCCAACGATCTATTTACACTGCTGATCTCGAAGGCCCCTTTGGAGTCCAGGTAAGCCTCTGTACTGGTGTTGCCCGTAGGGTAAGACTGCGCGAACTTTTGGCGGATATCCTCCCAGTCTATGTTGATACACTTGTTGTCAAACCACCGCTCTGGAGGTCACTCAACGAGCAATTCGATATCATTAATGCATTGCGGGGAGCGAGTCTAGCAGAGTGGCTCGACACACTTGATGCTGATCATCAGAAGACATTTGAAAACTTAATTTTTGCTATTCTCTTCCTCCTACAGGACACCGGCGTCGACCGTAAAGGGCAAAACTTCATCGTCGCTTTTATTCAACGTGATTCCCCATCTCATTGTTTTAAAGTGCCTTGCAAAAAGGAGACTTACTGGGCACGTATGCTCGTTGACTCAGAAGAAGTGGCTACATTTGCATATATCACGACTAAGTGCCTCGAAACAACACAAGTCAAATGCCGGGGACCAAAGGCAACATGGGCGAACTCCATTGGTCTACTTGGGACTGCTGTGTCATGCTACCAGGACAGGATAACTTCTTCAGTCACAACACAGTGGGCTCTGAAAGACTCCGAGGTATACTTACTCGGCACGCCTGAGACGCCACTGTTCGTACGGGTCTACAGACCAAACCGTGACCAGGCACCCCAATTGTTAGTATCGTTAAGCAACATACCGCGAGAGTATTTGTATCGATTATATCTCAGAGGGAAAACACGGAGGTTGAGCGAAAGGAAGGCAATCGATCAATCCGCTGAGAGCGTTCTTGTTCTTGTGAGCCAGCAGGGCAAACCATGAGGTAGGTTGAAGAATGAGGATAATTCTCACCAGTGATGCAAGAGAAGGAAGAAAAAGCTTCTAAGCTCTTATGAAAAAGGCAAAATGATGGAGCTGAAAGGATATTTTCAGACGTATACACCCCCATGTCATAATACAGTTCCGCCGTCAAGCTTGTACATAATATATCTATGCCGACCTGCACGTACTGTTGCTTCTTCACATTGGTCGCCATTTGCGTGCCCGCTATCTTATTATTATGTCTCACTCTTCGCTTGGGGACTCGATCGCGATCGCGATTGAGGACACCGATTGCCGGTTGGGGCGCCGTTTGACACCAGTCAGGAGCTAACAGGCTAATGAAACACCCTACTCTTTTGACAGGCCGGGGCCGGAACATGGCTTCCCTCGTATAAGCACGCCACAATTCGTAACGCAGTGCTGACTCAAGCACTGGCTCTATTACGGTGACATTTGGCTTGTAGTCGACCTGTCTAGCTGGTCCGGGTTCTCTTCTTCGGGCACCTGCATTGCACCCACGGAAGTTATGTACCCGAAGTCTGCACCACAGTAGGATGTTTGAGCATCCATGGAACCACTGGAGACGACTTCCTCCTCGCGATGCAAAGACAGGGACCCGAGCCGAACACCCAAGTCTAGGCAGGGCTTGAGGCTAGAGTCAACTTAGAGATCGCTATGACCATAGCCAGCAGCCCGCTTCTAACTTATTTCAGGCGGTTGGTTATACGGAGGTAGATCCGCCCTCTGGGGCCTTAGCGAGCTGGCCAAGTACCGTAGGCAGGGGATGTTTCCACATCAATAATACATTGTCATGCTCTCAGCGGATTATGCACAGGATGGCTGAACTCCACGGTCGTTGATTCCTCTACACCTGGACTGTTATGGGATTTGAGCCTCTTTTCGGCCACGCGCGTCTTCATTGGCTGGGCCAAAGTAGACTCTCTGCCAGGGCCAACGGGCAAGAAGACAAGAGATCCCGACCTTTAATCATGAAAATGCCGCGATCTGCAACATGGTGAAGAGCTCTGCCTTGGTCAGCCACGTTGAATAACTTCTGAATCCTACATACACGCCAATCAAGTCACCCAGAAGATATTTGACGGTACCAAAAGAACATCAAAATGGTGGAGGAGCTTTGACCTTCTGCGCCTCCAAATTCTTCGGACTGGCGCTGTCACGAGTGCCAGGGACGTCTTGGTATTGAAAAAGCAATTCGCGTTATTTAATTAAAAATGATGTGTTTGTTGGGGTAGTCATGGCCTTATACCGATCTAGCTTCCCTAAGGCAAGAATCTAATCCAGGTATCCCACAGGCCAACGAGATCGCCATAGTCAGCATCGCCCTGAAACTGTCACCGGGAGCTCGGACCCATAGTTATAGGAAGACTATAATCTGGGTGACAGATGGCGTAGTCTAATGCCACGGTAATAGATCAGACTGTGCCGGCTGGCTGTAGTAGTTTGGAACCTCACCTGTAAAGCGTGCACTAGAATGAAGAGGAAAAAGCAAGTTGGCTGATATAGCGGAAAGGGAAAAAAGCAAAGTAAATCAAATTTGGGACTATTGGGAAGAATTGAAACAAAAGCAAACCCCAAATGACAACNTGACAGAAATGCAGCTTTATAGAATTAGACTGATCCATCGCCAACTTGGGCTTCATGCGGGGGCTTTGGTGGCTAGAAATCGACGCTGGAGAATGGAGAGGCCAACTGGTGCCAAGATCGGGCGACCGGACAGTGGTGCAGCGCGGGTGATCAGAAATTGGGTGGGACTCCCCAGAGGGAAGCGCCGCGTAACTTAGCCATCTGCCACCCTGAGGTTGTCCTACACTCAGGTCCACTCTTGGAGAGGCTAGATGCCGGCTGACAGTCCCGGATCTAGGGAGCCCCCTGGTGATTCATGCGTTAGAGACAATCCGGCACATTGTTTGGCGATCGAGTGTTTGACAAGTCTCTTAACCTTGTTCCAGATCTGGCATCCTGATTATCGTTGACTTTTTGGTCCAAGTGCTGGACTACTGCTGCCCGCTAGCACTTCCGCGCGGAAAAGGAAAGAAATCTGTCACAAAACCTCGACTCTCTCTCATACAAGAGTCTCGCAGGCCATGCTAACAGCCTGGGTTTTTCTACATATATCCTCTGGCAGGAGAGAAAATATGTCATGATATTGTGCATCCTGTTGTTCTTTCGCCCATTCCTCAACACTACACTGCAAGTATGGTCCGTCCAGCTGGAGACGGTGTCGCACTTTTGTATGCTTCGATCATATTGCTGATCCTAGCATGGCTCACAATGGCTGCTCGAGTTGGAGTGCGGATGTGGAGAAAAGCCTCGGGCTTGGATGATTTATTAATGCTGATAGGTCTGGTACGTACTGCTAATAGGCATCTCTTCCCAAAGGCCAACGACTAATGGATAAATGCTACAGCTTCTCTTCACGGTGACTGCTAGCCTCTGTATCAGCTGCTGCTTCTTTGGATCCGGCCAGCTTTCAGAGGTCCTAAGCAAAACCGATATCATGAATGGGATCAAAGTAAGTGTTTCCATCTCGCTTCAGGTGAGCTGCTTGGTATTATGGAGCTAATTACAAAAGTTTTTCTTCATGGCTGAGCTGTTTTATGCCGGAGGCGTGGTGGCGATTAAGTGGAGTGTTGCTGTCACTCTCCTTCGAATAGCCGGTTCTCAAAAACAATTTGTCTATTCTATCTGGACCATTATGGTAGCTTCTTTTCTTTCAGCAGCCATATTCATAATCGGAGTAGCCAACATCTGCCATCCAATTACTACATTGTGGGGCGAAACCACCACGGGTTCTTGCAATCAGAAGCTTAATAGCAGCATTAGTTTCTTCTTTTCTGCTGCCGAAATCCTAACTGATTGGGCTCTGGCGATTCTGCCGGCCTTTCTGCTGTGGAATATCCAGATGAATTCCAAAGTCAAGTTTTCAGTTGCTCTAATCCTGGGCCTGGCTGCCTTGTAAGTACACATCTCTTGAGCAATGCGTCTTCGATATGGTCAATTAATGTCATCTCTCTTTCTAGTGCAAGTTGCGCAACAATTGTCCGACTCCGCTACCTTAGCGCTTACAACAATCCCGCGGAATTCATGTTCGGCACTGGTAAAATCGGTCTGTGGTCTATAATTGAGCAAGGCGTGGGTATTATCGCTGGTTCTCTCCATGCTCTTCGCCCACTTCTTTCTCACCCTATGTTCAACGGAACCCTGTACGGCAAGAGTAGCGGGCCGTCTTCAACTAGCCACACCAAACAGTCCCGAAGTGGACGCCATGCGTTGAATTCAGGTGTCCAGCTTGATAATCTTGGTCAAAATGGAAATAAGGATAGTGATGGGGACAGCCAGAAACATATTCTGAAGGAAACGCAGGTCACCATAATGACGAATGAGCAGACTGCTGAACCAGAAGAGTGGGAAAGGAGTCAGGTGCTAGGGTGGAAGAAGAGCAGGTTTTGATTCATTGATTGTTCCAATTGCAAGTGTGTAGATAGAAAATGGATTGAGTCCACAGGTCGTAAAATGCCGCTGAGTGCCTTCACCCAAAAAGAGGGGAAAAAAGAAGAAGAAAAACAAGCTGTGGCCCATTCCATTGTTTCTATATTTTTCAATTCCCCCAAAGTGAAAGTTTGAATGGGATCAATTATGGGGATTCACTGGCGCTTTCCAGCGGCATAGTATCTTATGGTGATCGGAGCCCTAACTGCATTGAGAGTCAAGTGCAAAATCATCAAACCCCGATTTGACAGACGTTTGTTTTCTAGCATCAGTAATTCGCACCTGATCAAAGCATGAATAGTATATAAAGTGCTCATTGAGAGCTCACGTTCTAGAAATAATGATACTTTGTTTTTTTTGTTGATCTGAGACAGTGTGAGAAATGAGTTGAGTTGAGTTGAGTTATAAGGTCAACTCAACTCAACTCAACTAATTATGTAAACAACTCAAACTCAACTCAATTCAACTTAAGTTGAATTGAATTGACTCAACGCTAAGGCCTATTTAGGTGTAGTTCATGATTGGTAATCAGTTTTAACCAATCACATTTAGAGTTATTTTTAGAAAATCATTTATTTTTAGTAATTCCAAAAAATTCCCAAAAAATTCCCAAAAAATTCCCAAAAAATTCCCAAAAAATTCCCAAAAAATTCCCAAAAAATTCTAAAAAATTCCAAATAAATATTATAAATTTAAAAATATATTACAAATTAAAAATCGGTGTTACTAATTAGAAATCAATATTAATAATAAAAAATCGGTGTTACGAATTAGAAATCAATATTAATAATAAAAAATCGGTGTTAATAATTAAAAATCAGTATTAATAATTAAAAATCGGTGTTAATAATTAAAAATCAGTGTTAATAATTAGAAATTAATATTAATAATTAAAGATCGGTGTTAATAATTAGAAATCAATATTAATAATTAAAGATCGGTGTTAATAATTAGAAATCAATATTAATAATTAAAGATCGGTGTTAAAATCGGTGTTAATAATTAAAATATTATATATATATATAATTGAATCTTCTTTATATTTTTATTAAAATTAATTGTAATTCAATATATTATTACATTATAATTATACAATGGATTCTAACAAAATTAACTTAAATATTAAGCAAAATCAACCTGATTTTAGTCTTAATAAAGAAGAATTTTCATCTATGTTTAAAAAAGGTTTATTAGAAAAAGTTTTAGAACCTATTAAAGAAGATATTACTAGTCAACGGACAGTTACAGTTAAATGTTTAACTAAAAATTGCAAGTATGTATATTTATTTATAATATTTTAATATACTAATTTAATTAGTTATAAATGGATAAATCAAGCAATTAATAATTCAACAAGTAATTATATTGCTTATTATAAAAGAAAACATCCATATATATCTTTAAAAGATATATATAATGAAGATTTTAGTAAGTTAAATTATTATTTATTTATTTAATTATTTATATTAAATGATTTAGGTTTATCGGATTCTGAATCTACTAGTCAAAATACTAGTATAAATGATTTTTTTAACAATCATAGGGCTCAAAAAAGACCTAAATCACCAGAATTTAATAAAGATAAATTTTTTAATTTATTATTAAATTTTATTATTTCAAATAATATATCATTTAGAACTGTTACAACAGATTCTTTTAAAAAATTATTAAATTATTTAAATGAGTAAGTTATAATATCATTATATTTTTATTTATTAACTTAATTATAGTAATATTCCTCCAATTTATTTAAATCTTATTAAAAATGAAATTAATTCTTTATATATAATTAAAAAAGATTTAATTAAAAAAGAATTAAAAGAACAAATTGAAAATAAAGGTTTATTTAGTCTTACTATAGATACTTGGACTGCTATAAATCAAGATTCCTATTTGGGACTTACTATGTAAGTTATTATATTATTTAAGTTTAAATTAAACTAATAAATATTAGTCATTTTATAAATAAAGATTTTGTTTTAAAATCTTATTTATTAGCTATGAAAGATTTGAAAGAAAAACATTCAGGTGTTTATTTAAATAAAATTCTTTTAAATATATTAAATGATTATAATATTGAATTTAATATTATAAGGTAAGAAATATTTAAATATTTATTATTGGTTTTATATTTAATTATTAATATTATATAGTATTACACGAGATAATGCTTCTAATAATAATATTTTATTAGAATCGTTTAAAAATCATTATTAACTTAATGGTTATAAATTTCAAGGAAATATACCTTGTGTAGCTCATGT
This sequence comes from Scytalidium sp. 3C, assembly GCA_000743665.3. Classification (NCBI taxonomy): domain Eukaryota; kingdom Fungi; phylum Ascomycota; class Leotiomycetes; genus Scytalidium; species Scytalidium sp. 3C. The sequence continues at coordinate 1,669 of JMRO03000089.1, read as the reverse complement.
TCTAAATATAGCTATACAAGATATATTAAAAAATTTGATAAAAGATGAATATGATACTTTTAATGATTTTTCAGAAATTGAAAATATAGAAACAGAAGAAGAATTAATTACTAAAGATATAAATTTAATTAATAATTTTAAATTTATTAACTAATCTATTTATAAATATTTTAATTTAGAAAAAAATAAGAAAAATTATTATTGTAATAAAATATAACCAAGAAAATTCTCGTTTATTAGATACTCAAATAAAAGTTATAAATTTAAAAGAAATAAGAAAACTATAATTAGGTAAGTTATATAATATATTTATATTTATAGATCAAAAAACAAGATAGTGTTTAATTTATTATATAATAAAGAATTTTTTAAATCTTTATAAACCTATAAAATCAGTTATAAATATATCTGAATCTAAAGTTTTTAAAGATAACTCTTTATTATTAAATAAAAATAAACTTAAATATTTAGAAAATTGTTTATCAATTTTACAAATATTTATTCAAGCTACAATAAAATTACAAGGAGATAAATATCCTACTATTTATTATATAATACTATAATACCTTTGATTTATAAAATATATGAAAAATTAGAAATTAAAATAGAAGAAATAAAGGTAAGTTTTAAATAAATTTTATATTTAATATTTAATTAATAAATAATAGGATTTAAATTTTACAAATGCTATTAATTTAGGTATTGCTAAAATTAGAAAATATTATCCTAAAACAGGTATATCTTCTATAAATAAAGCTATTTATTTAGCTTTAATTTTAGATCCTAGAATTAAAAAAGAGGGACTTGAAAATATTGGATTTAGTAGTGGTCAAATTTCTGATATTTATAATAGATTATATGAGGAATATCATGAGTAAGTTTATTTATTTATTTATTTAAATTTAATAAATTCTAATTATTATATAGTGAAAAACGAGAATCATTATTAAATATATTACCTTCTTTAAACTCTAATAATTCTTCTAATAAATTAGAAGATGATTTAGATGATATATATATAAATGAAGAAAATGAGGAAGATGAATTAATAACTTATTTTGAGGAAAAAAGAGCTAATAGAAATGTAAGAGATATTAATATATTGATTTATATTTAACTAATTTTTATATAGCTAAATCCATTAGATTATTGGAATCATAATAAAACTAAATATCCTTTATTAGCTATAATTGCTAGAAGGTATTTACAAATACCAGCTACTTCAGCTACTAGTGAAAGATTTTTTAGTCAAGGGGCTTTAAATATTACTAAATTAAGAAATAGATTACATAAAGATACATTTGAGACTATAATATGTCTTAAAAGTTGGGGTTTATTTAAAGAAGAACTATATGATGAAAAAGAAGTAAAAGATTCAAATGAAATAGATTTTGTATGTTAAATATATTATATAGATAAAATATTTAAAGGCCGTATTAGAAATTATAAAAGCTATTAAACAAATAATTAAAAACTATAATAAAAGCCGTCAAAAAACCGTAGTAAAAACCGTAGTAAAAACCGTAGTAAAAACCGTAGTAAAAACCGTAGTAAAAACCGTAGTAAAAACCGTAGTAAAAACCGTAGTAAAAACCGTAGTAAAAACCGTAGTAAAAACCGTAGTAAAAACCGTAGTAAAARCCGTAGTAAAAACCGTAGAAAAAACCGT
>JMRO03000088.1:0-57019 GCA_000743665.3 Scytalidium sp. 3C | reverse complement strand
TTTTTTTTTTTTTCTTTTTTTTTTTTTTTTTTGAGGTCGCTGGTGTTAACTGGCTTGGTATGAGTGATGTGTGAGGCCCTTCAAATCTGTGGTTCGCCATGCCTTGTCATTGTGGCCGATCAAGGATCAAGATACAACGGAGGAATATCGGCGACGCGCGAAAATTAGCATCAGATTAGATGAGGATCTCGTGGATCTTTTTAAAAAGCTTCACGCCAGCTCCATCCCCGTCAACAAATCATCATTCAGAGTCAAACAACTACGCCCTTGCTGGTCGAAAGACACTCTGATTCAGCAAGCAAAGGGAGTCCTATTTTAAGGCTGGACATTGCAGCCTTGAAAACATATTTTTGAGAAACATCTTTTAAAAATTGTATTTTCTGTTTCTAAGCAATGTTTGGTTCTGCGCCTAACAGACCACAGAAAGAATGCGTCATAATTAAAAGGATAGCGTAGAATACCAGCGACAGGATTACGAACTCTAAACCCAAAGTTTCAAAAGCCAACGGAGGGGAGTTAATTGCTATTAAAGGATTCCCTACTGCGTGACTCTGAGGAATAGCTCTGCGCATTTACATAAAATGTATAGCGTTCAACATACCTATTTCATTGGGTTAATAAAGAAATGGTCGTTTGTCGTGGCAGTGACGTTGAACTTCATGCCGACTTCGACTAACCCCTCTGCTCTCGGTACGCAAAGCATCCCAAAGCTTGGCTTAAATTTTAGACCTGGATCAATTCGTCGATATTTCATAAGCTGATCCCAAGGTTGCCGTGGGTGCTTCTCAGCCGTCTCGGGATTCACGTTAGGCACCTGGCAACGCAGACAGCGGCATACCACGTCTAGGTCCAGAGGAGATTTGCCGTCGTTTATTCGCAAGGTCTTCCAGCTATCCTCGTTCCATGGCTCGCTACCACGAATGATAATGTTTGGTCGGAAACGCTCAATCTCAATTTCGCCTTCTCCCGCGCGAAGGAGACGTTCATTAAGTTCACTAATGCTAGCCATAGAGCCAACCAGTACGGGCATCATATCAGCGAATTTAGTCGCTTCAGTGCGCCCAAGAAAATTGGGAGCTCCACAGCCCCGAAGCACACGAGGTGTAGGGCCTTTATATATCAGACGAACGTCTGTGTTCAGAAAGTGTGAGAATGGTTCGGTAAGACTAGCTGGGTATTCCCATGCGTCTGTTTCCTCACCCCATATGCCAGCCTTCTTTAGTTCAGTATTACCCTGAAGCCATTCAGTTGTAGGATGAGCCGGAATATTGATCTTGTGTTCTTGGATGGAAATAGAGAGCTTATCAGCATTAGCATCGAAGGCAGTTCGAATGAGCGTCATGTTGGAATTCGTCCGAATGGTGAGGAATTCACGGGTTTCCGCTGAGATAAACATCCAATTACGGTCTAAATCTAGCCCAGTGCGTAGGAGTTGAGCAGACTTAACCTCGAAGCCACGGCATGATTTTACAGGGTAGACACGGAGGCTGAGTATCTCATCAGCCGGGGGAATAGAGCGCTGAGTCTTGCTAGAAGTTGGCGCAGGTCGACTGTCAGGCTTCCGGAATATGTAAATGAGGAATGCGGTTGCCAAAACGACAGTGAAGAGGGCGTATGCTAGGTTGCCATCAGAAATTTCCGGGAGATCCATAATCAGCACGAAATCTGGAGCGAAAAAAATAATTGGTATACGAGGAAAAGAAGATTAAAAAGCTTGGCAACGGTGGAGGAGCCAGGGACGTTCTGAGCCTCGCATATAATCAACCGCAGTAGCAACAATACTCTGAGGTGGAAGTGAGTCTTGGAACAGGTCGATCATGTTAGTTGCGAATTGCAGACTGCGTTTTTATAATGACCAAGAGTGGAAAATAACGATTGGTCAGCTAGAATGTACCCCGCAAGGAGCACGTGAGCTGAACTCCTGACTGTCTAACAGGAGACTTTAAAAAAATTCTATAACGCTCTCATCCCCTCTCATCCCTTCCGTATTGCTTCTTAGTAGAGGCCAATTAGCAATACTGTTCAATATTCTCTTTGATTCTATCTATTAAGTTAGGCTGTAAGTACTTGGGTTACCTTACCTGATATACACACGGAGGCTTTTGAAGCAACAGACACCCCGCGCCTCGATTGCGGTCCTGCCCGTCATAACTTGTGATCCTGTGGTGCACCTATCTTCCCCAGTGCGAAGGTTGAGAGATCCAGATTTCAGTTACTAATAAATATGTTACTATTGAAGTAAATATCAAATAAATTATATTTTTGATGTGTTAAATCACTGACCCAGCTAGGGGGCACGGTATCTCGCGGCGTAATATAATCGTTATCGAAATTTATGTTCCACAGTGCACTCTGATACGTAGGTGCTCATCTCTGGAGATGATTCTAAGGACATCACAGGCCGTAACACGAGCCTGAAACCAACTCAGGAGGGCGGTCCTCTCAAGGAACATTTTGAGCCGTCACCACATCCGGAACGGGGATTGGGCTTCCGGCGGATCTTCCGGTTCATGGAACCCTTGTGGCAGGATGCAGGGTAGGGTAAGGAGGAACCAGTTGTAGATAGTATGTGACCGCCTCTCTCAGCGACTCGGAGGTATTAAGATCCATTTAGGACAAATTCTCCCATTTTTTATCATTCTTATCTCATTACATATTGGATCACAATCAAGACTCAACAGGACAGTTCCTTTCAACCGTAGAGAAATTCTTCTTGGCTTACATTACGGAAGGCACAGAAAAAGACATGGCAATTAGAGAATCTGAGTATTTGACTGGCGAAGAGGTTGAACAGTTTATGACATACGGCTGGTTTAAAAATAACTAGAACACTTACCACAGGCCAAGCTGAATAATGGAAAAAGATCTATGGATTCGTCTTGGAACGACAAAAACGACAAGACCACATGAATGCTGGAGAAAGCCAACATGCTCCCGCACTCGTCTATTGATACGCGAGACTTTGCACCAACTGCTTGGGGTGCAATTTGCGAACTCACGGGAGGTGAAGAGAGATTGCTCCCAGCTTCGCGGATATGGGCAGTCTCCTTCATTGTGAAACTTGGCAGTGAAGCCATCAATGGCAAGATTGTGCGCCCGCAGGAGCTGGACAGCTGGCACGTCTGCGGTCATTTCTCATACACTATCTCGACTCGCCTGAGCAAGGGCTCCTTGTCATTCCACTTCTCAGTGACATTGCCGAAAATGGAGCTGCGACATATAATTTTCCCCGATGGGATTGGGATCGTGGCACGGCATCCGTATGACAACCCTCAAGTTGTTACCCCATACATGGCCCGGCGTGGGGGGGACAAATACCACGAATTCAACTGGTTTGTGGATCAGGCGCGAGATGCATCCAAATGGAACCTCTTTCAGCAGACGACTGGAATGTGGACGATGTTGTCCTCATGGGATGCCTAATGATGCGTTCTGTGTCAGTAAATCCTCTGTATACGCCGCGGATTGTTATCACTCCATCAGTCTACATGAAAGAGCTATTTCAGTTCGATCGGGCCGATCCCGGTGTTCTCACTGGTAGAGCTAAAGACGCCCAGAGACCTTGGCGTAGATTGTCTTCGGGGCAGGCAGATTACTGAGAAGCATGAAAGACTGGTGCGGGGCGCATCGAGATACATAATCGCATGGGGGAAGTCGAAAAGCGGAGGCTGGCGGGAGAGGACACGGGAGCGACGGGTGATACTGGTGTTGAGATTCACAGAGATCTTGTCAATGAGCTGCTTATAATGCATAAGGCGAGTTGCGGTTATGGCCTGTCTGTTTCTCTAGGCAGATTTATCGGGTAGTTTAAACTTGGCAGTATAGTCTGTATTAAAAGACGTATGGAGCAATATGTTGTGTTTACGAGTTCGGTGCTTTTGCGTCTCGAATTTTCCTCTCTCATTGCGATACTTCGTAGAGACTATGAGCTGGATCGTGCAATCATGAAATATACTGTACCACGCCACGTACGACATGATGCAGAGTTGCATCTCGGCTGAGTAGACCAGCCATGTTGTGAATTCCAACCACCAGGACAGTACCAGTATTCCATATTCTAAACGAATGCTTCAAGATTGAACCAACCCATTTTCCGTACGTGCATAGAATCATATGGTGCCAACCACAGGCCTGCCTCACCCACGTGGACATCTGCATGGAACTGTGTTCTTTGGTTTCTACCTTAGCACGCATCTTCGCATTGCCGGCTTGGAGCCACTAGACTGGAGAACCCCCGAATTCCAGCAATCCGATTAGGTCGGAAACACGGAAACTGCAGCCCGGCCAGCGGCCAACCGCCCCCGAAAGCGGTCACCGAGATTTTGGACCTCCTTCCGCGTCCACAAACCCAGGATGGATGCAGACTTAACAAACGTATCTACGATCTAATAACCTTGACCGCTTTTACAGCCCCCAAGCTGTTCGACCAGGGACGCGAGGATAATTTACCCGTACGGATCTTCTGCTCCATCTGGAATGGTGGGATCCGGTACTTGCTTCAGCAGCCTGGGCTACTTGAGCCTCCCTATCACACACCACGTTGGGCTGCGATCGCTTTCAGGCCAGCCGTTTCTTCACCACTGACTCCGATGGCCAGTACGACTAATACTTTCCTCAGGAGGGTTTTCTTTTATTTGCCGATTCTGTTTACCGCCATTCGCAAGACCAGTCTTCGAATCGTAGATGGTCTCGTATTGGTATCACGACTAAGTTTCTTGGAAACTAGGGCCCAATCCTCTATATGGCCAGATTGCCATCGAAAATTCTCACAGTCCCATACAGTGGAGTATGGATGGACCTCAATTTCAGCTTCACTTAGTACTATTCTCTGCCCACTCAGCATTTCCGCTAGAGGGATCTCGTAGAGCTGAGGACTATCATTATGCTATCTGGCTGTGTCAAATCGCACCATTAATTCCTGGGGTGGAGCTTCTGACAGGCCCCCGCAGATGTATATACTTTTGCAATATGGTCTCAACGGTGTAAAGCTGGACACTATAATTGAAGATACTGATATGAATCCATCGGCCCCAATTACGTAGACCGTCCGCAAACATTAGGTTTCATGGGGTATTGAGAATTGTACGCTGACTTATCTCTTGAGAACGACAGTTAATCCAATCCGTTTGGAGCCTACAAGGCGCTGTCTATCTAACCGTCCACTTGGATCAGCTTCCGCCACCCCACTTGTGTCGTGGAATAACATAGACGATGTGAGATAGGCTGTCCGTTTGGTCAACCCTTAGAATAGTAGATCCTATGACCATTAATGGATGGTACTAACCACACTTGACACAGCTCGTGCCAGATAGAAGCTAACAGACAGCTTCGACAAAGCTTTTTCATCGCGGAAAAGCCAGCGGGACGTCGGTGTTAACTACGAACTAGTACATATCAAGTGTTGCGCAGTTATGTGACATTCAGCTGGTGAAAAGCTTCCTGAGCTTTGGAAGTTTTGGAAATATCCAACTCTAGAAGCGGTATAAATCATCGAAACATATTAGGTTTAAGCAATGACGGATGGGATATATCTGATCGACATATATATTCCGTACATCGATCACTACTTTACCCATCCGGCACGTACGGGGCGGTTTCCTCTTTTCAGCATAATCTTAGCCGTACGGATCGGTAGGTTTCTTCACCTCATGAGATTATTCTTGAGAAATTGGTTTGACATTTGACGCGAAGATCATGAGTAATTTCCGAGACGATAATCGTATTGTCGAAAGGGCAAGAGTCGTAGCTCATACCCTCGGCCAATTAGGCCCTCAAACTCCAATGAGCAACAATCATTGGTCTGTCTACTTTGTACTTGCAGACAATGGAGGCTCTGTAAGAGCTAATATGCGGGCGGAATTCGATGATCCCAAGGGCTTCCTCGATTGGTTACCCCTATTGCTATACACGCTGCCAAATTCTGCCGTAAAATACTGGGACTATCAGTTGGTTGAAGGTATTTCGGCAGGAGTAATCTACCAGTTCTTAATAGATAACGGTCGTGACCAATACCGCATGTCTGGCGGAGGTTATGGGTGTCGGTTTTGGATGTACGTCTAATCCTTACCAAGCCGATTATAAATCAGTGGACTTACAAGCTGCTTTATTTGATAGGTACACCATTATTAACGATCTTACAGAGAAGGGCTTTTTAACGTCGCCAAATGCAAGTGAAGATTTGTGGCCGAAGTTGCTCTACCGATATTCTACGTCCGGCGAGGTGCGACAGTTACCTATGGTTTATGGAGAATTTCAGTGACCATCACTTGAGTAGTTAGGTGTTTCCTGATCAACTAGCTGCAAATATTGGGTGTCCATGAGTGAAGTAATGATCGGAGGTGGATGCTAGGATGCCTTGGAGGGGCAAGCTCTGAAATTACTTGGGATTTCAAGACTAAAGCTGTACAATTTAAGGAATTATTCAACGCTCATGGTCTGTCACAAGTGCTAGAGAGGTGGGATGCGGTAGCCTACTCCATCTGTTGTCAATTTAGTCTTGAAATCCATCCAAATTTCAGATGTTTCCGAGCTCATATGGGATAATGCTGAGCACTCTGAATGCACACGGAAGGGACATGGTGTAAAGCATAGGCTTGGACAACAATATGCCCAAGAGAAAAGCTTACGAGTGCATTGTAGGGGAATGTCGCATGCTCTCAAATGAGCTTGGTAACAAAAGGGTCGGCTGGCTGCTATTATCACTGAAGACGTGATACTTCACTACCTCTTACGGATGATCCATTCATGCGCGCTCAAATCCTAGGTGGAGCTTGCACATATTGTTCCACATTAGTCTCTACATATATGTATGATCCTTCACTTGCAAATGCTATTTACCGATACATTTCAATCCCTTCCGTGACCAAGCTACGGAGGAAAAGCATCCAGAGAAGAGACTTGTGCATCTGTAGTATCATAGGACCGAGTCATATGAATTGGCCTAGGCGCATGTAGAACTAGATTCAAGAGGTTCGACAATTGCATTAGTTGGCGTATTATCGGTTTCAGGGCAGAGGCTGAAAATGCGCAGCATTTCCGAGAGGTCGTCGAAAGAGTAAAGCAATTGGGATCCTTGTCGCGGTGTCAGAAGTGCATTTTCAAGATCTTGTACCACGTCCGGCTCCACTTCCCGGACCCATGCGTGAGGTGGCCTCAAAAATCAAGATGGGGGCTAAACAGCAGCCTGTTAGCTCAACAACTACCTTGCACCAGACGTGCCTAACTTTGTTGACGGATCAAAGCGGTGGGCTGGAAGCTGACCCGGGTACTCGTGGGCAGACGTGAAATTGCTGCCTGGTAATTTAGAAAAAGCTATCAGCAGCATGCTCCGGAAATGTGTCGCCATTATAAGTCGTCTTGATTCGCGGCCTTTGATCGGTCGTCTCTATGATATTCCTTTCTCTGCGGACACCTGCCATCAAATCTCTTAGAAATATCACACCGAAGTTAGACATCTGGACTGTGCGGTGAGGCCAAGAAAATGGGATCCATTTAACCGATCTAACCAATTGAAGCGAGCATGGATGCCTAAAGGTACCGCCGAAAGATTGGCATAACTTGGCATAATCGTCCGTGATCGGAGAAGTCAGCGCTGTCGGTGAACCAAAAGATAGCATAATATAGTATATTTGGATTATTATTATTGCCATTCAAGCTAATTTGTGAAGCATTTTCCTACGAGCCACACAGTAAGCGAACTACCTTGGACGACACACGGCTGAAGAGGACACTGCTCATAGCCACCTGAAGGGCTGACTGAATCCACGCGAACAGCTGCCCCAGGAGAATTACAACGATAGTACAAGGCACAGATTTAACCCAGTAAGGTGGAGCTTTCATTTGCTATTTCTGATTGCGTTGCAATCTCGCTGGTAGATACAGGACAGAACATACCTACAACGCACGCCACCGCATGCAATCGGACCAGAACCGGGGCAGAAGCGAATAGCACGGGAATAATGCCAGAGTAGCTCGGTTGTCGGTATCTGAACATTAACACTAAACTTCGCAATAACCCCCTTCTCGAATCTAAATCATGCGTCCTGGCTTGACGTCATCGTATGCTTCCCATGCAGCGGTGATATTGGTAACATTCTGTATTGCGGCGCCTGAAAAGGGACCGGAAGACCTCTATAAATATGTCCATCCTTCAATGCCCACGTGTGGTCAAGATTATGTGCGAAGCAGTTGCTCTCTTTAGCTGATCTTACTTCATATTTATTCACACCAATACCCATACTATCACTCAGTCATTCACTCAGGATGACCCCTCAGGTTTGGCTTATCACCGGATGCTCATCTGGATTTGGCCATGAACTTGTGTTGGAAATTCTTCACCGTGGCCACAATGTCATTGCAACGGCTCGAAATACAGCTAAAATCGAAGACCTTGAAGCTAAAGGAGCGAGCGTATTGCAATTGGATGTCACGGCAGACACAGAGACCATAAGATCTTTAGTGGCTGCAGCATTCCAAATTCACCAGCGAATTGATGTTCTAGTAAATAACGCTGGCTACGTTTCCATGGGTGCAGTTGAGGAAACCATGTAATTTTGACGCTTCAAATGCATAGTTTGGCAAACATCCCTTACTGATTAATCATTCTGAACAGACATGATGAAACCCTAAAGCAGTTCAACACAAATTTGTTCGGTCCTCTTAATTTGGTACGAGCCGTTGCTCCGTACATGCGTGAGCAACATTCTGGGGTAATTGCGAACTTTTCCAGTATGGCAGCCTGGGAAGGTCTTCCTGGATGCGGTCTTTATTGTGCGTCCAAAGCAGCCGTTTCTTGTGTATCGGAGTCTTTGAGGGTGGAGCTCGCGGAGTTCGGCATATCTGTGACCGCAATTGAGCCTGGATATTTCCGTTCAAACTTACTGAACACTGGTGCCAGAAGCCCCCCACCCAATCGCATCGCTGCTTACGGGGGAACCGTCGTAAGAAAAGCAATGCGGACGTATGAACAGGCTAACGGCCGACAACCAGGTGATATCAGAAAAGGTGTGAGGATCCTGGTAGATGTGCTGAGCCACAGCGGCAGTGCTGAAGGAAGAGAAATTCCACCTCGTCTGATTTTAGGCAGTGATGCGTACCACGACATACAAGAAAAGTGTTATACCGTGCTCTCGCTCCTAGATGAGTGGAAAGAGGTGACGACAGCGACTGATTTTGAGCAAGGTGCCTAGTTGGGGATGCTATTCTGCTGGTTCCTTACATGTACTTTACTATAATCCTGTATTTTAATATCCTGCACCTGAAAATTTGATGTTACATCTCAACAATAGTGAACACAATGTTAATTGGTATATAAACCTACGCTTATGTGGCTGGTATTTTCCAGAGGGGTGATTCAAACGACGCTAATGTATGGGGCAGAGCGAACATGTTGGTAGACATAAAGCGGCATGCCCATTGTAGAGACATGGGTCTCTATTCCTCCGCAAACAGGTTACTAATGTCGAAGCGTTCTTCTCTTCTCCAGATATGGTTTGTCATTAATTCCTTTAGTGATTGGGGATTACCAACCTGACCCACAAATCCGTTGGTATCCGGCCTTCACCTGTAGAGACTCCCGGCGTACCGTTCTGATTGGCTTCTATGCCCCTTGACCAATCCATTCCCTACCGTGCTATTAGTGATAATATGCTCCAGGTAAGATTACTCTATCGCCTGGAACATATATACATGCCGCCCACACCTCAGGTAAATAAGCGCTGCCCCACACATTCTCTCCGTCACAAATCTCTTCCATACTATCAACAAAACCGGTATCATGCCTAACCCAGCCCCTATCATCCTGATTCTAGGTGCAGGTCCTAACATCGGTCAGAGCATAGCTCGGATCTTTGCAGCGAAAGGCTTCCGGATTGCTCTNNTGCTNTCACGGAGAGCAAACGAAGCTTTCAATACATCCGACCAAATCTACATTCCCAGTGATTTTTCAGAGCCGAACGCAATCATAAATGTATTTACTAAAGTAAAATCATCATTGGGTATCCCAAGTGTTGTCGTTTACAATGGTAAGACCTATAGCCCTTCTTAGCATCGCGGGATCAAAGTTGAGTCCCTGAAGTTGGTGCAGCAACACCCAATCCTCCCAATGATCCTCTCTCTCTCGCATTATGTGATTTCAGCAGAGACCTCAATATCAACACCGTTAGCCCTTTCGTCGCTGCGCAACAAGCTACTATTGGCTTCGCGCAGCTGCCGGATTCAGCATCAAGAACCTTTATTTACACGGGGAACATACTAAACACAACCACAATACCCCAATTGCTTGACCTGGGCGTCGGCAAGTCAGCAACTGCGCATATCATTCACTCTGCTGCTGCTGCTGCATACAAGGATCGTGGGTTTAAGTACGCATCATATCTTAGTTGGTCCCCACAACAAGGTTAACAGCTCTAGATTCTCTTATGCTGACGAACGCAATGCGGATGGGACACCTGTGTACAACAACATTGACGGGGATGCGCACGCAAAACTGTACCTGGAGCTGGCTGAAGGAAATATGCAGTTTCCATGGCAGCAGACCTTCGTCAAGGTGTAGGATACAAACAATTTTCACTTGCTTGAAGCTCGTCATATTTACCAAAGATTGAAGCTTCTCGACATATCCGGTCTGATCACTTGAGCTCAATATAAAGCTACCAAACTGGGCTTCTATTCCTTAAGGTTACCTCTTTCGTCTTTTCTCACTTTCATGTCTCCATAAACCCACGCTTCAACGGATAATCTTTCGTTGCTGTTGAGGACTAAGAGAAAGAGACCTAAAGTGGCAATTGTTTTCCATTTACAGAATAGATGATGATTTGACCTCAAGACTTCCAAATGCATAAAAATAGTTCGCAAAATTTCCATATACACAATAGGATCCACCTTCAGCCTAACTGATGCGGAGTGGTGAATCGCCAGTTACTCGCGGTTTGACCTCACAATCAAACAAATTGCTCCGTCGCGCAGAGAATAATAAGTCTTCTCAGCTCATCGGAGTCGCTAAGGCCCACATTTGTACCGATTTCAGTTTGAAGATGCTCTTTAGTAAAGTTGGTTAAGATTGTCTTCAATGAAATTTCAGAAGATGATGTTTCGTTTCTCCTATTGTCCGGGTAACTCACTGCCGGTGGCTGTTTCATTATCGCAAGTGCCCACGCCTCCTCATCACGCGCCAACCAAGGGGCTTGGCTGCAAGGCAATGGCATATTGAGGATAAGTTCATCATTCAGTGGCTCGTAGAATGACGACTGCCTTCCCGTACTGTGATCACGATTGGTGTAAAAGTTGATCATGTTGGCCAAGAATATAGTACGTCTTGCGGTCTCCGTGATCCTCCAACGCGCCCACTTCGATGTGGCTGCCGAACATGGTGATGAATCCGGATACGAAAAGACATTGATATCAGGATTGCAAAGCTCAGAATAGTGGATAGAGTACTTCTCCGTCATCTGCAAAGAAAAGTTAGTATCGTTACCTAGCGGGGGTCGAATTAAAGTTGACAGGGAAATATTTTTGGACGGGATTGAACGGGAAAAGGCAGTACCTTAAGTAGAAAAGGGGAGCCTAGGCCTTTGGGTCGGGGACTGTGTTTCCAATCTTTGGACTCACTGGAAATGTTCTCTCTGAGCTCCAGGGTCTCGTAAATCAACATTGCATGTAGTGCATCCCATTGCTGCATGCATTGGTAGGACGGCTAAACTTTAACGTCAGGTGTCCGATTTGGACAGAGCTTCTGATGATGGCTAGATATGGGGGAACGGTTCTTACAAAGCTTCCAATCAATCGTTGCCGTGCTGCATCTATTGCTCGTCTGAAAAACCTATTACTCCCAGGTATGGTTATACCACCGCTGCAACAGATCGCCATCGCAGTCTGAGGTAAAAATGACATATCAGGTACAATATTGCTATAGAGCGAGTAAAGCGATAGGTGAAGAAATGGCGAAAGGAAGGATCCTTTCATCAACAATGAAGGATACTCACTCAATACGCGGACGACTGCGCGGGTGGCCAGGGTTTGCGAATTTGCGACTGAAGGTGTAAATGATGCGGACCCAAGTATAGGTACCGCATTATTCCTCAATGTGGGTGAAAGTGACCTCTCACGGCTGAGAGTTCGAGGTACTGCACACGAATGTGCTAGAGACTGCCACGATGCATCAATGCCAAGGTCCGTCTGTAGAGAAGGGTTCTCTAAATGTGCAATTGCTCCATCGAAATGTCCACCAGGGTATTGGAGGGTTTGGATTCCTCCAATGGGAGTTTCATCCTCAAATGTCTGACCCCAAGTCATGGAATTATCCGTTTGAGAGATAGGAGGTCGGGGGCTTGGATTGGCTTCTTGAGCAACTTCATTCCGTTCCTCTGAATGGCCCGGAGCTGATGCACTTGGGGCTGTCGGGAACGCCGGAGAGGCTGAGACTGTAGTATATACGCACTGAATTCCTCGGCCGACACAGCGCGAGCAGATGGGTTGTGTGTAGCAGCATTTAGCCTTCGCTTGCACACATGAATTGCAAGCTCGACGCCGATTTAGTGGCTTTCTCGGGCCTTGACAGCGCCTCCGGTGGCGGATGAGGAGGTCTTCTGTAGAAAAGCATCAGTACTCGAAGTATACAGCGATGTGAAATATTGAAGGCTTTTAAGTAAAAAGAGTGGTAAGATTAGGGTTGTCAGAAAAGAGACATACGTCGCTGGTAGCGTTTAGAACATAGATCGCATTCTAGGTCAACATTTGTGTGATTTGAGTCATTCTCTTTATAGAATGTCATTGTGTTGACGATTAGTTCCCTTATGGCACCCAAAAACAGCAATTTAGAAACAGTTCCAAGAACCTTTATCAGGACATCAAAAGTAGAGAGGACTTTGTTCCCTCATCGGAGAGTCATGGACAGGATGATTATTAATGTGTAAGAGCTTAAATCTTTAGGCCTTAGGCAACAACGAAGTTGAGCTTCTCAACTTTGAATTTTAGTTGTGTATGATTACACTAATTGTTATTTGAAAATATTATTGCATTTGGAACAAATGGTGATGCTTTTAAAAAGTGCCTCCAATGGCAACAAAATATAACTAGTTTAAGCCTGGCACAAGATTTCTGTTCTATTGTCCGCAAACATTTTACTCTTATATTCCAGCATAGATTCCAGAATTCATGGTCCTAAATCGAAGGATGACTCCATCGCAGATGATCTTTGATTAAAAATATGAAACTAAGTATCAAACCCAATCCAGCCAAACCGACTGAAAACCATAGTGCACCGCGATAATCAAAAAGTTTGTCTTGTTTGCTTTCCCCATCACCGTTGATGTTCATCTCGACAGTACCAGCAAAACCAAGACCAAGAGATATACTGTAGTTGATAACAGTAGTAACTATACTTACACCCATTCCTTAATACTGTCGAGGTACCGAATTTGAAAATATAATCGTAGCAGCAAGGAAGAAAGTATCCATACCAACGATAATAATCAAGATACTAAAGAAAATATATGTCCAATATATCGAATATAGAGGTCGAAGAACAGCAAGGAAAGATCCAACCAAATAAGCTAGTTGTCCAATGACCATAATCCAAGCGACAAGTATCTTTCCCAATAACTTTCCAACTACTAGAGCTGAGATTAAACCTGAAGGAATCACAGGAATAAATCACGCAGCCATTTGAATCGGGGTACCTTCGCCAATGTTAAGTGCAACTTGTTCAATATAGAATACCTGTTTACGAGTTAACAAAACACTTTTTTCCACAGCTAAAAGTGTGCTAACCCAGATGCCGAAACAAGCCCATCCTGTTGCCGTGCATGCAAAAATAAATGCGATATCTGAATTGAAAATAGAAAAAAGCAAAATAAACGTCTTAGCCCAATAGATTCCAATAAACAAGAGAACTACTGCAAAAAGGATACCGAGAACGAAGCAGACGTATACATATGGCTGCTGCCAACCAATAACAACTGCCTAATTCCACGCAAAATTGAATAACACCAAAGCAGTCACACCAGTAAACCCTCCTAGAATATCTAGATTTGCAATTCTCTTATGAATTGGTCCATATTTTTCTGGTTTTATAAGAAGTGGGGAATCGTCCACGCAACGAACGCAGATATAACGGCAAGAGCAATAACTTAGCTCCAGTAGATCCAAGGCCACGAGACCAGGGAAAAGAGCCCTCCAAAAGAAAACCGGCAATGGCACCAAATGGTGCTGTTCCTCCAAACCATGTGAATGACATGTTTTTGCGAGGTCCAAGCGAGTAAAACTGGCCCAAGATGGCAAGACCGTTAGATATGGTCAAAGCAGGACCCATGCCTTGGAAGATTCGGGCAAATATAAAGAAGACATGAGAAAAATAAATAGAGAATCCCGCTACTAGAGACCACAATGAGTACCAAGCCATGCCTATAACAAACAGCTTCTTATTGCCAAATTCATCTCCTAACCATCCTCCGATCAGGATAAAGGTACCGATAGTTAATCTGTGCCCGGAGATTAGCCAAGAGAATTACCCCTGGTTGGTAATGCCAAAACTCTCTCCAATAACGCCCACAGTACTCAATGTATTTCCTAACCCAACTTAGTTGGTGAACATAGCCGTGCAGAGGGTGCCAATGAAGATAATCTGGCGCGACGTGAACAGAGCATCGGCAGGATAAAATTTTCATCATTTTGGGCTTGCCCACCGGGTCCAATATTTACTGGTATTCATATGAGCTAAAAATAATATTCAAGGCTTACTCATTTGTCTGGGAGAAAGCAGACGGCCCCATACCTCATTCCTGTGGTGGGATTGGAGGAGTCTTTTCTTTCTCGCATTTCACCTGCGAATTCGACTTAGAAGAGGATACCATTGCAGGTCAAGATATATAGAATCTGTATCCAATATGTAGAACATAGGCATGCGATAGCGAGTAAAACTCGTGGTTTATGAATGCGTGCTATACATTTGGATTAGGTTTAGAGTTAGTAGGGACCCAGCCCAGTCGCTGCCAAGAACCACTCTGCTCCGGGTGTTCCGACCCTAGACCATGCAGCTCCGCTCCGGCGCTAAGGACACTGTAAGAGCTCCCTTGTTACACGCGCTAGCTACCAAATGAAAGTTTATTTTCTCCCATTATCGTCTTTTCTATCGCTGCTTTTAGAAGCTTGTATAGCAACCATAGTCTTATTAATCAACCCAGTGCAAGATTCGCGAACGGAAGATGAGAGGATATACCCGGAGTCCAAAACCTGACTTGACGAGAATTGAGTTACTGAAGATAGGAGGCACTAGTGTATATTAGTAATTGTAGCATTAGTAACTATCGTTATAATCCCCTTGACTCCAAGATAGATGAGGTCCCCCAGAATATTTGGGATCTATCTTCACACTGTATGTTGTACGCATCCAAACTTAATCCCATCACAGAATTCCGTCTTAGCTCGCTTCTGAGCGCATTTGTCTTTGCAGCACTGCAGGATGAACGCACCCACTGCTATTGTACCTCCGGAGGGGTTGGTACTTGTTACAGGAGTTAGTGGTTTTGTCGGTTCACATATTGCAAGCCGCCTGCTCGGGCTAGGCTACAGGGTGCGTGGGATTGTCCGCTCCGAGGACAAGGCAGTGTGGGTAAAAGAGGGTATGGCTAGATGTCATCCGGCTCCAGCTTTCGAGACAGTTATTATTGCAGATCTGACAATTTTAAAAAGTTGGGATAAGGCTGTGAAAAGCGTCGATGGGATTGTCCATGTCGCAACGGACATGTCTTTCGGTACTGATCCTAACAAAATCATCAATCCAATAGTCAGAAGCGTCCGAGTTCTGCTTGAAGCTGCGGCTAGGGAGACATCTGTGAAACGATTTGTCCTTACAAGCAGCAATCGAACGTTGTTGAACCCGATTTACGGCAAGGAAGTTATTATCGATAGATCTATGTAAAATCAACCAACCATCGAAGCTGCTTGGAGACCACCACCATATAGAGAAGATCGAATCTGGAATGTCTATACAGCTCGAACAAGAGATTTGGGCATTTCAAAGGGAAATGAAACCCAGCTTTGTCATCAATTCTGTACTACCCTGTTTTGTTGTCGGTCCAATCCTCCACGAAAAACAAAAAGGCAGCACGGGGAAATTAGTAATGGATTTCTGGAAGGACCCAAGCCACTACAAATTTCTGCAGGATTTTAGCGCTTCGTGGTACATTGATGTAAGAGATACAGCACTTCTACATATTACTACTCTAATCCAAGAAGAGATAAAAAATGAACGTTTACTAAGTTTTGCAGATACCTTTAATTTTAATAGCTGGATTGATGTCTTCCGGCGGTTGGATTCGGGCAAACCATGGCCTGTGGAAGATATCACACAGAAGAGCGATCTAAGTAAATTGATGACAAGAGGGAATTAGAGTTACTGAGGCGTTTCGGACAAGCAGGCTGGACAAGCTTTTACGGAGTGTGCGGGAGAACTGTCTAGGAGGCTTTCAGTAGCCGTCATGCATAACCTAACGGAACAAAAAGAAAATAACTGAATTCTAAATCAGATCTGAAAGCAAATTCTGATATAGTTATGAAAATAAACTGATGTGGAACTGGAACTCGGCCGCACTCGGGTTCTGCTATATGGAAGCGTTTTGTAAAGTCGATGATTTCTACATTCTGTCCACCTCGACTCAGCTGCAAACCTACAAAGAAAGATACGTCTAGTGACAATTGGGTTACAGGATATTTTTGGAGGTGGCAATCATAAAAGTAAAGTTTATCCTAGCTAGGTGACTGGGATATCCTAACGTCTCGGTAACCCGAGGCCGCTCACGTCCGCACTTGTCTCTTTTCCTAGCACCATCTCGGCCATCACCAACCCCGTTCCCAGGCTTAAGCTGATGCCCCATGGTCCATGACCGCTAGCAATATATACTCCCCCGCCAGCTTCGACTTTCACTCCAGCTAGATTGGTCTCCGTCATCTTTGCAAGCACTGGCTTCCCTGATCGACTAGCTGGCCGAAAGCACAACCCCTCATCCAAAGTTTGTAAATCATCTTCGTTCAATGTGCTTTTCTCCTTAGCTTTACCAAACAACCGTACCATTACACTTCGCAGCGTTTTCAAACTCTCTTGATCAAGCAGCTCCTTGACCTGCTCTGCCTTTTCAGGTAATGCCAGGTTCCCATCATTAAGTCCACCTATCCAGATTTCGGTTTCCCCTCCACGAGCCAAGCGAGCAAATGCTTCAGGAGCAAATGAATACTGGCCCGGAATAGGCGAAGGTGAACAGAAGAGAGCATAACACATCTGCTCTTTATCTCCACTGGCTAAGGTGTGATTTGAAGGGCTGAGGAAAGGAGTTTTATACCTCGGAGATTTTACGACAAGGCTGTGACCTGCCAACGGTGCAATGGGAATCTTGATTGGTGACGCGGGAAAGAGGGTACGAAAAACGATAGGAGTCCATGCACCGGCGCTGATAATGAGATGCTTACAGGAAAGCTGTCTGGGCGTCTCATCGTCTGGCATGCTGAGAAAAATACCTTCCAAGATCCCGGCAGAAGAAGTAATGATAGCTGCTGGGGCTGAAGAGAGGTGGATCTGGACTCCCCTCGACTGACACTCCGAGAGGAGGAAGGTACAAAGCTCTCGTGGCTGGACCTGGGCACAATCGGCGTAACTTGCGATTGTGTCGATATCTCCATTCTGTTGAGGTGTTAGAAATCTAGGTATGCCATCTGGGTGGAAGACATCTTCGGATTGGTCTCTATCTGAGAAAGATATATCGAGCGATGGTTCGGGGGCTACCGCTGCCCGACTTCTATCTGTCTCTAGCCAGTCATTCTTCCCCGAGTTATTACCGGGGTCTGGTTGACGTGTGCTGAGGCTGTAAGCAGAACTACCTGCATAGCCCCAGTGCTTTTGGCCGTTATGTTGCTCAGCCAGTTCCCGGTGGAGCTTAAAGGACAATGAACCCAGGGAAGCCGAAGGCGGTGCGAACCAATCTCGAGCAATGAAACCGCCAGCAAAACCAGAGGCTGAAAGTAAAAATTGAGATGAGGAATCAATGATATGTATTGGTGGATTAGCGGATTCGCATGGAGGGCATTGAAGAGAGAGGTAATAGGCAGTAGACAATCCGATAATACCCCCTCCTATGATGACAGTCGCCATTACGATGTGCAGAGAATGTATCGATGCAAATAGCGGCACCTGTTTTCGCGATTATATATCAAAAGATTCCACATGCACTAAATGCGTGAATTGGGTAATAGTTTGATGGAGTTGTAATTGACCTCTTTGATAAGTTATCGATGATCTACCTCTACGGAGCTTGTAGGCCCGTAGTAATGGATTAAGTCATACCCATCCGCCGAGGGTGGGGTACCCTAGTTTGTGGATCAATTTGGTAAGGTTTCAAACTGGGAAGCGTTATCGTATCATTGAAACCGGAAAAATTAAGTCTGTTACTTTCTCTCAAAGTGGTATAACGACAATTGTTGTACTCGAATGTTCTTTTACCGATCCTGTATTGCTCCTTGGGAGAGCGAGACAATGACGATTTAAACAGAGCCAAAGCTGAGCGTCGCTCAGCAGGACTAAGGGCTCGCCAAAGTTACGAACCATGATTCAGCCGAGCAAATCTCTATTCTCGTGAAGGTTTTAATAACTACATGTCACAATTACTTAACATCCATCCATATGACATGATACAGGACCGCTAACCTGTGATACATGAAGAACCATCTCAGCTTCACAGTCTGTTATCTGAAGAAAAGAAAAATGCATCTTGGTTTTTTATTTCAATGAATTACAATACCTTGTAGAATTTCCAATCCTTTGCTCACTCTCGGGGCCCTGATGGATCCTATTCTGTCACAATCCATACGCAGGCTAATCATCAAACCCAGAAGAACTGGGACATACCAGCTTACGACGAATTAGAGGTTCCTAAATCCATAATCTCGACTGTCGGCAAATATAGCAAAGTATCTTGACAATCGGTGTCACTGGTAAAGAAGTCCAACGCCTGTATGTTTGCCGTGCCGCCACAACTCCCGAGACTGCAAGGTTCTAAAACATGCGCCAGTACAAATAGTCATACAAATAGAAATGGTGCCTCAAGACTTTGCCCCTGGCTTCTGTGCTGTGACAATATAGCTAATAATTCACATTCAGCAGCAGCCAAATTTGATGTTGAAGGGAGAAATTGACTCACTAGGTATATTGTGCATGTATTTTGTTAGTTTTAATCAATTTCAGCTCCGCCCTCACTTGTGTAAGGAAAGCCTGCACTTCACTTCCCGACCAGCCGAAAACACTTGTAAACATTCTCATACAGATCGCCTCGAGGCCTTCTTCCAGACAGATGAAATTCCAGGCGCCAATTTGTTTCTACCTAATCATTAGCACAAACTTCGTCTTCTCGTTGAGATCTTTGGCTGTTCCCTAGCGAAAAACCTAAATTAAGATAAAATAGATCGCAAATGACTGAATAGGAATACACGCAGGGAGTGCTTTACCAGCCTCTTGTCCTGTGGCCATAATCCAATGGGCACAGGTAACACCTCCTCCGTCACATTCACATACCCTGCCTCTTCGGCCCACTTCTTTAGCTCAGGGCCCGGTGCACATGACCGTTTGAGCTTGGCAAATGACTCATATAGTAGCATGTGATACTTGTAGATGGCACTGTCGTGTGGGAGAGATCCATCATGTGAAACGATGGTGAGATCCCAATCCTTGAATTCAGACCAGCCACCTGGTTTTGTGTGTCTTTAGAAATAGTCAGTTTTCACAAAATAAGATAGGACTACAAATTATGGGGTATGGGGATTCACGTATAGCATTGTCCGACGAGTTTTGGCCAATCGAGGATAGAGGCCGCCATGAAACGGACGTGGACGAGGTCAAACGGGGCGTGGTAAGTCCATTCCGCTTCAACATCGTCCACTTCAAACTGGACATTTGGTGGGACCCTAAAATGGTTCATTTCTGCTTAGGCTCGGAGGTCTTGAGATATGAAACTAACATGGTTGGTTGTGTAGGGCTAAGATCTACCCCAACGACCTGGGCTGCGGGAAACTCGTCCCCTGGGAAGGTTGTGAGCATAGGACTTTTGAAGCGGAGCGACCACCTACCAATGTCAATAGTCCAAATTCCAGTACCACATCCCACATCCAGAATCCGCTGCAGGCTCTTTCCAATCGGAGCGGTCGTTAACCTACCCCGAAGAATCAATGTCGCCAAGTGATGGTGCTTGTCAAGACGATCATTCTCACGATCGTCGTTTGGCGCAAAATAGGCTTCGCAGTCTCTTGTAAGCACGGTATTCAGAATGGGTCCAGTAAGAGCAGACACGTACCTCCAGATTGATATGCATGGTATCGGCGGCCATTCTCGTAGGTATGATTTCTGATGCTGGAAGATAGCGATGCGGTCAACGAAAGGCTAATTTCTGATCAGCTGGAGCGTTGCATTGATAGCCGATGGCCATATCGTACTCATCGTCTTCAAAGGCAGAATCATTGTCGTTATCGTACTGATCAATTTCAACGTGCTGACCAATGGGTGGCACTGCAGCCGCGGGCACTTCGGATGACTCTGCCATGGCGACTCACCATCCCACGCAATTTCAATGACGCTTGATTTCTCTAGACGTCAAGATACAGTTCGCGCGATTACAGCGAACTTCCGCTTGACGGGATTGTTGATGCAAGCAAAGCCGTCACGATGTCGGAAGGATATATTGGGACCGGAACATGCTCCCAAACTGCTTTGATTGGTTCGGCAGGCACCCTTTTCAACCCATTCCAGAATGCCGCAATGGTGCCGGGAAGATGGAGCAGCTTTCCCCGGAGGAGTGCAGCCTGTATCGTTGCGTCGTGATTGGTTTGTGTTTCGGTTCACCCAATCAGCTCAGCGCCACTTCCCTTCTGCCCAAACGCCAAAACAGTCCGCTCACAACTGGAGGAGAAACGTGGTTGCGTTGTATTATGCTGGTAAGCGCGTTATCCTCAACAATGGGGTTGTGACATGGCACGCTCTCGCTTCCGTGACTGCCTGACAAGTGCCGTAAACGGCGAGCTGGCCTCCGGTTTCACAGCTCTACCAGACCGTTGGGTTTTCTACGTCAGCACATCGATCGGAGTCATGACCAATCTACTGCTAGACCGACGTTTGATGGCCATGGTGGGATATGTTGTCGCGACAATTGTATTATGGATCTCGTCCCTCGTCGTCTATCGTCGATGGTTTCATCCTCTGTCAAAAATTCCGGGACCGTTCTTTGCGTCTATCACCCATTTCTACATCGTGAAATTCAATCTCTTCAGTGGGAGAAGCCAGTTTTATCTTCAGATCGAGAAACTTCATCAGAAATATGGAATGTGAAACCTCCTTAGCATGTTTGAACACAAGTCGTTAATGCGCGGACAGGCCCGGTTGTTCGTATCTCGCCCACAGAGATACACCTCGCCGATCCGGACAATTATGAAAAGGTTTACTATATTGGGTCCAAAGCGCCTTCCAAATCACCGTATTTCTACGACTCATTTGGGATAAAGACTGCCGCGTTTGGTACAACCAGCAACGAACTTCATCGCATCCGTCGCGCAGCCATCAACCCTGTGTTTTCGCGAAAGGCCGTCCTTCAGCTCGAAGGGATCGTCCAAGAGAAGACGGCAAAACTCCTCGGGCGCATGGAAGACTTGCTTGCGGAGAAGAAACCTGTCGATTTACACCACGGATATCGAGCACTAGCTGTCGATGTTATTACGGATTATTCCTTTGATGATGATTACAAGCAACTGGATTCACCCACTTTCGCTGCTGATTTTTATGAGATGACAGGAGAACTCATCGCTCGAGGATGG
Source organism: Scytalidium sp. 3C (assembly GCA_000743665.3). Classification (NCBI taxonomy): domain Eukaryota; kingdom Fungi; phylum Ascomycota; class Leotiomycetes; genus Scytalidium; species Scytalidium sp. 3C. Next base: position 35,179 of record JMRO03000088.1, on the reverse strand, counting down.
GTGTTGCAAGCTTTCCCATTTTTGCTTCCTTTGTCAAATATGATCACCTTAGGAATGGCAAAGAAGTTAAACAGGGCTCTTTATGAGTTCCTTCTTTTCAGGACGGTAATTATGGTGTGTTGCGGGGTCAAAAATATGCTAACATATATACGTATGCAGAGGTGTGTTAATCATATCACGGAAGTTAAGAATCAAATCGATGAAGGTCGCGACAAATCGAAGCATAAAACCATATTCCATCAGCTCCTTGATCCGAATGCTGCAGAAGGTCACGTGGTTACCAACGTGGAAGATCTCACTGATGAGATGTTCACTATTCTCACTGCGGCCGCCGAAACTACCGGCCACGCCATGACAATGATTACCTACTATGTCCTTTCAGATCCGGCTATTTATCAACGCCTCGTCTCCGAACTCCAGGCCGCATTCCCTTCTAAGAAGACAAATCTAGACTACCTAACGCTTGAGAAGCTGCCATATCTCAGTGCCGTGATCAGAGAAGGCCTGAGACTTTCTTATGGCGCACCTGGGCGCTTACCACGGGTAATTGAGACTGCAGATGCAAACTTCAATGGCTATCTTGTACCAAAGGGGACGACCGTTGGCATGAGTCTCTGGATGATGCACCGAAACCCTGAGATCTATCCTGAACCAGAAAAGTTCATACCAAGTCGTTGGGAAGACCCGGAGAAGTCCAAAATTCTGGATAATAAATACTTCGTCCCTTTCAGCAGGGGCTCAAGACAATGTGTAGGGATGCAGTATGTACCTCTCCTCAATCTTTCCGCTTCCTTTCTTTTCTCCGTAGAGATAGACTATAAATTTAAACGTTGACTTTCAACTAGCCTCGCGTATTTAGAGCTTTACGTCGCAATCGGAACCGTCTTCAGGAACTTCGACAGACTTCGTGTTCATAACTTTGGCCCTAGTGATTTAGAATTCGATGATTACTTTGGAATGTTCTTTCCTCCTAGTCAGAATAAGTTCCATGTGGTTCTGGATGGGTGAAGGTTAAGAATGAAGCGGTAGTGATGCTTTAAAAGAGACTCTTAAATGTGAATCCACCGTCCTCATGACTCTCCTTTGCATATGTGATCATTATTTAACTTGTATCACGTCAAACAAACAAGCTAAGAGATACCGCTTGGTCTGGCAACACTAATTTCACCCGGCCTTTCACTTTGTTATCGGCGCCATAAGTCAGGGATCCTTCTTCGATTCTCACCTATGGCCGCTAGACAGTCCTAATAATTTGTCTGTCTGCAGTAGCTCATGAACCTCTCCCGCAGTTCGTTCTTCTGCCCTAGAATTAACAGTTTGCACATCAGTCGAAACTATGGATTCATAGAGACAAATTATACTGACCTGGGTTGCGCAAACGGTGTTGATCTTCAAATTTGCATTGGCAGCAAATGAAATATAAAACAACCGATAAACTGAGGGATTTCAACCCTTGACGCAAGATCACTGGTTAATAAGCCGCACCCTTTACAAGACTAGGTCTGCCGGATCTCACATAAGTAGCCTTTGGGAACACCTTGTTGATTCAATTGTAATGCATGTACATGATGCTTGGGGCGTCTCATTATGCTTCCATTCGAAATACTTATTGCGTTTATTCTGAGACAAATAAGATCAGCTAAAACAGACAAATTTCGGTAAAAAACATCACTGTTGACGCAATATATCCTATGGGTTTATTATTATAGTTATCTCTGGAAGTTTTCTATGACTCCGAACAACAGTTGTGGAGACTTCGGAGATAACAGGGCGCCGTATGGTTGGAGAATTCGACCACAACGATCAGCCTCCGCCAAAGACTGCTACTAAGATAACAAGAGCAAGCCCCCTGGAAGTGATAACATTCATATTCCGTTGCTTACTGGGTATCCGGTGCCGAGCAAACTTCATCTTGCGTAACAGTGCAGATCCCCGCTAAGAGCAGTTTGCTGGATGATCACCCGTCCCCTGCTCTGCTGCAGCTTCGATTTCTGGATCGCATTGGCAAGACTAACTTTTAACCAACCCATTGACTACCAATCGGTAGCTGTCCCTTGTAAAAACCATCCTTCAGCTCCTTGATTTAAAACAGCAGCCACGTACCATATTGTTACCGAATTGACCAATCAGGAATTTGACGCATATTTCCGATGAATCCACTGACGTTTGGATCCAAATGCTACTACCACAGTCTATGGGTAACAGTACTTTGAAAGCAACTCTCTAAAACTACGCTCCTTGACGTCTGGGTGATCGTGGAGGTTGCTTTCAGACTGTATCTCTTTACACGTCCTATCCAAGAGTCAACATAGTGCTTGAAAATGTCATTACATAGGGCCTAGGGGATATTTCCATTTGGTCGTGGACTCCACGGAGAAAGCTTCAATCAAAGGAGTATCTTGAAAGCTGAAAAGTCCCGGAGAAATATGGCAGCCGTATCGGTACCACCGTAAGATTGGGAGACATATAAATACGCCCAATATCCACAGTCTCAAAAAGCTCCCAAAGGTGGTTTCACTGAGAAAAGGGATTCTGAACACAACACCTCTATTCATTATTCAAAAGATTTTATACTGAAAACATAATGCATCATACAATATCGCCAGCGATTCTGTACTTTGGCACCCCAGTGGTCCTTGTCACCACCCAGAACGAGGACGGTACACCGAACATCTCGCCAATGTCATCAGCGTGGTGGCTCGGCCACCGCTGCGTCATCGGTCTGGATGCAAGTTCTCAGGGAACAAAGAACCTGATACGACGCAAATACTGCGTCCTTAACCTTCCGAGTGATGCCATGGCAGAATCAATCAATCGCATCGCTCGAACAACCGGATCTTACCCAGTCCCACCCTGGAAAGCCAGTGTGGGGTACGAATATGTGAAGGACAAATTTCGGCGAGCGAACTTGACAGAACAAGCCTCCGATCTGGTACCTGTGCCACGTATCAAGGAATGCCCCGTTCAGATGGAAGCCGAGGTGATGGAAGCACATGAGATGATGAAAGATCTGCCGGACAGGAAGGGCCTCATTCTCTCCATTGAGTTGAAAATTCTCAGAGTCCATATCGAGGATGAGCTCAGGTTGCCCGGCTATGCAAATCGTGTGGACGCCGATAAATGGAATCCTATGATAATGTGTTTCCAGGACTTTTACAGCAAGGGCCACAAGAAGCTGGCCATTTCCAACCTGGCGAAGGTGTCGGAAGGAAACTATCGAGCTTTTACAAGGAGTGATGTTGTCAAACAGGGTTCCGATACCGATATAGTTGGCACAGACGCCGATGATGTACAAGTCCGCGATTCCGATTAGATCAGTCCAGTTATGGCAACAACATTGGGGGGATAGAGAATGTTTACTAGTTACATTGAATATTTTCAATTTGAAATTTGAATAGTTTAACAAGTCCAAACTCTAAATGAACGAGATTGTATTGGGAGGAAATTCCACTTCAGAATCATTCCTGATACCTGAGAGCAGGAGATAATGACCCTTTCATGTTACAATGATCCTTTTCACAGCTGCAAGACCCGCCGTTAAGAGAGTAAAGTACTGTTATAGGTCGAGTTCTATCCCAATACCGATACCTTGCACGCTCCAGCCCCCTCCGTTCCGGTTGCCCCTCACCCCCCCTCAAATCAGGTTGTCACGTTCTGGGAAGGCGAGCTTATCCGTAGAGACGTCAGTGGCCGTCGCATACGGCTGGTCGTAGCTCTGGCTGTATGGAGTATCGACCACCCTGCTTTAACCTTAAGAAGTTCCCGTGTAGAAAACATTTTAGCTTCGTGCTCGTTTATCCTGCTCTGATTGGCAGACACGTGCCCCCGATATAGCCGGGATAGCTTAACAGGAATTACCTCAACGTTGCAGTCAAACCAACCCCACATGGCCCAGTTCAGTCGTATAAGCACACGCACACGGCTTCTCGACAGGGTAGCATGTGTGTAGCATTGATATGTGATTGGCGTTACGTGCCCTGGAGAGCTGCCGTAGCTCCAGGAACCGACTTCAACACGGCAGCAGCACGGCAATGGGACCCTTGCCTTTCCCACCCCACTTACTGTGGTATCTTCGGATCTAAGAGGCGATCGCACTTCTTGCCGCGCGTCACGTGTGCAGAATCCGTGTGTGATTGGCCCTGCGTGCCTTGGATGCCTAGCTCCAGGAACCGAGTTGAAGCTCCTCGTACAGTAGCCGTGTTCTGGGGACTTCTCGAACCTGCACAAGATCAATAGTGCAGTGGACTACTCCTCGACGTGCACAGAATCAGGATGTGTTTGGCCCCGTTGTGCCTTAGATGGCCTGACAAGGAAAGCCAGGAACGCAGCTTCCAGGCGAGCTGTCGGTGCGCACGTGCGTCTCGCGATGCCGTCGCCAGAGCATAGCTCGCTGCGCGGTCTGACAAGGTGCAAATGCTAACTTACCATCAGGATGTGATTGGAAAACTCAAACCCTCGATTGGATGGTTGGGGGAGCGCGCTGGTAGGTGCCCAAAAATATAAATAAGACTTTCCGCACTCACCAGCGATCCCTTCCATTGTCCAACCCAGCAATATCTGGTCAATCTCCATCTCAATTGACAATCGGGTCTCTTCACCGTCCAATTGAATTGTTCAAGATGCATTCCTCTGCTCTCGTCGGCATGCTGGCTTTTGCCGCTGCCGCCTCGGCCCAGCTTACCCCANGGTTCGCCCGCCTCCATTCAAAACATGAAGGACAAGATCAAGAACGTCATCTTGTTGTGCATGGAGAACCGCTCCGTGGACAATCTTTTGGGCGGCCAGACACACAAGGGCATCGAGAACCCCATCAACGATGGTCCTTTCTGCAACCCTTACAATGTGTCTGATCCTAGCGCAGGCTACTACTGCACTGGGCCCAAGGACTACGACTCGGTTACCAATGACCCTAGCCATGCTACCACTGGTAACAACATGGAATTTTATGGCCAATGGACCCCTGACAACAATGCCATTGCTGATGGCACCCTGCTCCCTAACAACCAGGGTTTCATTACCGAGCAAATCCACAATTACGGCTCTAAGACCAACACCACAGAGCTTGCTATTCAAGTCATGAACTATTACACCGAAGATCAAGTTCCAGTTTTGACTTCCCTCGTCCAGAACTTCTTGACTTTCAACCACTGGCACTCTGATTATGCTGGCGTAAGTCCCTCGAAATCTCTAGGCGGTTTACTAGGAATTGAACAACTGGCTAACTATATATATCTAGCCTACTGATCCAAATCGTTTTGCTCTTACCTCTGGTAGCACTCACGGCCATGGTACCAACCTCGGTACCGACTACAACTATCTGTTGAACTATACCAATATCTTCCAGGCAGTGACTGAGTCCGGCAACACCTGGTTGAACTACTGGGATACTGCCGGTGGTACTGGTCCTGAGGCTAAGGCATATACCTGGACTCTGGAAAACAACATGACTGACCTGGTTGTTCCCATGACCCAGTTTTATACTGATGCTAAGGCCGGAAACCTGCCAACTTTCTCTTACCTCAACCCATCTTGCTGTGGTGTTGGCACTACCTCCATGCACGACAGCGGCAAGATCTCCGACGGTGAGGCTTTCATCAAGCAGGTCTACGAGTCCCTCCGTGCTGGTCCTCAGTGGGAGAACTCCCTTCTCATCATTACCTTTGATGAGTCCGGTGGTTTCCACGACCACGTTCCTCCCCCGTTGGCTCCTCGTCCTGACAACCTGACCTACTCTGAGACCGCTCCTAACGGTATCGTCTACACCCAGGAGTTCAACCGTCTTGGTGGCCGTATTCCTACTTGGCTTATCTCCCCATGGATCTCTGCGGGCGAAGTTGAGCAGTACGGTTCCAACTCCCTGGGCGAGACTGTCTCTTACTGTGCCTCTTCCATTCTCCGCACTCTTGGTTACCTCTGGGGCTTTGAGCCGTTCACCCCACGTGTTGAGTGGGCTCCATCTTTCGACCACTTGATCCAGACCACGACTCGCAGTGCTCTCCCTACTCTGCCAGCCGTTGTAACCTTCGCAAACCCCAGCGTTGTTCCTACCACCACCTTCATCACCAGCGCAACTGCTACCCCGACTGTTCTTGCCCCCACTTGCGCCCACGACAACTGCCTTAGGGCTGCTATCCGTGGCTCTGCCAGCTTCACCCCCTTCTGTGCTACATACACTGCTCAGCTTCCATCTCCCACGATCGAGATCCCATCCTACTTGGGTAACTGCAAGGCTGATCTTACCAGAATTGCCAGCGCTTGCAACTGCCTGGTTACCCCTGCTTTGGAGAACTAAGTAGAGAACTCCAGAAACCAATAACGTTTCAATCAGCTAGTGCAAGGTGGAAGACAAAGAGATACATGTTTATTTGTCTTTGAATTATGAAGATTAACGAGTAAATCAATACAAAGCTTTATCAAGCGCCAAATCTATATGCTTCAAGACTCTTGACGTGAAATCTTATTATAAAGTGGACTGTATACCACACAAAATCTTTAGTTCTCTGTCGCTAGTTTCCGTAAATTTAGCACCCTTATAAAAAAATCCTGCCCGCGATCCAATTGGGACTCTATTTTTCTTCCTAGCTAGTATAGTATATTTCGAGTCCGGTCTACTCCACGCTAACTTTGTTTGCGTGGAATCTTACTTTATTTCTCACTCTTCTACGGTATTGGGCGATAAAGCACAATTTTACCAAAACAGAAAACTATATATAAATAATAATTATAACATTTCAACTCCGAGTTGAAGTTTTGAAAGTCTAAATTTAGATTATAATACAGATTATATTAAAGCAAAACAGGCCAAATCTGGCGATAATAATCAAAATTGCAATTGAAATAACAACATTGATCAAAATAGTGTATTATATAGACCCCATAGCATCATCTGACCGCAATGGTTCACCCGCAGATTTTGAGAACTATGTAATATTCTTACAGGAATTGAGAAGCAAGCTTGGGAATAAAGGAATCAGCGTCACTTTACCTTCCAGTTACTGGTATCTACAAGGATTTGACGTTGTAGGCATGGAGCCTTTTGTTGACTGGTTCAACTTCATGTCGTATGATATCCATGGCACCTAGGATGGTAACGATCCGTGAGTCTTTCATTCTTTATATATGCCTTACATTATCCTCAGAGTTTCGATATACAAAGAAGACAATACTGATAATGTTGCTTGATTCAGATATACAGAGGCGATTGTGGCACCGTATACAAATCTGACAGAATTGATGTAGGTCTCACTTTGTTGGGGAGAAATGGAATTGATCCTTCCAAAGTGGTCCTCAACTTGGGCTTTTATGGTCGCTCATTCACACTCGCTAATCTCGGCAATACACCGCGTTGCGTTTTCAGTGGAGGCGGGAATCCTGGTAATTGTACCCAAACATCTGTGTATTCTTTCAAAAAGATGAGTGGCCTTCATAGTTGGTGATACCAATCTTGCATGAAAATGTGGATCCTGACTGTTTGCAGTGCAATTTGACACGATAGAAGTGGAGCATTTGTACTCCTCTTGCCAGGAGGTGAAAATGCTGGTGTTGCAGATTACGCCCTCTCACGTTGGCCATTTGAAGATATATGTTAGTTTCATGTAATTACATTGGCTACATTTCTAATCAGCTTTTAGGTGATTTTCCACTATTTTTTTCCACGACCACCACAATGTCTTGGACACGATACGGATATTTCACAGATACAGTCTGGTTGAGAAGAACCATTATTAAAACGATTAATCGCTTAGAAATGGATTATTACAGTATAAACGATATGGCACAAGATCCGAATAAACTAACTGCAAATCCATGCTGGCCTAGTACTTTAGGTCAATATGTCGAGCCTGGGTTTGCGTTATTTAATTATGACAGTTATTACGTTGGCCAGGGTCGAGCTCCACTGTCTTATATGGTTTCGCCATCTGCAAATGTGACCCAAGGACTTACTCCGATTCAAAAGCGTGAAAATATTGCGTGTGAAGCGCAAATTTAGGTTCTTGACGAAGAGCGTATTGTCATTGTAAATGAAGGTAATACGCAACAAGCATAAGATCCTGGCTCGACGACTTTTCTAAACAGCTTTCCCCTTGGCACCTTCCCTGAGAAAATTGGACATTCTATCACTGACGGGAAACATATCCGCATATTGGGGATTCCCAAACTCTGGACCTGCCATATTTCCCAAGCTTCTGACTTTTTCGTTCCACAATTGAAATGCAGTTTCAAATTCGTCACCTCGGAAATTATTTGGCCAACCATATGCCAAATATAAATTTTGAAGACTAAAATATCTATTAGTAGCATCTTTCATATCTCGAACGATCCATTGCTCTTGTGGTTTAGTACTAATGAATAATTCAGGGTTGCTTTGTAAATATTTGAAATATTCAGGTGGTGTAAGAATTGTTGGATTATTATCCATCTGTAATGGAATCCATGTTAAAGATATAAAATTATGATTCCATTTTGATAGGACTTCTGCTGCTGGTCTTTTAGGCAATTTAAAATATGGTAATTTGATTTTGTCTTTGCCTTTCCATTCAATAATAGTTCCTGTACTGTGTCAATAAAATATCAAAAAAGAATTTATTACTAATACATACGATCTTGAGAACTATAAATATAATAAGTCCCATCATACATGCCTTCCGTAAGACGAAAATCTTCTGGTGCAATATCGTTATATCCAGTTGCGAGTGGATCACGTGCAGATTCAACATCATTTAAAGACGGATTTAAATAAGATATTGAATAAGTATTATAAGGTGCAAGTTCAAAGGATTCCGTTATTGGCACATAAGCCTTTGAGTTTATGTATGGAAGTTCATGCATGACTTCAATTACTTCATTCGTAAAACCTGCCATTTTAAGAGCTTGTAAAGCCAGAGGAGGATTGATATGAGGGGGAAATTGAACATCAGATGGTTTCAGATATCGCATTGATAAAAGCGTATTATATATTGTTTTCATCCCTTCTACCAGGTCATAGTGGTGAGATATGATTCTAGTAGAATAAGAAGTTGTTGAGTCCCGTTCAGAACATTCTCGTATATCTTGTCGAAGCCTTTCTTGTTCAGTACTGTGCTGCTTTTCCCATAGCTCATCGTTTGGTAATCCGATGAGATCATCGATATAAGAACGTTTTGTCCTGTCCCATGGAATGGTGATATCGTCATATGGATCACAAAGATCGCCGTTATAAAAGCATTTGTCGCCTAACCATAGAGCTAAGTATAATATAATAATATTGGGTTCTAATCCTGACATTTTGGTTTCTTTTTATCACATTCTCTCCCCTTTTCGATGCACATTTTGCAAGGTTGGAGGCCAAGGTAATTATTATCACTTATAATAAAATTACTCATGATGATATTTGGTGCAACAATTTGCTTTTCAATTTTAAAGAGATATCGCTTTAATCGTTAGAAAGAACAATCCGAAATATAAAAGGTGGTCGGGAAGTGATATAGTTATTCTAGCCACTATCAGCGGTTCATTGTGGGGTTTATGAAAAGGTGGGGTAAATGAAAAGTTTTTGGGTATGGCTAAAGGAGCGACAAAAAGCCGAAGCCCTACTTTGACTTTAGAATCTTAAGCAAGGTATCTAACTGTATTTGTTTATTGTTCTTGTTATTCGGCTATAAATTATTCAACTAAATCTAAACAGGAAATTTTCTTAAATAATTTTATTAATACAAATTAATATTTGAAGTTATAATAAATGAAAAAATAATAAATTTAATTTTTTTTATTGTTGTAGCTGATTATTGTGATGATTTTTGGTGATTTCAGATCCAAAAAAACTGGGGAAATTTTGCGAATTTCACAAAAGTCCAAAACCTGCCAAAATTAAAGCAGTATGCCGATATTTGTGCGGGTCTTTGTATTTTGTCGCTCCTTCAGCCATTCCCCGCAGCACAAGCTAAGGTTAACTAATAACTTCTAATAAATCGTAAATTAACACACGGGTTGGCATTGAGGATGGATTCAGAACACCACGCCTGCTTATTCCCCCAAAATGTAGGTCTAAACATTTTTCAAATACTTTCGTACATACGGAAACTGAAAGTATGTCTGCAAGTTAAACAATGTTTGGCATGTTCCTTGCACTGTACCTGAACCAGAGTGCAACTCGGTGGATTTGTGAAAGAATGATCTTCGCTTTCTCCACGCCCATAAAACGCGGCGCTCGGTGCGCCAGTGGCCCTTACGGCAACCGTTAGAAGTATTCGCCGTAGTATACCTGGCAACGCCGAGAGAAGATGGGATGCGGCATGGACAATACTCTCGGACCGGTGTCGTCAAAGCCCGGAGATCTCGAGAGTCCTCGCAAGGTCTGCAGAAATTAGAAGCGGAGGCCCGGCAAACTTGTTAGATCACAAGGGAAATATGAGTTAGCCGAGGATGGGGAGCAGGGGATAAAGAGCAAATTGTGAGTGAAGCAGGGATAGTCGTGCCATTGTCGATCTTGCGGTGGTATTGAATCATTCCATGCCCGACGTTCGCGTGTACTATCGACTCGCTGGTCAGATAAAACGCAGATGAGAAGGGAACTAGATCGAAAGGAGACGAGCTAAGATGAAATAGAGTATTCCGCTTCCCAAAACGCTTGCACTTCCAAGGATTTTCTCTGGTACTCCACCTCAGCACGCCACATGAATGTCGGATTGGGAGTTGAATCGCACGGCGACAGTCGTTTTAGTTTAAGTCGACTACACGCCTCCAAGCGCGATTGGGTGAACGGGCATGTCCGCACAGGCTACCCGACAATGGGTTTAGATCAACTCGATAGTTGGCGGTCTGAGCCGAGATTCGCGCCAGAGGGCTTGACTCTTTTACGCCGCTGAGATCAAAGCTTCTACATCGACGGAACAAAGCAAGGCTATATTCCAAGGACGATCAAAAACAACGCAGTATCTATATTGCAGAGCTTGGTCTAGATCTGATAACCCCTCAGCTGAAGCAATATTTTATTGTGGGCCTTGGCACCTTTGCCGCAGCTGAACCAGGAAGTCCAATTCTGGGCAATCACAGCGCTCCTCACAATGCCGATTACGGTAATACTGTGTGATGGAAATGCTTTGAAAACTCTAGGGATGCAGTCTCAGCAATGTTCCCAAAGTCTGGGCTTGGACACTTCGCCCCACCAGCGAATCTATATAAGGGCTCGTAATGCCTCGAGTTGGGACATCTTCAGACTCAATACAGTCACTTCCACAGGACAGAAGGTTATCTATTTCACATCAGAAGTTACAGCAAAAGATGCGTTCCGCAGTCGCCCTCGCTCTCCTGAGCACCTACTCCGTAGCAGCTCTGCCCACGGAGCCGAATGGCCACGAAACAAAGCCTCTGCCACTAGCTTGTCTCGTCGTCGATACGGTAGTCACAGCTCTCCATGATGCTCCTTCTGCGAGCCCTTTCTGTTCCAGGTAAGCATGTCGCGATATGAACCGTTTCACTGCGGTTTGCAGATGAAATGCGGTACAAAAATTGATCCCTCAAAAAGTCCATTCCTAAAACTAGGACTTGCTGACCCTTGCTCAAGCTTCCTCGGAATACAAACGTCCACCGTTTCCACTACGACTACCTCTACCATCTACATCACCGATACCGAGACGACGGTGACAGGGACCAATACCATCACTGCCCCTACTATAACCTTACCTACTGTCACCCTACCCACCGTCACAGCTCCAACTGCTACCATTACTGAGACAGCTGATGCTGCTACCGTAACAACATGCCTCAGTACCGTTGCCCCACAGAAACGTCATATAGGTACAACTGCCAAGACAATTCCAAGCGTACCAACTCCGGCTTGTTTGAAGAACTTGCTCTCGGCGGAAGTCTCTCTCGCATGCTCCTGTCTCAATGTCCCTACTCCAACCAGCACTAGCACTATTATACAGACTGTCTACCCAACTAGCACTGTGATATCCGATATTGCTGCATCGGCTACCGTGACACCATTCGAGACTCCATACTATACCCCTGTGGTAACACCTGTAGGTCTAACATGCCGGAATTATTTGATTTCTGACTGACAATAATCTCAGAGCACAACAGTCACTGTAACCCCAACATCAACTCTTGACTACTGTCCCACCACTACACCAGACACCTCATGCAACAACCAGGGTGTACAGTGGGCATACTATCAAAATCCATTCGGCGTCAATGAGGACGGCGATTACTCTACATTTGACCCAACTTACTTCAAGACGGACACTCCTACCATTTCTGGAGTCGCCGGTTCGGCTGGCGGTATTAGTGGGCAATGCTCAAGCTCATCCTCAACTTTCGATTTTTATTCGTACCCAGAGAACTGCAACTTTATAGCCATAGATTACCGGGGTTACCTCTACGCTAGTCAGACAGGCACCTTTACATTTTCCATTTCTGCCGCTGACGACATTGTTCTTGTCTGGGTTGGACCGGATGCCTACTCTGGCTGGGATCGTGCCAACGCGTTACTTGATGTGACGTACCCCGAAGTGGGCGTCGGAGGTGGTGGTGGTGTTCCTTTGACAGCAACATATCTTGCCACCTATGGTGAGTATATACCACTGCGGATTTTGTTTGCTCAGGGCGATGGGCCATTTGGTTTCAATGTTGTGGTTACTGCACCTGACGGAACTGTTATCTTGGATGAATATTCCTCAGAAAGCGAATACTTGGTGCAGTACGCCTGTCAGGAGGGTTTGGCTCCTGCATACGCGCCATTTGGCCAGGAGACATAGTCATGTGTCCTAGAAGCCTATCAAGAGCCAATACCTTCTGGAGCTAGAATAATTTCGAGGGGATGTATAATTATAACTCAAAGAACACTTTACATTCAAGTTTACATATATGGCCTCAATATATCCACCAGTTCAGTTACCTATCACTACCTAAGTCATTTCCAATTGCTCGTCCACTTAATTACTCTTCCCCATTGACTTTGCCTAGGGGAACCATGTCTCATCCCACATCTCAGAGAGAACAAGACAGTATGAGCTTTGGACAATATTTGTCACGGCTATCAGTTCCTCAGCTTAAGTTCGGTTTAATCCCGTTCCAGACTTTGCGTTGATGTGGAAGCAAACCATAAAGTAACCATTATTCTAATACGTCATTTTTTTGGATATGGGAATCTAATCTACTAATATAAATACAAACTCGTTTACATGTTGCTGCCTATCTAACTCTTGGCAAACTTCCTGTGAGATTGTATAATACATTAATACAACTTATTTTACGACAATAAATCTAGAGTCAGTAGGTAAACATGAGTTTCATGTACAAATAAGCGAGAGCAAAGGGGAACAGTCAGAAGAGAGCATAAACTGGACTTACCACAAGGGCGAGGGTAGTTAGTCAGTTTTGAAAACACCGTGGATCTTACCTACTCCACACGAAGAAGAGATTGCTGTATATTATAAGGAAGCTAGAGCTCGCAGATTAGACGTTAGACGTTTAGTCCTGGACTTTCGCCCAGATACCACCAGCAAGCCCCGCTCAAATAGTGGGAACTACTAGCATACCATTCTAAGTCGACAATGATCATAATATAGTCGAAATGACTTTAGACCACCAGAAAACTAAGGATTCTAGAAATACTCTAAAGCCGAGGTATCCTACATATAACTGTTGTAACTGAATTATCTATCTTACTAGGCTAATTCCCCGTAAATTCGCGGCCCCAGCGTCCCTTATCGCTACTTCGTTAGTCCCATCGAACGTGGGTAATTGCAGACGCTACAATTACCGTTTTTGATGCTTTCTTTATTTTGTGCTGCTTCTGCAAATTAAACCCTTCGGAGAACACAGTGACCTTAATCCACCGCAAGTTTCTTCGGGTGAATCGAGATAGATGTTGAGCTGTAGCATTTTCCTTAGAACTTAAACAGTATTTAACCAATCAGTTTTGAGTGTTAATGGCGCATAAATATAACTAGGGCTCCTTCTCTATGCTTCTAATTACAGTGCAGATCCAGATATATTCCGATTTGGACTTTGAGTTAAAACTAGAAACAGATACATTGGTCAGCTTATTAAACATAATTGGCTCGGCAACGAAGACATCATTTTACATGCCAATCGGCTCCTTTCCTTCCAATTGGTTCCAGAAGATGGAGATTCGCAGCTGAAACACCGCTTACGGAAATGGACCCAAGGCACACTTTGCAGGGAACTTAAAAAAGATACGGCATGATATTAAAGAGAAATACAACAGGACTGGTTTATCAAACCCGCAGGAACTTTAACAGAGTTAAAGAGCAAATAGCTGTAGCTTGGAAGCTAGCCGCAACTATAGAAGTGAAACTTGAATTTGTAACGACTTCAAACACGCAAGTTGAAGCTTAGAATCGCTCCATTGCTCTGTGATTCTGCGACAACATATTGCCAGCTCGTGGAAATCGTGCGCGATCTTGACTGTTATTACTGGGCTACTATGCAACGGTGATTATCTAGTGCAGTACGTAGGAGCCCATTTTCCTTGGGGGAATACGGTCCAAGAACAGTCGGTCGATCTCCACGTAAGTTCGCCCTTTCAGTTCCGGGATGTACCAAATCGAAAGGATGGTTGCAATTAGAGATGTTGCGCCAAAGACAAAACCAACTTTTCCCTTCAAGTTCTGGTAGCATGAGTTAACCGACAGGAAGTCAAGATGGTGACTGAGAGCACTTACCCCGGCGTCTGGATTTACCATATACGGGATCGCAACCTGCAGAGCGATGCCAAGAACAGCCTGGGTAGCTGTCGCAAGAGCTGTGGTTCGTGCTCGAAAGGAGAGAGAGGACACTTCGCCCAGCAGAACGAATGCGATCGCCCCAAGAGTTAAAAAGTAGACGAGAGAGTAGATGACGCACAGGCTTCCTTGCGCCCACTTCGCTGACTGAGTGGGAACAACATCAAGAATTCCGATCAGGAATAAAATGACCGCACAGCCAGCCACGCCGCCAATGAAGAGAGGACGTCGACCAATCCGGTTGAGCACGAACCAGGCAAGAACATTGCCAACAATGCCACAAGCACTAATTCCTACGCCGAGATTCAATGCATCAGCTGCGTCCATACCCGCAAGCTGGAAGAAGTAAGTCGCGTAGCTGAGAACGAAAGTCACACCGACGGCCTGCTGAGCGACAAAGCCCCCCATCGAAATCAATGTACGGATGCGATCAGTATCCTTGAAAGCTGATATGTAACTGGGCTGTTCCATTTGAGCTTCGGTCTGGATCGTGGCGGAGATTTCCGCAGCTTTCTTGTCAGCTTCTGCTTCGGAATTGTAGAGTAGTATCAGTGTTTTGCGGGCCTCGTCAAGTCGCCCGGTGCGGATCAGGAACCAGGGCGATTCGGGCGAAAAGAAAGTGCCAATAATCAGCAAGACCGAAAAGATAAACTGGACAGCAAAAGGTGCCCTGAATGCCCATGGGTCAGAACGAGTTCCGAATCCTCTCGTAACAGAGTTGGATAGAAGTCCCCCTACACCAATGCCGAGGTTCACGCCGGCGGTAGAGAGGCCTCTCAACACGGTTGGAGCGAATTCGGAACAAGTCACAGGTCCTATAGTCAAGTAGAAGCCTACTCCAATGCCGAGAATAAGCTTACTGACAAGAAAAGCTGCGCGTTTAGTACTGAACAGCTCTCCAAATATCCCCCCTGTGGCAACTATGATGCCGGTGGCCAGGCCCAATTTTCGACCGTATTTGTCGGCAATTGAGCTACAGATGAATCCACCAAAGAAAAGGCCGCAGTAGCTGCAGACACCAAAAGCACTAAGCCATTCAGCTGGAACAACCGCCTCGCCGTCAAGAATATTCCTAAATTTCAGTCAGTGCCTCAAACGCGTGGATTTCGGTCTCATTGCTCACCCGTAATATGAGCGGAATGCAGGAACACCAATAATTGAATTATTGACTGACATCTCAAAACCCCCTGCAAAGCCGGTCAGTCAATCTTAGTATCATGGGCAAGGCCTCGAGTCATACAGGCAACAGCGGTCATGCACCAAAAGAAGGACCACCAGACGATCTTTGGATATCTGTGGCAAACATCAAGAAAAGACAGTCTGCGCTCCTCTTCAAGCAGAGCTTCAACATGACTCCAAGCAGAATTCTTTTCATGCTCGACGGTAATCTCAGCTTCGACGGCGACTTCCTGATTTCCAGCCTTGGGAGCCTGTTGTTCAACCATTGTAAATTGTTTGACAAGGGAGGAAGAAGAGTAGCAGATGAGCCGTTATTGTAGGGTATGTCCAGGTTTCATAATATATAATTCCTTCCCTTGACCAGAAATTGGGTTCAACATAAAGTTCAAGCCGCCAAATTTGTTGGTGGCTGGACCCGGCTCTGATTGTGAGCGTCGGCAAGACATAAAAAGGAAGGCTCTATATTGGATGAAGCAGATTTTCGAAACCTATCATTGGCTAATCAAGCCCCTGCTTGTTACTCCACACACTGATTGTGGATTATAGGCCATGGGTTGTGGGGGTTTAGCCATGGGACTAGGATTATCTCCGCCTTTTTAATTCCTTCTGCCGAATTGCCTCGGGCGGAGATCTAAGTGGCGCGACTGCATTGTGCACCAGCGCTATTGAGTCTCCATTCGTGGACTGAAACGCGGGGATTGCAGAAATATTCTTGGCCTTGGCATCTCTTCTATTTAGTTCCCGACACTCCCCTAGGTGTGTTCTTCTCTCACCCTAATACCTACCCTTGAATATTTTAGCGCGGAAATATCAATATTGTAAACGCATGGAGGACAACGCGAAATTGAGCCGTATTTCCAAAAGGACAGGTCTGACCAGCAGGGGAAGTACGGCTTATCATCGTAAACGAGCTGTCATCGCGTGTCAAGTCTGCCGGGCTCGACGCACAAAATGTGACCAGAAGAAACCGGCTTGTTCATTCTGCCAAAGCATAGGAGCTGAGTGCGTATCGGACCCGCCAGCTTTGTCCGCATTTGATCCTGCCAGTGTCGCAATTATCGAACGACTTGACAAGCTGGAAGGTAAATTCAGCCGCATTGCTCATATTCTGACCGCCAGAGAGTCCTTCTGCCAACAGCCTGTCTCAGTTAGGTACACCCAGTGTATCCGCTATCAGAATCTAGATGAGATCTTGAAATGGCCAGTTTTCCAAGGTGAACGCCTTTCGGTCTCGTACCAGTCTCACATCTCCGCTTGGCCACCCCACCTCTTTAGGAGAGCAGCTACAGGACTTAGCTCTGGAGGTAGCAATGGACTCGATAGAGTGCCACATCTCCTGCTGATTGATCGATTTTTCGACCATGTTCACAACAGAAATCCAATACTGGATGAGGCCAAGACTCGGGCTCTCGCCAAAGAGATCCATGCTCGAGATATGGGTTGGGATGCTGAATCGTGCCTCATATTGCTGGTTTGGGCCAACGGTGCGCTGGTTCACCCTTTGCCTTCCCCAGCTCTCTCTCAACACGAATTGGAACAAAACCAAGCTACTACACTCTTTATCGCTGCGGAACAGCGACTGGGACCAGTATTGATATCTGCAGGAATTGTGCAGGCGCAGTGTCTCTTCCTTGCAGGCGTCTTCCTGATGACTGCTCTCCGACCTTTCGATGCTTGGCGTATGTTCCTGCAGGCTCTTGTGATGTGTCGGACGATCAACAAGACTTTATCATGCAATGCTGGCGATAGAGTATCCATCGAGAGCATACACTGGTCTGCGTGGAAATCAGAGCGGGAACTGTACCGGGAGCTCTGGCCTTCTCCTGACTGCAGGAGTTGGAATTTTGAGCATCCGCAACAATTTCCGAGTCTGCCAGCAGACTGCGAAGGCGAGAATATGAGAACGTGGTATTTTTACTTGTCGGAAATATCCGCCTGGCGTTTGCAAACATATGTTGAAGAGGAAATGGCGAGGTCCGCAGTGGAAGGCCATAGTAGCATCGAGCACTTGACAGAGATTGCGGACAACCTGATGCAGCAAGCTGTTGAATGGGAAAATTCTTTAGCTCCTCAAGCATTTGTCGGCCATTATAACAAAAGCGATGATGAAGATATGCTTCGACTTATATTGAGGGCACGCATTGCATATGTGCAAGACTTGATCTCATGGCCATTTGTTTATTCACTCATTCACGATGGCGTGGAACCAGTGTCGCCTCAGGCTCAGAAGTGGGCAATGATGGGATTATCATGTCACTTGCAGAAATTACTAATTCACCAGGTCCGATTTTATTATAGACATCACGGAACATGGCTCATGATGCGATCATGTGCTCGAAGCGCTTGTATCCTTCTTGCCGCAGCAAGACGACCATTCTCAGAGGAGCTGCTTCCAGCTAAATGGCGTGGGGCAGTCGAAGCCACACTCGAGATGCTCCAGTTTTGGCGATCGCATCTAACTGAATTGAATGAAGTTGTTCAATGTATAGAGGGTCTCTGTTCTCAACTTTAAAAAGAATACATAGATAACTCATTGCTTTATATATAGAAGGAAAAAATGCTCTACTTTCAATTAGTATCCACGACAGCGAGAGAGCGCTCTCTCACTTGATATAAACCACAGGCAGCCTTTTGAATGCTACACGTGCGGAATGATCCTTTTAAGCTTTATTAAGAACTATTTTATGAAGAATTAACTTGTAGTATAATACTATTCCAGATCCAAACTTTCTCAGGCAGAGTAAGATCCAGCAAAGAGGCAGGCAATTTAAGTGTTGAACCGTAGTAAGAGCGGCCTGGTACATTTTGTTTTAAAAACAAAAACAAACTCCGGTGATTGTAAGCCCGCTAGGAGTATTTCCCGTAATACTAAAGTAGGCAGACGTTATTACCATTCACAAGGTCTCGACTTCGCGGCTTCCGAGCGGGATTATAGGGGAATGTCGGGCTAAGGAAACTCGACCCACACGGCTTAGCATCGCTAAGGCTGATGTTTCTGTGGAACTCTATATGAGCCTGCCACTCGATGTACAACCATAAAAGCTCAAACAAATTTTGAGCGATTATTTCACGCCCGATATCTTACTAGATTTCAAAGACGAGAAAAATGCCCCCAACCATAGAAAGCAAGAAGCGGCAGCCATTATCCTCTGCGGCAACTTCATATCGCGATGCAGTTCAGGCAATTAAGAATGGTGCGCCAATTGCGGAAGTCGTGGAGGGGCTCGTTTCACAACTGCATGAGTCAGAACGCCTTTCATTATTAGATGGAGACGAAGAGTTTTGGGAAGGCTTCCGAAACCTCTTCTATGATCGGTTCAACCGGGTTCCCTATGTCTTTGGAGCCATTCCTCGTCTCGGTATACCGGGCGTTCATTTCTCCGACGGACCGCGCGGTGTCGTTATGGGTTCCTCGACCGCCTTTCCTGTCACTATGGCGCGTGGTGCAACCTGGGACACTTCTCTAGAACAACAGGTTGGCCATGCCATTGGTCTGGAAGCCAAAGCCCAGGGGGCAACGTTTTACTCAGGAGTGTGCATCAATCTCCCACGCCATCCGGCCTGGGGCCGGTGTCAAGAAGTTTATGGCGAGGATCCTCTGCTTTTAGGAGAATTTGGCCTGGCTCTGACACAAGGCGTGCAGCGACATATCATGGCCTGCGTCAAGCATTTTGCTCTAAATTCCATGGAAAATGCTCGCTTCAAAATTGATGTCGGTGTGGATGACGATGTCCTCCATGAGGTTTACCTACCACATTTCCGACGCGTAGTTGAAGGCGGAGTTGCCGCTGTTATGTCCTCCTATAATTCAGTTAACGGGGAATGGGCTGGCCAGAACAAAAAGCTCCTCACCGGCATACTACGGGACGCATGGGGCTTTGATGGTTTTGTGGTTTCGGACTTCATCTGGGGCCTGCGAGATGCCGTACTGTCCGTGAAAGCCGGTTTAGACATCGAAACCCCATTCAAGCAACAACGACATCTTCACTTGAAAAGGGCTCTGGATTCTGGGGTCCTCGGATGGATCACTGTAAATCAGGCATGTACAAGGATCCTACGCAAGCAACTCCAGTTCGCCGAAATCCTTGAGAAGGATAAACCGGACTTATCTGTAGTTTTCTCTGACAAACATCGAGCGTTGGCTAGACATGTAGCTGCTCGCTCTGCTGTCCTTTTGAGGAATGAGCTGGTGGATGGCCAGCCTTTGTTGCCTTTGGATCCTCAAAAGACTACGAGGATAGCTGTGGTAGGCCGCTTGGCAAATATTGCGAATACGGGCGACCGAGGCTCCTCACATGTCTGGTCACCACGAGTGATCACGATTTATGAAGGTATTAAATCGGGATTTCCTAATGCCCGCGTTATACTTGAGGATACAGGCTCGGTGATGGCGGCAAAGGAGGCTGCCACTAATTCTGATGTGGTGATTTGTGTCGTTGGGTACACAGACAAAGATGAAGGCGAATATGCGGCCCCAACGCTCATGAACGACCCAGCTCTGCGTGCGACGTTTCCGCCAGCCGTAACGGAAGAAGAAAAACATGTGCTCAACTTCCTTGAGAATGCAGGTCCCAGAGAAAAGGACACGTCTGAAGATGCCTGGAAGGCTGGTGCCGGTGGTGACCGGCGTAGTCTCCGGCTACGAGCTCAAGACGTCAAAATTATAAGCGCTGTAACCCAAGCCAATCCAAGCACAATTGTCTCTATTGTCTGCGGAGGCGCTGTTATCATGGAGGAATGGAAAGATAAGGTCCCAGCCGTGCTTGTTAGCTGGTATGGAGGCTCCGAAGGGGGCAATGGCTTGACGGACGTTCTTACCGGCCGGGTTCCCCCCAGCGGGAGATTACCTTTCTCAATCCCCACGGACGAATCACATCTGCCGTACTTTGATCTCGAGGCAACGAAGATCAAGTATGATCGCTGGTTCGGTCAGTCTTTGCTGGACAAACTGGGCGTTACCCCTGCATATCCTCTTGGCTTCGGATTGTCATACACGACTTTTCTGGCTTCTGACATGCGCCTGGGTCCACTAGATTCAGGCTCTGATAGAGAGTCGTTCAATGTGCACGTGACAGTAAAGAATACAGGACAATGCCCTGGAAGATACGTAGCTCAAATCTACGGATGCATGAATGTAACCAATTTTCCAACTAGACTCCTTCTTGGATTCCGTCCATTGGATCTAGGTGTTGGAGAAGCGGGGGAAATTGACGTTACTGCGTCTCTCAGACCGCTCCAGAAATGGCAGGGCGGCAAATTCATCTTGCGCTCTAACGTGGTGGAGGTTGAATTGGCATCTTTTGCTGGCGATCCATATGCTTTGCGAAGGTCGTTGGTACTCGCAAGGCCATTCTCGTCGGAACCACATTCCTCACACCGATTGTAAGAGACGTATATAATAACTGAACCGATGACTCTTGATACCAGACTATTAGCGATCAGATACCCGCCTACGGCATGTAAGGCTGGACTTCTTTTTTTTTACAATGAGACACAGAAGATTGATTAAATTCCTCAATTCACACTAGTATCGCTTCGCCTTGGTTCAGTTGATTGTCACAAACCTATCATGTAAGTTTCATGCTAGTTTTGTCTATGGGCTTGAGTTATATGTCTCTTGTCCATAACAGGCCCCATCTACCGTCTCTACTGGTACAGTTTTTATAGGAGCGCCATCTGACCCAAATCGCAACACGTTGCCCTTTGTATAATCCTGCCACCCCATCTTTCTTGGTCCATTCTGTGGATCCTTCATAAATGCCAGAAGGTAGTCTTGCATCACTTCACTTGTACGAGCTTCAAGTTCGGTGCCTTTTCCGAAATCATCGTACGAGCCAAAGAAGAATGGAAGATCGTCTGTATGATAAGCACCTAGCCAAGGAAGGGGAGAGAGGTTGGAGAAGTTGCCAGCAAATTGGTACCGAAATGTGAGCAAACCAGATTTAGTACGTAGTTCAGAAGTCGCGTGAGCGGGACAAACAAAGAATAACAGTGTTGTCTCATCTACTAGCGTTTGGTTGGGACCTGCCGCGAGGCTGGTATATGGGACTAGAACAGTTCCTTCATCGGAGGCTGTCCCGATAATGGCAGGCTGCTTAGCTACTAGTCCCTTCACATACCGGTCTGTATAGTTCGAAAAGACCACTTCCTCGTCAGGGATCGGGACGAATGATAGGGCAGGTGTAGTGCCATTATCCAATCGATGGCCCACAAAGTTGACAATATTTTCGACCGGTTTCTGACGCATACATTGCAGCTCAGAAGCTGCATCAAGGCCACCGCAGCCTAACTGAGACGCAACGAATGTGAAATTTGTGTGTGAGTAATCGTACGACAGCAACCCCAGCAGTGCTGTCCCAGATTCCATCTTTGAGGTTTTCAAGTTAGCCTTTGCTGTTAGACATGATAGACTTCATTCACGGCAGATCTCAAGATCGCCTTTCAAAACATCAATCAGGGCTTTACGATGCAGAGCACTCACAACGAGGCCCCTACCAATTGGGCTGTCATAATATGCAAAGCTATGGAAATCGGTTGAAATTGCGCCAGCTGATTGCCCCTGCTTTTGTAAGTGATAGCATGCCTCGTTCAAGTCATTTCTACACACCCATATAGTGATTTTGGTTGGATCGCCGCCAAAGGCTCGTATATTGTCTCGGACCCACTCGTGCCTACTTTCGTTAGAACTGATTCATCATCATAGCGAATAAATATCTTACGCCATGCGCTGATCCAAAATGCCAAGATTCTGTGAATCTAAGCCACGGGCGTTGGGAAAACCAATGATTCCAAGACGGTAACTAAGGGTAGCTTAGCAAGCTGTGACGCTCCAAACAAGACGGAACAGATACTTAATCGACACCACAATATGGGACTGCGTTCTTTGAACCCAGTGATGCGGGAGCTGATATGGAATATCGACTCCGCCAATGATGAAACCACCTCACAGAAGTTAGCATCCTTTTAGATATTGCATAGCCTTTTAGAATTACCTCCTGTCATAAAGATAATTACTGGAAGGTCGGAGACATCGCCTACAGGAGTCCAGATCGCCAGGGTAAGACAATCTTCCGCCGTTGTCGGAGGCATGGTTGCTGGAGCCGGAGTGTCGAGGCCTGTAGGGATGAGATATCCAGGTAGTAGCTGGTTGTATACATTTGGAGCACCGGAAAGGTACTGCGGACATAGAGGAGAGAAAGTAGTCGCATCAACTATTCTGGATGCTGTTGTGGTAGGTTTCACCGGGGGTAGCCAGCGACGAGATCCAACAGGCGGGAGCGCGTAAGGCACGTTGAGAAATTGACGGACATCAGGCGTTGTACCATTAATAATGCCAACATAGGTTCCCGTTTCTGTTGTAATCTCCAGATTGTTGAAAGAACACGGGTGCGCACTGGCAAATACAGTAGCACAGAACATATGGAACCATAGATTGCTTAAATTGAGATACATCTTGTTGAATCTTGAAAGAAAGCAGAGTAAAAGCTTTTTAACTCTCTCTTTTGGTGAGAGTTTCAGACCCCTCGGAGCTAACCTCTATATATGCTGGCGAATTCGTTCTCAAAAGGAGCTAGAGATTCAGTAACAGCTTCCCCACACTCTCGCTTTTCTTCCATGGTGCTTTGGGCCAGTTAACCCCATTTTACTACCGGAGCTAACGATTTTACAAGACATGACTTTATCTGAGATTTAAATTACGACTATCAGGAGATATATTTTTGTTACTTATTATACAATAATGATAGAATTAGTTGATTTCTACTGCTTGGTAATCTGTCAATGTGTGGACGACGGTACGATTTGGGCATTAACATCCATTGACTCTAACTATTACCAGTTAGTTGTACCTTAAAAGGCGCGTAAATACAACTACAATTGTTATATCATTAAGTATTAAGCTTATTATCCCCAAATTATGGGGTCCATTTTTGGCAAAGTAGGGGGAGTGTCGGGATATCACGATGCATGTTAGGGGAGTGTCGGGACTTCTCAAATGGCTTGTATCGGCTCTCGCCCCGCACTTGGGATCAGCCTCACATGCTGGCTTTTGCGACTGGAATTATATTAACTCACGGTAGGTGCTTCAAAGGGTGTGGATGCAGTAATTTTTGGTTCCATGGTTTATTAATTATAAGGTTTATCCTCGGCTTCTATTTTTCCCAAACGATACCATGTTAGTACATGTTCTTTCTAAATTCGCCAACCTTGGCCAGCTGGTCTCTGGCCGGTCCACTCACCAACCACTTGTCAACCGGGCATCGAAGGAGTTCTGATACAAATCCAAGTTCTATAGGCAAGCACCATGTGCTAGATTTGAATACGCTACGGCGAGTTAGTATGACTGATATAGATTATCGCCACTAAGCCGGCTGGGCTTCAATCAGATCCTTGGGTATTCGGAGAACACGGAGTACATGTTGAAGTGGAAAAGCTCTCTGTCATCATTGAAGCAGTATTGGTTTGAACAATGAGATATTCTCTTATATTAAGAAGCCTGGATTACAAAGATTGAACCAGTTACTAAGATATCCTCAGACAGAAAAGGCTACAAGGAGTTTCCTTATGTGAAGTGCCATTACCTATCGTAATTAAGATGGTAACAAGTACATCCAACACGATTCCAGACCCTCTGAAGCTATAAAATTGCTCCAAATACTATCACCAAGGTCTTGCCTAAAAGTCTCAGCCTGAACATGACCAGCACTCGATCGAATTAGAGTTGCGGCAGGTAGTACGGAATGTGGGTTTTTTGGGATAAACACACAATATTTGTTGCTGAGTAGAATTATGTGGAAGAGTGACAGTAACCGGGGACTGCTCAGGAGCTGTACCGTTCTCTCTCCATGCCCGCAGCTGCTTAAATAAAGACACTGGTTGACCGCCGTCACCCCCCCAGCAATGCTGAAGTCCAGGGACGCGGAAATACCGATAGAAGTCAAGTGTGTTTTTGTTATACGCGGTCACATCTTTGTAGTAGGAAAGTGAGTTTTCGGGTGGGATAGCTTGATCAGCCTTTTTCTTCGTTAGCGCGTATTTTGCTGCATTAATTTCCGTTTAATTGTGGTCACTCACCAGGCCATGGTATGTAATCATTTTACCGCCGGCGTCCCGAAAGACGGTGAGATCGCGTTCATGGGTTGCCATCGATGAAGCAAAGACTTGCTTCATCCTCCGGTACATGAAGTCAAATTCAGCATGAGTGAGCTTGGTGATATTGGCTGATAGATCCTTTGCCACAAAAAAATCGTAGAAGCCGAGGATATTAATATCACCAGTCCCGACGCAAATACTTCCATTGCAGCTGGTTGGTGCGAGAACAGTCAGGTCTGAACCAATCTCATATCCATACCACATGAATGTATCGTCGGAAAATCTGGGGCCGCTCCATGTTGCGTTGGCAACGTCAGCGGCCGCAAGGCTAATGCTCGCGGCAGTATCCGTATCTGTACAATTGAAAGTGGTTCCAACATAATGAAACGGGTTAAACTTGGCTCTGCATGCTTCAGGATCTGCAATAAGTCCATCTAGATGTCCGTCTAATGCGTCGCAGACTCCGATGGCGAGAGTTGTTATCTGCTTCAACTCACATGGAGAGGGGTATTGGCTCGTCAGATCCATATAAAATATCGGCCAAATCGTACTCATACTGAACTCTGCCCAATGTACGCCCGGGGCCGCTGCGATTATCCCATCATAAACGTCCGGATACTGCTGGGCTAGCATAGATGCCTGACGGCCACCTTGAGAACACCCATTAAAATATGAGTACGAAGGCGCTTGTCCATAAAAGCTTTGAATCAGTTGTTTAGCGATGATTGCCTATGCTCATTATTGTTAGTTTATGAATTTAAATTGAACCAAGGCAAAACCATTTACCTCGTCATTCAGAGAGACCAGGCCAAGGTTTTCTAGATCATATAGATCTAAGTTTCCTGGGCTAATGACGCTCCATGTAGGCTCCAAACTACTTCCCAGTCCTGCATCCGTAGTCACTGATGCATAGCCATCAGCAATAGCGCCAGCCATTCCCGCATATGTCAATATAAAGCGGCCAGCTACCCAGCCACCACCCCCAAGAGATTGTAAAATGCCGTTCCAGCCTGTAACTGGCAACCAAGCCTCGACGTTAATCTCGTCATTTTGTCCCGGATGCGTATATGTTACAGTGACGTTGCAGAAAGTAGCATTCACCACATTTTCGGATGGCTGGGAGTATCTCCAGCCTTCAGGTATATCAAAGTTATAACCAGTAACGAGATTGGCCTGAATAGAGAGAAACTCTGCTCCGAAGAGTTGTGGTGTCGGGAAAGATGATACTACGCACGGAAGACCCATAGTAAGAGACAAAACTTTACAAGTAGTGTTTAGAATGTAGTGTGTTCCGTTTCTGGATTCAAAATTCCTGGTGATAGAACTTGTGTTTTTATAACATAAATGGCTTGTCACAACATATAACAAATCTGGTGTCAAGCTAGCGCCTATTACAGAGACAAGCAGAGCGTATTTCCTAGTTGAATTTTCGCTCACTGGACCAGTTAATCCATTCTAGGTACATAGATGGTAGGCAGCCATCCTGGTTTGCCAAGGGTGCTTTCATCCAGGCCAGAAGTGTTTGCAAGGTTAGGTCACCGCACAATTACAATGGCAGATCAGTTTGAATGATTTTGATCCTCGGCTCTCCGTATCCCCACACTTTATTCGCATATACCAAAATGCGGTTGTTACATGAATCTTCACCTCGATCTGCCTTGATTCTGCTGTCTATGAAATGCGGGGTATCCCGTACACTACATTCATGGGTTCTCATTTTTATGAGCTCCACTTGACTTTCAGCTGGATCTCAATCTTCTGGACCTGGACACAAATAACAAATAAAATGAACTCTCATATCCGCGGTCAGAGCTACCCTCGGCTTCTCATTATCCTGCCAATTTACCCTTGTCACTTACTCTAGCTTTTTCAAGTGGTTATTCTATAACCGAAAATCCGAGGGCCGGCTCGGAGCAACTTGCATGCCAAGAACCGTATTTCGTTGAAATGAGGCAATTAATATAGAAGGAATCCTTAAAAGTGGAGATCCACAAGGTTCAATCTCTAAGGGTACGACGCGAGGAAGGTATACGAACTTCGGTTAAACCTAGAGGTCTTTTATCGAGGCCCCGCCTTGGACGGAGTATGGTCACCTATCTTGTATGGGGTACATCAAATTATCCGGGGTAAAGTTCATCTGCTCGTTTACCACAATGGGAATATGCCTGCTACTAGCTAACGGTAATTCTGTATAAAAAACTTAGTTATTAATGAGATAATATAACCCCTTACGAACACACAATACCTCTCACTCAAGAACTGTTTGATTCAGGTACCTCGTACGTCTTCTTGTTGTGATGCAAAATAAATAGAAGCATCTGTAGTCAGAAATGAGCTTTCAAATGCAGGTTTCCCATTCTTCGCCGAGAGCGGCCGAACGGGTTCAGTAACCATTCCAAATTATATTCATTCGAAAAGAGAATTGCTTTTTATGGGAAATTCTAGCCTAGTTATGTTCTTAGTTATACTATTCTCTATGCGGCGCAATACTCAAAACGTCCACAAATAGCTTTCCGTTATCTAGTTGTTCCTGCGCTTGCAATGTCCCATCTCATACAAGCTGAGTCCACTCTTGCAAGGGGCCAAAATAAAGATAAGCTTTCAGGGATAATAAAAGACTAGCGCGTCTTGGCGCGAGGGGTACAGGTTCGTATTCAATACGAAAATTATATAATTGGATGTGAGAGATAACATGACTTTTAGCCTGATTAAGCTAGGAGGGCCTAGATGCGTGCCACGATACTAACACAAGTTAAGTAATCGCGTTCGAAGCATGGACTATTACGACCTTGATATCTCCTTCGAAACTGACAATCAGAAAGTATGGGAGATCCATAATCCTTAAAGTTTAATGATAAATCCAACCCGTGGTAGATACTCCCTTCTTAGTAATCGAGAGTTGTATAATTTAGCTGATAACTTTATTTCTCGAACCGCTGAGCTGAGAGAATGATTTTTGCATGGCCTCAATCAAATCGCTATCGAGTTGCCACACTTCTTAATAGCAGATCAGTATATTGAGTGATGAAGTATATTTCTAATCCTAGGCTAAATAAAATAAGTTTTAGCACAGCTCTTGGTTGAACTAGATATTATATAATGTATTGGGCCTGATGAAGTAAAGTCTTAGCATAATTCCCAGTCTGTTGGCTATGGTCCCGTCTCCGCTCAAATTTACCGAAAATTGCCGATTTCTTAACTTTCGTGCTATGGTCATAGTTTAACTCGTCTGTTTACTATAAACCATAGCAATTGCAATATTTGGGGTTACGATTGCAGACCCAGCTCTATCTTATACAAGAATTATCTATATTTCACTTATAAGCTGTGGAATTTGACCTACGGTTTTGAATATCAACCCCTTTATTCAATAGCCGAATTAGCATCTTCCAGTCATCTTGCACTTATGCATATCCGTTCGCCGTCCTTACCTCTGACAGTACTCTTGCCATATTTGGCTGTATCTGCGGAATGCATTCGTCAGATTTCAGTGAATGCGAGCGCCATATATGACCGGCTGAAACCAGACATACAAGGTGAGCGCAACTTGAGCTTTCTTGGATATATACCAATGCTAAAGCTTTGATAGGGTCTCTCAGTGCTGATTCCAGTGAGGTTGACAGACGATGAAAGGTAAATGCATGATCCTAACTATGACAGGTTTCATTTACCAAGCATTCGCCGGAGCCTCTGACCTTTTCTATGACTACCAATCAGAGATTGGGGGGTTATTCCCAGAATATGCGATCAAACACGTGCTTATATGTATGAACGCAAGATCTTGTCGTACTTGTAGTTGGCATCACAATTCAGACCAGGCTAACTGTCCCCAGACAACTTTCCTGCCGTCTTCTTAGGCTGGGGAAAGAAAGGAGCAGCCGGTAATCCCCTCAACAATGATAATTATAACTGGACGGCAGTATGTTTGTGCTTCCGCGAAAACATATTATACTTTTCTCGCTAATTCTCATGTACAGGCCGATGGTTATGTGAATTATGTCGTATCCAATGGCGCAAAGGTACTATACTGTTCCTGTGTGAATATCGTTTTATGCTGATATATGGGGGTGGCAGGCGATCATACAATTTCAGGTATGGTAATTTCAACCCATCTAGAACTATTTATGAGCTCTTGTCACCCGAATTGCTGACATGTTTCTGGCTGAAAGCCTGACAATGGTACCAACCCAAATATCACGTCACCAGAAGAATTGGGTAATATCGCATATATGGTCACTGATCGGTATATGTAAGTCTTCGTTTGAACCCGAGTTAATCATCGAAGTTAGCCATCTAAGGGCTTTATCAGGAATGGTGCTTACAACTCTGGCTTCTTCAATGCCATCGAACTTTTTGAATTTTATCCTGAGACTGATTTAGTAAGAAACATTCGCTAGTTAGGTCGTATGTATATACTTATGTTACTCAGCTCAATTCACCGACCATTGAATCACAATATCAACAGATGTTCACATACTTTAGCAATTTCAGCCATGGTGTGGCTCGTGCCAGGTTTGAAAACTCCAATTGAGATTGCTACAGCTAGAACTGATCATTTCCAAGTTCTTCTCGGGCAGGAGTGTGAGTACAATGATCAGATAATTTGGTTAGTGAGAGACTTACGATACAGTGGGGCTTGGGGTTCCAATCGATTCTGTAAGATCGGATCCAGATTTTTCAGACAGTGCTGTATCGCTGACTCAGGACAGATCCGACAGAACACAACTACTCAGTAAGAAAACTCAGGATAGGGTTGGTCCTACGCTACCATTAATGAAGTTAACTTAGGTTTGCAGACGTTTGATCCTTTCATCACACGTTTCTACAAAGATTGCCGTGACAAGAAGGTTCCAATCAAGGCTGCCACTTTCCACTTCGTGAATTTGTGGTTTAGCTTCAACCGTAAGTCCCATAGATGAATGAGTGGTTTATACTCTTAATTGAAGTCGATAGCCTACGATATTAAGACCGTCACGGATAAATTTCGAAATGACGTTCTTGTGCCAGCAGGACTTCCCGACCTGGAAATATGGGCCACCCACTCCGGCTGGTCAACATCGATTACACCCAGGTATGGCAGAACTTGGAACCAATGACTGAATGGATTATACTTTACCTTCTGGTGGTCTTGGTGCTAGAGCTTATTCACATGTAGATAGAGAACACGGCTAACAACCCGGAATATCTAGTTCGCAGCATGCCCTTGAACACTACCGAGATCCACAATTCTTCTCGGCTTTCAATATCGGAGTTGTACGCGATGACCATCCTTTGTGAATCTATTAGGGCTCATTTAACATTGGTTAGTTAATGTACGCACAAGATACCGCTATAAAACATACTACTCTTTACCCTGGTTTGAGTTACGGTGGATGGGGTGCAGGCGGATTCTGGTATCAGGGATTTTTCAACAAGTCTGCAGATAACATACCGATAACTCGAAACATTGCGAAAGCCTGGTTGAACTATGTTGGCTTTCTGAGCCAGACACCGAACCGCCTTGAAGTCAGTGGTAGCTCTCCTGATGGTTTTGCTGTCCTGGCGGGCCGCTCAAACAATTCCGACCAAGTTAAAATATTTTTGAACAACTATCAATTAGATTATGCCATTCCTCAGGAGATTATGACGAAATTGGTAGGTAACTGTTTCTTCTGAAGATGTGATGATTAATAATCAGCTTGCTAGATACCGTACTTGAATTCATCTACGCTGGCATACCCTCCTGTACAGCCCGACGGACGTAAGTAGTTGTCTATTAAATCCCCTTATCCCACAAACGTGGACTAACTAGCGTCTCCTGTTCTGCTTAATAGTTATTAATGGAGACCAGTTCTGTTTCGCAGACGGAAATCAGCTTTTCCTTTTCCCATGTAAGTATGAGACATCGCTGTGATACAGCTACATATATACAACTACTTATTTGTGCATTAGCCTGTGTTACATTTGCCCCAGTATCCGAGCGTAACAATACCAGCAACGCTTACCGACTTCGTATCAATGACCTTCCCTGGAATTCAACTACTCGCTACTATATTGATGTTCAACGTGTCGGAGGCACCAACGCAACGACTCTCGAGTTCACATTTGAAGGCCAGGGAAGCAGCATCGGTATTTGGAATTCATAGTTTCGGATGGACAGTCTCTTTTCTGACAAATTACAGACATTATGCTACCTTTCCCACCCAACGCGCAAGACCTCGTCACCATTACGAAAGCTTAGGTCTCTGAAGGTTGACCACCAGTGACCACAAGATCGAATGTACAAGTGCATTTACCTGTTAACAGGGTCAGGCTAAATTTTGACGGCTACAAATATCAGAGAACATGACGAATTGATGTATAGGTTGGGGTTGCCATGGATGGCTCAACTAAGTACGGTAGGTGGTCAAAAGGCTGAGACTACACCAAAATTAGATCATCTCACCACTCCATGATCATGTTTCAGAATTACATAGCTTTAATTATTTCATACTAAAATCATAAGTAAATTTACAACTGACAACTAATGCACATGTAGTAAATATATAATATACTATTTATTATCTATAGATTCCAATTTACGAAACGTAGAATTAAGCGTAGAACTCTCAATTAAACTTTGAAAAAGTAGTATTTTACACAATATGTATTATTTTCAAAACTAACAACATCCAATGTTTTCTTTTGGGAGTCACTTCCTGAGAACTCCATGTAACTATGATTGGCAGAATCATTTCTAGTCGAGCACATGAATTTGACTTATGTGATAAGGAGCATATATTATACTGTGTGTTGGAAGCTAAGTATGAAAAGGTTCAGCTTCCCTGCCAATCCCGTTTCGGATTTTTATCTCCGAGCGACCCGCCGCGCCAAGGTGTCACGGAGGGTTGTATCAGGGATGATGCGCGTAACATCCACCATGGTACCACAGAAAACTATCACGCTATATAGTGCTCTGATTCTAGATAGGAGGCTTGAGATAACTGGTCGGTCATTATCATGCTGACCCGAAGCAGATGCGGTTGCCTGCTCCTTCGAGTCGCTCCTGTAAATTGTAAAATCCGGAAATTCCGAATTTGGAAGTCTTATATCCGTATGCAACTTGCCGTGGAAACGCGTATAAGACTCCAGACCACCCTATTTTTGGTGGTCTGCCATCTTTTAAAGGAAGAACTGATCACACTCATAGTAAAGAGGTATGTTTGTACCTGTCTCTTGTCACTATGAAGCTAACTAGAATTTTCTGCCTTGCCAGACTTTGTCGCCCAGTCAGTACTTCTGCTATCAGCCCATTTCCCGGGCCTAAATCCGTTCACTTTTTCACTCAGACGACGGAATCCAAGATGCCCGCAACTCGAGCTCATGCTCCTACCGCTACTACTTGGGCATTGGTAAGCTGATACTCGCTTTCTAAATCGTTAATATACGCTACTAGAATGACAGACTGACTGATCGAGGACCAGGATGGCCGTGAAACCGATCTTCTTTATTACATCTTCTCCCGACCCGATCTAAATGAGCTTAGAGGGCACCCAAGCAAGGTGATTGCTGCCATTGACGAGTACAGTGAGAATCATAACATTTTAATGAATATTGGTCCCCGCAAGGGCAAGTTCATATCCGGACTGATAGCAGAACACAAACCATCAACCATGATCGAGCTAGGCGGGTACGTGGGATACTCGGCGATTATGTTCGGTGACTCTTGTCAGGGTCTTATGTCACGTGTATGGAATATTGTCATGTGCTGTGTAGCCTCTACCCAGCTGCTTGTTCATGGGTCCTTACAAGTATAAATAGGGGGGCTTTTCCCCGGAGATTTAGGGGGTTCAGAGATCAATTTGTAGTTATTCTATAGTTTTTGGAATACAGTCCTTGACCTACCCGCTATCTACTAGCTATCTTTTGGAGATAGCTACAGCTACTGTCTATTTATTAACTTGCTTTCATTCCGTACTACGTAATACCCTGATATTTTGATTTTTTTTACTTATCTGAGAACGTATAGATTGTTAATAGTTAATATAATATCGACACGAAGTTCAATTTAAAATAAAGATAAAATTTAATTGTTTTTTATAAACTCGGTTACTTTGCAAGAAATTAGCTTGTTAGTTATTGCTTTATTTTTTATATTTTTGATTATTGATTTTACTGCTATTGTGATTTTAAGCAAATAAAAATTAAACGAAAAAATCGAAATAAAAGAACAAATAACTTGCAACAAAAAAAAGAGAAAATATCTAGAAATTAAAACAAGAAAAAAAAACTTTGTTTATAATCTTATTTAAAATATTCTTGTAAAAGTTGTTAAAACAATTGGATTTGATTTGCTGTAAAAAAGTAATAAGTTATAAAAAAAGATTTCTCTAATAATTCTCAAATATAAAAAAAAAAGTTTCAGAAAATTAAGTGATTTTTTAACGGAATTAAACAATTAAACAGTTAGTTTCTTTAAACTATAACTTAACGTGAATCGAATTATGTATATTAGTAGTTGTTTAAAAAATAACGTCAAATATCGTTAGATTACTTATATAAAAAAAAATTACAGAAGTATTTATTAAAATATTAGTTAAATGATTATAAAGGAATTTCTAAAAAATAATATTGTAAATAAATTTATTTGTGATCTTGATATTATCAAGAAACTGATAAACTTTGTTTAAAAATCAAAACAAAAATTTTAAACTTTCTTAAGTAAATTTGAGATCTTCAAATTAAAATTAACTTAGCTGATAAAAGAAAGTTTCTAAATACTTTTTCTCTTTTATAAGTTATAATCTGAGTTAAAAGATTATGTTTTAGTTCGTAATATTTTTACTATTAAAGAGCAGTTGATTATTACAATCAAGCAATCCGAAAATATAATATCGATAAAGAAATTTAATAATACGAATTCGAAACCTTTTTTGACTAACTAATATAATTATAAAAGTAGATACTCGAGTTAAGTAGCTGAGAACTAGTAAAACAGAAATCAGCTTATTTTGCAGCTAAAAGCAAATCTGGATAACCTAATACAATTAGCTGATTCTTTATTCCTTTGTTGTAATGAAGCTAAAAGATTATTGGCAGATGTAACATATTATTATTGCTGTGAGAAAGGGTATTATATTATTAATTGTCTTTGAAAACAGGTTATAGATCTTAATATTATACTACTAGATAAACAAAAAATAGTAGAAAACTAATAAGAATTAAGGTATTATTTAGACTTATTTGAGTCGAAGGTTGCTATATATTTAAGTAGATAATAGAAAGAGAATCTAGGTATATTAGACTTAGGAACTTAAATCAGCTTTTTAGACTAAAGTATTTTGTCAGTAGTAGATATATAAAAACTATGTTTATATAGAAAAGTAAACTCATTTATAAATAACAAATTCGTGGTATACAATATTTTTAAGTTTTTAATATATATTAGAGATAATTGGAGATTTATTAAGATTACAAAGTAAACTTTTGTTGTAATAGATTTTCACAACTAATATAAGATTTACTTAAGAAAAAACTAATATAATATACAAAAACTATAAGTTTTTTTTTACTCAAATGTTATATAAGTATTCTTTTTACAAAAATATAATATAACTTTAGTAATTATTAAAAAACAGATTCGCAAAGTATTAGCAATTTCAAAATGTCAAATAACTTTAATTAAAGTTATTACTAATAAAAGAATATTTCCTGAAAAAACAACAACCTAAGAAATTGTAGTTACTTAGAAAAAGATTTTTGAAGAATATCAGGAATTCGAAAATGTGTTTAATACTAAATTCGCTAGAGTTTTACTTTTTTATCATTTAATAAAACATAAAATTAACTTAGAAGAAAATTAGATATTACTTTTTAAATTTATATATTTTTTAACAGAGAATAAATTGGAAATATTATACAGTTATTTCAATACTATTTTACAAAAGAATTAGATATGTTTTTTTATTAGTTCTGTAAAAACACTTATTTTATTTGTCTTTAAGAAAAATAGCAAGCTATAACTTTGTATCAACTATAAAAGACTAAATAAAATAATCAAAAAGAACTGAGTTCTTTTACTATTGATCTCGGAAATCCTTGATCGGTTAGCTAAATTTAAATATTATATTAAATTAGATTTAAAAGATATGTATTATTAAATATATATTAGACAAGACAACAAGTGGAAAACAGTTTTTCAAACAAAATATAAGTATTTTAAA
>JMRO03000087.1:0-42869 GCA_000743665.3 Scytalidium sp. 3C | reverse complement strand
CTCGTTGCTATGTCCGCAGATATGTGGACATGGTGGTAGATTCTATTGAATGAACACATCTTCCTCCAATAATTGGAAATCCCTATTTCAATGAAGCTGTCATACAGGTCGGCTACATTATATATATATATATATATATATATATATATATATAATACCCATTATCTGTCCAATGATTGATTCAGATCGGAAACAGCAGACTCTTGGTAGACACGGCTACATTTCTAATCATGCCCAGCTCATCCTTTTGCACCTAAACTGTGGATTCAAGCCGAGCATTCCGCTGCAACGAAGGGCAGTTTAAGGGAAACATCGGCTAGGCAAGAGATAGTGGAGACGCGAACGGACTATTATTCAAGTACAACATCGTAATTTACCTAGGCGTTTCTCCGGACACCGAAATCCTCTTTCCCTATTTGAACGCAGGGTACTCTTAAATCGAGCTATTATACAGTCTGTGCGTCTCCATCGCGTGCGCCATTTCGGTAGGCACGCGAGCTTCACGAAGGAAGCCTCGGTGACTGTGCGACTCTCGCGAAGGTCT
The DNA here is from genome assembly GCA_000743665.3 of Scytalidium sp. 3C. Classification (NCBI taxonomy): domain Eukaryota; kingdom Fungi; phylum Ascomycota; class Leotiomycetes; genus Scytalidium; species Scytalidium sp. 3C. The sequence goes on along the minus strand of JMRO03000087.1, from coordinate 42,325 downwards.
TCTTCCCTGGCAAAGGGTCCTTTAAGGAGTTGGGGGGGTTGGCGTATCTGATATGCTGAGCTTGCAAAATTACAGAATTTCTCCCGGTGCTCATTTGCCCCTTGAGCATATTGTGGTGGCCAAGGTGGCGTTACTCTTGGAGGTTAATAACAGGCCAATTGAGCCGAGCAGAAGACTCGTTAACCTCCTAGCAAAAGGACCCCAGTATCTTGGCAGGAGGAATATTGGGTTCTCTTGGTCCAGGCTCCTTCCCATTGCTGGAACACTCAGACAGCGTCACACGGGTCTGAACGAACCTAAACGTCGTGTCTAGGCTACATCGAGTGGTATTGTGTTGTCCGCACGAAACCCTGGCCACCACAATATATAACTACGTCTTGGTAGGGACCTTCAATGCCTTTCTTTTACTCTCTAGTCCTTTGTCTCTGGGGCTGCCATTCGTTCATTTGAGATATTCGGTTTCAACCGAATACTGTCACTCGTTTATTCCTTTTTTTTTCTCAGAGTCATGGGGAACTCCTTGGGGGGTATCTCGCAGGGGGGTACTAGTCACAGCGTTATTCCCGATATTATCCACTCTCTTCCTCAGCATCAGACAAACGGGTGCGTGTGTATACTCTGAATGCTATGGTGTATGGTTTGATCCAATGTAACAAGGCATCTAACTGCGCATCTCCTAGTCTGTCTCCGTGGGGAACATTTCAAGCGCCAACGTTCCCTCAATTTCTTAAAAACAATCCCTTGCCTTTTGGATTCCCTTGGGGTCAGCGCACTGCGGGCGGAAACAACCCTTATGATGAAGTTCCCTTCACCGGTGTCACTCGTTACTACAATTTTACAATCGAGCGCGGAGTCATAGCCCCAGACGGGTATCAGAAAAGCGTCATCCTGATCAATGGCCAATTCCCTGGACCGCAAATTGAGGCCAATTGGGGTGACATGGTTGAGGTTGAGGTCCATAATCAGATCACGGGACCTGAGGAGGGAACTTCATTGCATTGGCACGGTCTGTTGCAAAAGTCCAGTCCTTGGATGGATGGAGTACCGGGGGTGCAACAGTGTCCTATAGCTCCGGGCACATCCTTCAAATATACTTTTCAGGCAGACCTTTACGGCTCAACCTGGTACCACTCTCACTACTCTGCACAATATGCTGGTATGTATGAGAAAATCCTTTCTAGAGCCCATGCTGATTGATCAATTCATTTTAGGTGGACTTATGGGACCAATGATTATTCACGGACCAAGCCATGTAGATTACGATATTGATTTGGGGCCGGTTTTCCTAACAGGTGATTCCAACGGTACAGCTGAATAAGTTTCCAAATAACTGACTATATCAGATTGGATTCACGATGATTACTTCTCAATTATTGAGAAAGTGGTTGGGAATGGTCCCAATGCCGACCCAGCTCCAAAATCTGACAATAATCTCATCAACGGAAAGATGAATTTTAACTGCTCAACCGTGGCTGCTGGTGATACGACTCCTTGCACCAACAACGCTGGCGTATCTCAGTTCAAGTTTACTACCGGTAAAACTCATAGGTTCAGGTTGATCAATGCCGGTGCGGAAGGTATTCAGAGGTTTAGCATTGATGACCATAGTGTAGGTCTACATCTGAAAAACACTATATGTCATTCATATCTAACAGAGTCCAGATGACAATTATCGCAAATGATTTGGTCCCAATTGTAGGTCTCCATATTAAAGGCGGCTAAGTTGTAACCCGCTGACGATTTCAGAAACCTTATACCTCCAAAGTGGTTACCCTTGCCCCCGGACAACGATCCGACGTTCTCGTGACAGCCAATGCTGGAAATTCGAAATCGGCATTCTGGATGCGGTCAAATATCTCTGAAATATGCTCGATGACAAACCAAGGCAACGCCGTGGCGGCAATCTATTACAACGAAGCAGACACCACCAAAGAACCGACCAGTTCTGCGTGGAATATACCTGACCCCGGAACCTGCACGAATGATGACCTGTCCCTGACTGAGCCTTTCTACTCAATCACGCCAACCATGAAACCGTCGACTACGAGAACGATGGAGATCAATTGGTACATCAACTCCACCGGGAACTTCCTCTGGACATTTGATGTTTGTCTCTCTTTCTCTCTACTGTGCTCCTAGAGCATCCAAGCTGACGTATCTCAGAACACGTCCTTCCGCGCAGACTACAACAATCCGGTATTACTGATGGCCAACAACGCTACCACGTTGACCACGAGCTTCCCTGAGCCATGGAACGTCAAGGATTTCTTGCAGAACACCACCATCCGCGTCGTGGTAAACAACCCTACGTTTGCTGCCCACCCCATGCATCTACACGGCCACAACATGTTCGTCCTTCACGAGGGACCAGGAAACTGGGATGGAGTGAGCATCACGAACCCTCACAATCCGCAGCGCCGAGATACGCAGCTCGTGCGACCCAACGGCCATCTCGTGTGGCAGATTGACGCTGACAACCCGGGTGTGTGGCCCTTCCACTGCCACATCGCGTGGCACGTCAGCGCGGGTCTGTACGCGAATATTCTGGAACGGCCGCACGACATTGGCATTGGAGCGCTCGAGATTCCGGGGACGATGGAGGAAGCGTGTCGACCGTGGGCGCACTATACAGGAAAGACGGTGGTGGAGCAGATCGATAGTGGGCTGTGAAATAGTAGTCTTCTACCTGTCTCATTATATCATCTTTTCCATCACATTCGCCCTCCTTAGTAGTAATAGTAGTAACACTAGCAGGATCAAATCTGATACATCAGATTTGCTGGCCTCATCTACTGCGAGTCAGTGCTCTTATGACTTCCTCATTGGATACCTTGCTTGAATTGCAAGTATTTTGTCTCCAGTCTAGGTGTTNTGCCCATTAATGATCCCTCCCATACTTGCATGCTTGGGGCATCGGACTGGACAATACACTCGGACTCGAAGTTTTTGTTTCGAGTCTAGGTGTTTGCCCCTTCACGCCTCTCCAAGCCTAACGCTCAATCGATGCCGCACCTTGTATCTCCATTGGACAGATAGATGGGACGCAGGACTTTTGTTGCAAGTCAAGGTGTTTGCCTCCTCGAACCTATTGACAGGAGGCGTCCAGGATCAGCTTCAGCCCTGCGGGGATGCTTCATTGGCCACGAAGGCGATTTTTTGTTGCAGCTCTGTGTTTGCTTCGAGAGTTCTCTGGAAACGGGCCTCAGCAAACGCTCCAGAGCCCCAGCTCGGGGGGGAGTCTTGCATGCTCATTGGATCCGAGACGGCGATGTCGAGGGTTTTGTTGCAAGTCTGGGTGTTTGCTTCGGCAACATGCATATCCCTGATAGGGACCTGTCCGGGGTCAATTTGCCGGCGTGGGCCAATCAGGGCACCGCTGTGATCTCAGGGATGCCCTGGATTGGGAGTGCCCGGCGGCGACTTGGAGGCCGGGCTGCGCATTAGTCGGCTGCTAAACTGCGAAATAGAGGGTTTGCTAGGCACTAGACCATGCATCTACACGCTCTCCATTCCCTAATCCAGACTTTTGCCCCCCTTCCCCCTCCCCGAGTGCGATCCGTTGAACTACTAACTCTGGCTCCTGCTACGGATCCCTTCCAAGCCAATGCCCTCTTCAAATAATTAGTAAGAATCCAATGGACTTCACAGCTACGGCAGCACTTTTACTGGAGTACACCAATCCAGAAGAGACTGGGAACGCCTCTCCGTTGCATGGCTGCAGTAGTTGGCCACCACATTTGAAACGGATATCTCGAACCACCTTACTAGTTAAGAGAAGACGAAAGTGACAGTGAGTGAGATGAGGATATATCTGGTTGATATCTGAGCTGGGAAGTTTAGTGAATCAGATCCGGCGTGATTGAAGTATTTCTATTGCACATCGAAATATAGGAGCGTAAGTGTGTTTCAATATCAGTACCGACGGTGAACGATTTGTATTAACTGGCTGTGAATCACTTCACTATTTAATTTATGACAAGTTTTGGACAAGAATTAAGTAGGCTTCCCGAAAATGGATGTATTTTTTTCAATATAATGGGAATCAACGATGGGAAAATGGGAATCAAATCTCGATTAGATCAGAAGGTAGTTGCCGAATGGCTCATTCAGACAAGCAGGAACAAGTACCAATACGACGTATGCCTTTGAGCTTCTGGGAATCTGTCCCAAGGAGATAGATATTCTATTGAGTAGATTTGACTGTCTCTATGCGACTCTATGCAATCCCGCTTCCTGTCAACCTAGTCCTCCCAACGGACAGGTGACTCTCTTTGTAACGCCGCCCAATGCATTAAAAAAAATTCTCCTATGTGTACAAAAGTGTAAACCCCCCGACCCATGGCTCTCGCTGTCTAGCGATGTAAACCCACCTAATACAATTACACAAAGATTCTGGTCTTTTTTCTTTGATCTTCTTAAAACTCCTTATCCAGCAAATTCTTCTTTAGACGCAGTTCTCTTGCTATCCCAGATCTCTAATTGCCGTAAGAGGGACTGGTACAGAAGAAGCATGCACCCACTTTGGATGCTGGTCCAGACAAATCTGGGGCCCACCCCTCGGAACCAGCCTCCAATTCCCTCAGTCTTGTATATGATCTTAAGACCTGTGAAAATCGACGATGTATCAATATTTACAGCTCCCGGCCGTGGTGTATGAGTAGAAGGAGACGAGGTAGAGATCGAACGTATTTGTTGCTTCACAGGAGATTTCGAGGCTGAATGGCTAGCACTGGAACTGATAGATTGTGGTACAACTGGAATCGGCTTTCCAGCAGGCGTCGACTTGAGGTGCGGATAGACCGAGTGATTGACTTGCGTTTGAATCCGAGTCTTAACGACGTCAAGAGGGCAGGTAATGACTCCTGCCAACCCACCAGCGGCGGCTCCGGTCAGTAGCTCCAGAGTCAACCCGATATCCCGGCTGTTCTTCCACCTCCGAGACCAAGACTGGGCCTGTTCGTAAAATGTAAATTGCAATGCGGAAAACGGTAAATCACGGAAAATGGTCGCTTTATAGCCGTGAAAGAGCGCGGCGAACCCTTCTTGCCGCACTATCGTTCGCGCCGCATCGACTGTCCCTTTATAGTTGTAGCCTGAGTTGAAATACGGGTTATTGTAGCGGCCCTGGAGTTGTAACCGGGTCTTGAGGACTTCGGAAGGCACGTAAACAAATGAAGCCACAAAATCGGCAAAGAATCCTATAAGAAATTGTCAGCAACCTGAAATCAAGCGTATGTACTCCTCGGGACCCATCAAACATACCACTTGAAAGATAGGAAAGCTGTGGCGTAACTCCGGCATCGATCAGATGTCTTTTGGTATATTCATATGTACCGAAAAAAATTATCGTCCCAGGAAAAGAGCCTAGCATAGCAGGGAGCCAACCACCATATAAACCTTTCCGTATGCCCTCTTGTCGTAATATCATCGAATAAGAAGATGCCATTGACGAGTATTTCGGTGGAATGTGCGGATCGCCTTGTTGCCGAGTCTTGACCGTATCTAAAGAGTGCATCAACATATCACCGGTCGTCCCACCAATTCCTCCGGCGATCATGGACTGCATATAAAATAAATTAAAAAAACGCTTTTCGGTGTAGAAGTCACACAGGTAGGCTCAATCTCACATGTAAATAAGGCGGGCGGTCTTCCTCCTCGACCATTTCCGGTGCCATGTTATACGATCCCAGGGACGCATCTCTGGCTTCCATTCTGATAATCCGTGTATTTCCACTCCTCCTTGATGCATCTGACAGTCCATCATCGGCAATGGTGATATCCGCCTGCTCCCTTCTTTGCAATTGCGTCGGGTCCGCTGTGTTTGTGCCGGAAGAAAAAAGACTGGTAACCTTGGAGGCCAGGGACATGGCCCTTCCTCTACTCCTGAGATTTGTCTCTCAGGGCCCCGTGCCAGGTCTATCCACCGTCAAAGATGCTTCGAGTTGGTCAGCGGTGAGTGTGGGAGTAGTGGAGGTGGCGGTTCGCGGAGGATCAGGTTGTCATTCTTTTTGACGATTTGCAAATCGGTCGGCAAGGCTCTAACGTCACAGCCTAAGGCAATTCGCATGCAGGCATGGAACCGCCGAGACTGCCAAGCCTCGGTACGGATACCGTATCGTTATGTAAGCATTCTCTCCCAAACGCAGATATGCTCTACATCCATGGCAGAGAACGTATGAATATTGGTGGATTACGGTATTCGAGCTTTAAAATTGACGTTTTAGAAGATGTATATCAAATCCAAACCAAATTTGCTTTTCAAATAATGTTCTTAAAATTTTGCATTCTCGATCTTTGTTTTTAATTTCTCAATTGCTTCTCACGCTGGATTTTTCTACGCTTATAGCTATGATAGCTAGGTGGTGTTCAATTCGGCATGGGAACTCGGAACTCCCTGAATTATCAGTTGACATAGCTGGCGGAATGGCATTCAATCCTTTCTGGATTTACATCTGCATATTAAGATTTGAACAGATTCTGTTGACATCGCTCTCTCCATCCTACCATGTATCAAACATGGTCAAGACATCTTCTGCTTGGTTGAAGCCATTCAATCTTGAATTTGATTCATATTTATTCACTATTTGAAGCACCAGGAGATACAGGGCTAGCTTTTTCATAAACCAATTTCCGTATATACTCAGCAAACCCTGCATCTTCTGCGTTGAAATATTTCGTGGACTTGAACCCAAAGATAGAGGGCGTGACTTGAGGTACTGGAGCTGGAGTCGCAGTGCTCGCAATGATCCAGTCATCCGCGCCGGCCGCCATCACATAGTGCAGGTTCACCATGGATCGAAAGAATACGGACGAAGTTTCAGCTGACAAGTCTGGAGAAAGTCTGCGGAGATGACTGGTAGCGGTTGAGATCAATCGCATTGCCCTGAAGTCGTCAGAATAGGTATTGATAATGTCTTCTGAGATGCATATACCTCGTAAAGTCTGAGTTGAAGATGTATTCCAGCATGACTAATATTCGTGTTTGGAATAGAAGAACATCACCTACGTTGGAATCTACCCCTTTCAGAATCCCATAAGTTTTCGCCATTTTCAGCAGTTCTCCCGAATTTCGATCCCAACCGTATGCTCTCTCTGCAAATATCGATGCGATTCCGAATATCTGGAATACTGTTCCGAGAATATGCCCGTCGCGGTAATGGCCGGATTTACTTAATTCAGCCAAATATACGTGTATATTAGATGTATCGAAGACAGGGAATGCACTATATATAAACCTGTGATATATCCTGACCAGTACTTCCACTTGGTGCTTTTCCATGTGGAGAATGCTCTCCATGTCTTCTCTCCAGGGATATGAACCGACTTCATCATCGACAGCTATTGTTGGGGTCCGGCTAAGAGGAGACGATGGCTCCAGTAATCTTGGAAAACCCAGGATTAGATGTGGTCTCTCACCTGGGGAATATATAGAATAGAACATGGCCCGAGCGATCCAATTTAGGCATTTGGGCTTCCAGGATGCATATTTGTAGACTCGTTGCGTCTTCGGAGAGGCGCTCTCAAGCAACGTGCATATAGCGACAATCTGTCCCCTAGGAGTCAGAGCATCCCAACAGGAGCACGGAATATCGATCAAGTCTTGGTTTACAAATTCCGGAAGAAAGTTCGTGGAATTTTCTACCAACTGATTAAACACGTCCTGGGCTTCTAGCTGTCATATAAGTCAGCAAATACTTGATAGATGACCAATATATGTACCTTCATTGCGTTGTATAAATCATAACCAATTCTCAGGTGATAACAGAACCTCTCCTTTGGAACATCTTTTGGGAGTTCTAGCTTGAACAGTCTTGCGCGGCCCGTGTCCGGATAGAAGACTGGCATATCTCACTTCCTTTCTCTTTGCCGGGTGTGTATAGTTAGCTCTGTGTTAAGGTATCGTGAGCTTCTGGTGCTCTCCAGAGAAACCGGAGATCACCCGACGATATTACAAATCCTGTAAATATATACATGAATGTTAATTCAAGATTATAAAGATTTGTCACAGTCAGCGAGGGAATTTACTTGGTGGCGCTTCAATTGGTGCGTGTTTCAAAACGTCTGAGATCGCGATCTCAAAGGATCGTGCGCTAACTAGAGAGGGGAAGNATCATTCAACCACCAAACGTAGGAAGCTGAGACGAGATGTGGCATATGAATTAAATAAGGAGCCTAAGACAGGCGGTGTGCTTCCTTATAAGATACATCCATGGGCGAATCAGCTAACGGATAAAGAACGACTCTTATAGTTCTCCGCAGCTCAGGTAAGGATGACTCCTGGCGAAGCGTAAACTGAGGCATTCTTGGCACCATAAGTCCAATAGAACATGCATAGGTTGACACTGATCAGCAAACGGACCGATCCTTCAGTGTTGTTGCTAGGAGATACAACCGGTTCCAAAAGGCCTCCTTCTCACTTCTCATGGATACATACTTAACAGCCGGATGAGTTTAACGGATGAGGAAAACGATCCAATAGATCATACTGGAGCTGGAACATTCCAGCGTTTAGCCCTTGGATACTTTGCTAATATCTGCCATGTGATGCCGATTGCAAATGACAGCAGGTCTTGTCTTATTAACCTTATCACAGTATCGAGCCATACTGAGGATGTCGACCATGACTCGAACCTTGGCTCAGGAAGCGGGCTCTTGTGGGGAAGGTACGCCCGGTGAAATGCTCAAGACACCACCTTTAAGCGCTAACTTCCCTTTGTCCAAAAGTCAAAACACAGCTCTGGTTCTCTCACTCCTCAAAGGATTAGGCAACTTTGAGCTTCGCGTTGCCGTTACAGTCACAAGGAGGCTCATTCTCTGGAACCATCATCTATAAGCCCACCTGCCTGGTGTGCTTCTTGAATTGTTGGAGCATGAATCCAATTTCTTGTCTGGAAATGCTAGCAAGGTGGAGAATCTAGAACTTCCAGCACCAAACTTTGGTTCCGGACGTCTTCGGTCAATTGCGAACTTCCAACTTGAGTAATGGAATCCCCAACCAATCTCCGGCTTGGAAAAGAAAGGGGAGGGCTCCTGGTTGTTGCATGTTCCTGGTTACCGGTCCGTGGTCACCGCGCGTGAGACCCCAACAGCAGTTCTTTGAACTGGATGTGTCACTACACCATCGCTGTTTAGGCCGATCACTTATGTTGGTGGTGTGTGGTACAAAAGGCAATGGCACGGCAAAGAATCAGGGGTTAGACGATTTCTTCATCTCGTTTGTTTCCTGGTAAAGCGCAAGCAATTACGGGATGAATTACTTGAAACCTCCTTGACCATCGCGGAGTAAGTGCCTCAAGAGTCTTAGACCAAAAAGGTTTTTGAAAGAGGCCATTTACCATTCAAGCGTAAAGAATGGGACATCATTATGTTTGGCAACTGTGAGCTGACAGCTCCAACCGTGGGTTGTTTCCCCCTAGCGGCCGTTGACCGGCACTAAGAGCTTGTCTTCTTCAGATGCAAGGCATTTCTGCCTAGCCCCTACCCTTGAATTAGGAGGAGAAGAGGTATGTATGGTAGCGACGAGGCTCCAACGGCCGTTAGTGACCCACAGGAATCCCTTTTTTCTCCGAAGCCATTGCTGCTGTGTCACACACGGGCCTAAGCCTCTCTTCCTGCTAAGGAATCGGATGATACGTTTGCTCGGGAATCAGGACCGGTGTTCTCTGTGAGGAAGGAAAGCCGATTCTGATACCCGGAGCCGCAAGATTCAAGGGGATACTTCAAAAACTTGCCACAGGTTTCCTGCTCGTGAAACGTTGTAATATGCTGTTTTTTGTCAGAAATCACTTTTGAAAATGGGGGCGAGTACTGTACCAAGTTGCCCCCCCGGAATACGAAGAGAAGCTTCCGTCATGACCCTCTAGTTAGGGGGTATTGCTCAATCAAACTGATTTTGCTGATAACAGCCTAACAAGACATGCTATTCTGATATCTACTTGCACCCAAGTCGTTTCAGTAGCTCAGCTATCCGCTCTTGCGGAATATCTGACTCACAAACCGTAGCAAATCTCATGGATTGCAGATGCAGAATGTGAGGACAGCATTGCTTTCAGCGATAATCACTCCATTGCACACAACATGTATGAACACCAGCTTAGCACTATCGATATATAGAACCGTATATTTATCGATCAATATCATTGCATTTCTGTATCATGATTACATGTGGACATCATCCCCTTTATAATGCGGACCTCCTTTTGGGTATCTCGTCCCCTCTTGTGCGGCTAATCAATCCCTTAGGAATGAAGCCATAATCAATAGGAAAAATCTGAACTGAAAGAAAATGCAAGGAAATCATACAGGCATTTTTGTTAATATGCGCTCTTCCCCGTTACCATGCTGAAAACTAATGAGGCAAAACCACTTGATATGCCACCCAATCTCTTAAAAAAATCGTTGAATGGCCTGAGGACCATATGGTAAATAATCGTACAATGCATCTCGAATGATCAAATAAATGAGAATTTCTTTCTAATTTGCCAACCTCCCTTTTACAGATTAATCAAGTCAATCTCTGAGAAATCAGGAGGGTTCCTTCCATAAACGACTCGACACTTTGCATCAAGAGCTGCACCGACATTCGTAATCCAGATATTTCCCGCTGCATAGTCCCTCGTTCGTCGGATTTCATCGTCGCTGACTCCGATATCATCTCGAGGGATCCACACCATAGGCCGGCGTGCACGTAGAGCGTAGTGCTGGAAAGCATGTCGTACAAGAATGTCTCTTTCTTCTGGCGTCAGGTCCTCAATGTCGTCGGCGTAGCCTCCGTATAAGGCGTCTGATATCTTTTGCTGGGCTTCGATGTCCTTCTGGCGACGACTCCGACGGAGCTGGATGGTAGCAGCGAGATCTTTGTTAGCATGATCTTCCCTTGCGATGCCACTGTCAATGCTGCGACCTGTCGTTTTATCTCGGATTGCTCGGCCTGATCGAAGCGCTAGTGATCCAGCTTCTTTTGCAATGTTCATTGGTTTGAACTTTGAGAATTTGCCTCCATTCGCGGGGGCTTGCAGGTCGGACAACTCTATCGCGCCATCTTGATCGTTCAGTCTGGTGGCTTCATCATCTGCTTGATCGAGACCCAGACGGTGGGCTTGGGCACGTTCGAATGCCTCGTCGCGAATGACAGCTTCGTCTTCGAAGGTAATGGGGAGGTAGCGGAATAAGGGAGCGAAAGAGATATTCAGCAATATCTGATATATCAGGGTAAACACCACACAGATAATCATAATGATTGCTTGAGGAACGCAAGAAGCGTTCCCACTATCGTCTCGCACCAGAAAGAAAAGGCCAATCAAGCAGAGCTCCATCACATAGAGTCCGGTAAATGTCTGATTAATGGCGCGAGGATAAAGTAGACCGCCGGTATCTAGTTTGAATCGTGACACGTATAACATGTTGTAGCGGTTCGCAACCCAAAGAAGGGAGAAGGTGATGATGGCAAAGACTATAATGAGAGGAGCGATAACACAGTAGACTAAGGCAATGCAGGCAAAGTTCGTGTAAACAGGGAAGAACGAGCCCCAGGTGACATTTGGAAGCGTAGTATTGCGCTTCCACTTCTCCCGAGCGGTATTGTCGAAAAACTTTGGCAGGATAAACCACAGAAGAAGCGTCACGATCTGCAGAAGCGTACCAGAACTTGTCGATAGCGCCTGGAGAATCATGTAGGAGAAGAAGTAGTTCGCAGCCTTCGGCAGCTGAGTTGCGAGAGTTTGAGGGATCGAGGTCACCTGGGAAGCCGTAGCAGCAAGCGTAGCCAAAGCACCGCCGGAGATGGACACGACAAGGAAGACCTGGACAAAGAGAAAGGCGAAATAGTATGTCTGAAGATATCCCTGCTTCTCTGTTCCAGTCTGTGCTCCTTGCAAAAAGGAAAAGTACTGAAGGATGACAGGAACAAGAATAAGCAGGATCGAAAGTACCAGGGCAGGCAAGACACCAGCAACGGCTTTAAGCACACCTTGTGGCAAGTTGTTAAGCCAATGGAGCCATGAATATTTCTGGGCGAGCGTAGTGATTTGAGCCAGGGAAGCGGTCCAGGCCACGGGGAAAGCCCACAAGACGACCATGGCGGCGACCACAACGATGATAACGCCAGTTCTCATCCAAGCCTCCCACCATTTAATGGACATGTTATCCCAAATAACGTCATCCGGTGATATCTCGACAGTTCGCGGGGCCATCTGCCTGGGCACATGATGGGTGATAGATTGTGCTGCCATATGAGCTGCCACCTGACTGTTGAACTGGATAAAGGCGGAGTTCATGAGCGGGAACTTCTCAGGGTGTTTTTGGTCTATTTCGATCTCCAGGTTCAAACGAGCCAGCTCTTCACGGCACCAGAATATCGAATCCACCTTCTTGTTAATCAGGGGAAGGCCGGGAAGCCAGCCAGGTGTCCAGGAAAAGATGGGAAGCCTGTGAGTTGGGCGATCCTTCGGCGTCAGATACTTTTCCCAGGCCGCCTCCGCCGCGTCTTCCTTATAATCCGGATTGAACGCCGGGGGGTAATCCGTAGGTGCAGCCGCACTGCTGCGAAGGAATGGAATGACGTCTTTAATCTTCTGCAAGACGGTCTTCTTCACCGCTGTGTCTTCGGTCTCTTGCGATCCCGCCTTGGTAAGTGGATACTCATCGCCTTCATACCCGTGTGGTATCGGAGATGCATAGCCTCCCGAAGGGGGCTTCCAGAATTTCCACCAGCTATTCCCCTGATCGACGACAGCAAGCGTATCGTGGTGCGTTGTTTGCCTAACTTTATTCCCTGTCCACAGTCTGGGTTCTGGTGTTTCTCTGTGATATGAATCAGCAACTGATGATCGACCCTCGCCGTACTGCTCGAGTGAGGGGGAGTTCATTTCATAGGCTGTTTTATAGGCTTTGAAGTCATCATCTTCCTCTGCTGGACTGTGGAGATTTACGAATCCGTTTGTAGTCTCTAGCTGGTTATTCAAGTCTCTGCCCACTCCCAGAACAGCATCGCCAGCCTTGCCAGCCACTCCTCCCACAGCACCAATTCCTTGCTCCACAGCCGTGAGGGGATTTAATTTCTTCAAAAAGCCGCCGCCGCGACTGTCGGATCTGCTTTGTGCTTCCTCCCTCTGCCTCCGTTCTTCTTCGCTTATCGCATCGTCAACGGTGTGCGGGACATGCTCCGTGTCGCCATTGCTGGTTCCACCGGATGTAGCCATAGCTGCAGCCTGTGCGTTCTCTTGCTCTTGCTTACGATGCTTTTCTTCCCTGGTAAGCGACTTGATCCGCGTACGCTTGGATTCGGTCTTCTCTTGAATCTTCTGCTGCTTCTTCTGAGCCTTCTTGGCCTTCCGGATCAGCTCAGTCTCTGCCGCCTCTAGTTTCTTAAATACTTTCTCTCTTTGGTGAATTTTATCCAGCAGTTGATCATAATTTCGATTGATCCAAATGTTGCGGATTCCTCCAGGGAACACATCGTACAGACCACCAAGTGCCTCTACGGTCAGCCATTTCTGAGGTATAGCGCTGACCAAGACGGTGGTAGCAGAGGCTCTCAAGCGATGCTCGGCAGAAGTGAGGTAGTCCTGGCGCACCTTGATATAAACCCTCAATTCGGAAAAGAACACACCACAGACCCAAAGGATCACGAGGACGGCAAGGATCAAATGAGCCCAATACCGGTGGGTGTGGTCTGGCCTCACGTTTCCCCAGGCCAAGGTGTCCAAGCCCGTGACATTCTGGTTGGCCGAGGTCACCGGGTCGGTGGTCGAGTTGCCTGTGACCTCGGCGTACCAACGTCCACCCCGACCTCCAATGTAATTTATGGGCAGGAGAATGGGAAGAATGACCACGGCCATGGGCACGAATATGATGAGAAGCGTCTGGAGGTATCGTAAGAAAAAGTAGGCATCGAGCCCAGCCTTCTTGATGATTTCCCGATCAGTGAACCGAAATATCGCGAACAGCCAACCCCACGGTGTCTTCGGTGGAGGATCGGTTCGTTCTCGTTCGGGCACAAGGTACGTTTTAGGTTTGCTAAGGAATAAATTGTCAGTGGATATCCAAGTTTGGAATTGATTTCGGATAAGAGTGATGGAGAGTGGGAGTCACATACAAGATCCGCGCGAGCTTGTTTCTCAGTAGCAAGAATGCCAGCATCTGGATACCGAAAATGACCAGGGACGAGGCCATGGCCGTGAGCAAGGCGACCAAACTGATGCCCTCAGAGGTCTGCGCGGACCCCGAGCCCGAAGAGGACGTCGGGGTCGCGCTGGGAGCGGTGGAGGACATGGTGAAGCCCAAAGTTTGTGAAGCAGTTATGGAGACATGCGAAGGTTGTGGTGATCGGGAGATCGATGTGACGGTGGGGAATCCCAGCAGCGAGGAGTCGCTATCTGAAACCTTAATCGAATTTTGGCAGTTGATGCACCACGAAAAGAACCACTACCGGCTCGCTCCTCAACACTCGCAAGTAACGAGAGACTCAATGCTCAATCGTGGACAGTTGCGTAGACAAAAGAATGGAAGGGAAAGCAGAGATTGGGAAGAAGTGGGAGGGAAAAGCAAGATGAAGCAGCGACCGAATGACAGCGCGGCTGTGCTTGGTCATTGTTTGCGGGCTAAGTTCCTGTCCTTTGCCAGTGTTACCGCAGCTAAGAATGCAGCTGGCGATGATCCCATCTCGCCGTGTCCAAGGATCGACGAGTTCGTCGCGCGCCGTGTCTTTGACCTGGTGTCGGCGATTGTCTCAAAGCCTTGGCCTGCACCCCTCCCCATTGGCTGGGGCGAGTGTCTTGACGTCAGCCTCGCGCTTGTGGTTTTGACGTGCGCTCGTCCTCGCCAATCAGCACCCCAGCAATGACCCCAGCTGCAACCAAAAGGGGTTTAACCTTAGCCGCCGTCTGGCTGCGGGTGCTGGTGTCCGTCCGGGTTTGCTGCTGGCTCGCTCGCTTGGCGGTCTCGTTTCTTTTTCCGCTGTTTGCCTCGGTGGCAGTGCGGCCTCCAGGAAAGTTGCTGGACTCCCAGAGGGGTTTGCTGGGGTCCGCCACCCTGCCGTGTTGCTGGCCGCCACCTGAGACGTCATCGTTGTCCTGCATTCAGGTACAGCAGGGCGCCGGGTTTGTACCCAAATCTAGAATTTACACACATTCCATATCCATCGTGGGATATACAAACAGGAAATCTTGAGATGAGTTACTCCATGTAGGCAAGTACGATCCGCTCCTGGCATAATTTCTTATCTATCATCTTACGATATCAACTGATATCATACGACAATAATAGAAGTACCAACGCATTCATCCCAAGTCCCCGCCGCCATGGCATACGTGGTACATACATACAGTATCCGTCCCGGTCCTTGATTGCACTGCTTCCTTGCATACCCCCCGATGGGACGGTCCCAGGAACCTCCCCATCCAGGCACACTTTGACAGCTGGTTGACTCACTCAGAAACAACGAAGCAAAGCTGATCCCTGACGCTAGAGATTATAGCAGTCTCCTGCCATGCCGTGCCGAGTAGATCTTCTAAAACTTGGGGTCTACGACTGGGATCGCTTTTAGTACGCTGTGAACCCCTCTTTTCTTCCCACAACCGGGACAAAGGACCTACGAAGATCTGCAACAAGAGCACATACACGTGTTGGGGCTAGCTAAGCCTACTCTATGGCTTACATACGTACTGTTAGAGAGAGATCGCTTTCTTTGAGATCGTGGATCCTCAGTTGAGATGATCACTGCGCCTCGGGCCAACACTCCGTCACAACCTTGTTATCTCCATCGACGGAAAGCACCACGCTCGCTCCAAACTGCAATGGATTCCCCTCAAAGATCACGAAATCCCGCTTTTTACTATCGATCTTGAGATCCAGGATCTCCTCGATGTTCTTGGAAACCAAGCTGACTGCAGCATTCTCAGATAAGCCCGCGAACTTGGCAGCCCATGCTGCTTCGATCGCGAGGTTGTGGATATGTGCATCATCTGTCGAATATAATTAGCATCGCACAAGTTGCCTTCAAGGAAGGTTATTTCCTGGTGAGATGACAAGACAGGACTTACCAAAGAAACCATATGCAATGCCGAACAACACCCCAGCATCTGCCAATACCTCTGCGGGTGATTTGGTAAGTGGAGGCCCGGCAAGCAAATCTTTCTTCTCCCAAGAATATGGAGCATCACGCGCGGATGTCAAGATCACGGGGATCTCGGCCGCGGCAAGCTCTTCTGCTACCTGTGCACGAATTAGGCGATTGCCGTATAACTAGAAGTTGCGTGAATGCTTACATCTGGGACTCCAGCACCGCCCTGAATTACAAGCCTCAAGGAAGGCTTGTCTTGCTTGATCTTAACAAGCTGCATCACATCATACTTGACAAAGAGTTAGCTCCACCTTCCGATCCTTTGAAGATCTCCTCACCTTATTTTCGACATGCACCACAAGCGGAAGAGATCCATTGGCCGCTCTTCCGTAGACATTGTCTTTCCCTTGATTGTCAGTCAATACTTTTCGAAGTTTTGCAATGGCCGCCGAGACAGTCGAGATGGATTCGTCCACTGTTACGTCGGTCAATCGGTTGGTCATCACGAGTCTCTACAACATCGAATTTCTTTACCTTTTGCTCCTTGGCCAACAAGGAAGTGCAACGCCACATCATCTTGGAAGATTCCACCATTAAGAATGGTGTGCTTCTCATCAGTTTTAATACCAGCACTTACACCACTTAAAAACCCCTCGGCGCCACCATCCAGCATCGGCGCGGTTATTGCTCTTGTAATCCCACCAATCTTTGCTCTTTTGAAAGTTCGGCCCTCCAGGTGGATCCCGTATTTGGCGTATACTACATTATCCGGATTTTCAATGTCTGATTTCAAACTCACATATCCGTCTCCGGCTTCTTGAGAGGTAGCAATATCCGTGAGTCCTAAGTTGGCGGAGACCAGGACCAGACCTGGCAAGACGTGCCCGTTATTGAGTTGTAATTCGTATCCACTAGTGGCCGCAGATATGCATTGCTCCTGTGAATCTAAGCAAGTAATTTCACCGTCCTCTATGACCAGAGTCATGTTCCCGTCCCCTGACTTGATACTGCCCTGAGACTCCAAGAAGGACTTTCGAATTCCATTGATCACGATTTTCTGCCCGGCCTTTTGTAATTGGGAGCAAGTCTCTTCCTTGACGTCCTGCTCTGGAACCTTTCGCATCTTTGGGGTTTCTAAAACTTCGGTCTGCTTAGAGTCTACTTTTGACCTACTCTCTGCAACCTTCTTAGGATCCAGCGTTGCTTTACCATCGATGTAGACCTGCAATGGAGTGGCACCCGCCGACAACGGGTGTGAGTCCCAAACTACAATATCGGCATCATATCCTGGTCGTACGAAGCCAATCCGATGATCCAGCTGCAATGATTTCGCGGGTACACTTGTGACTGACTGAAGCGCCAGGTTTTCGGGCAGGTGGAATGAATGGGCAGTTGCTGCTTGATACCTATGCACTGGATGTTAGAATATTGTAATCTTGGTGTGCCTAGGGGAGTGCATTTACAGGAGGTATTTTGCACTTGTCTCATCGTTGACATGGTCCTGTTTTTAAATAAGTGGTCGTTCTCGATGGGAGCTCCAGTCTGACTTACAGACTTATATGCCACAGGTACTCCATGTTCAGCCAAAATTTTACCTGCCCATAAGCTGGCACCGTATGCCTCCTTTTTATACAGCGAGAATTCGGCAAAGGTTGCAATAGTGATATTCCTGGAACTCAGCTGATCAGCAATCTGTGTCTTTTCCCCTGGAATAGAAAATCACTAACTCCTCGCTTTCTTTGATCAATTCGGGGACCTTCCAGGCCTCGAGGGCATGGTGAAACGCTTGTATACGGAATCCAAATTCCTTGCTATGGTGAAGCATATCCTCAAAGTCTTCAACTTCATAACAATGAACGTTGATGTTAATCTTGCCCTTTAACATGGCAATTGTGGAGTCATACTCTATAGCCTCTGCCAAACCACCGTCTTTATCTAATGCTGCTGCCAGAGCTGCGATTTCAGGCTCATTTTCACGTTCTACAGCTAGCGCAGCTGATAGACACCATTGATCCTGCTTCTCCAGGACGTCCTTAGCGCGGGCCATGTGCTTGCGGAACTGCCAAGCGTTGCCCATTCTCGTGTGCTTGTACACTCTTCGTGGGTTTTCGCCGCATGCCATTTTTAGATATCTCCTTCGATCTTCGACTGGCACTCCATATTCCAGAAGCATCTCTTCAACGACTTCTTCACCATTTACTCCGCTTCTCATAACATTCTTTACCACAACACCTTCGCCCCCAACAATATTAGCAGAACCTGGGATAATTAGAGATGTTGTGACTCCTCCAGAGGCAATAATAGCAGTTGCTGGATCGTAAGGTTTGAGAGAATCTTTCACCCTGAGAAACGGCGTTACAGCTCCTGTCAGAGTGTTCACCTCATTGGTGTCGTCTGTTGCGGCTATAGTAGGCCAGCTCATGGCCATATGATGGGAATGCAAATCCACTAACCCTGGGGTAACATAGCTTCCATTCAAATCCAGGACTGTAGCACCTGGTATTCCAGATACCGATAATGAGGAAGAAGCAGGCTCTACAGAAACAATCACGCCCTTCTTGAGAACAATATCCACTAAGCCTTTGAGGATTTCTTCGCCGTCAAAGAGACGTGAATTGCGTAAAATGACAGTGTTATTCTGCCCGGAAATAGGATTCCATCGAGAATTCTCACGTGCGGCAGAAACGGGGAATGTGTATTGGACGGTTGGTGTATTGTATTCAGCACACCTCTTAAGCCCCTCCTTCACGCGGTCCGCATTGTGTTGGGAGAACTTCAGGGCATTTGCTGTAGGTTCTGTTTGATAGATATAACGCGGAAGTAAATAGAATTGAGCATAAATGACTATGGCTAGGGTCGACAATAGGACAACTGGTAATTTTGATCGATTGGATCTCGCGGGAGGTTGAACTCTTGAATTAGAGAACATCGGGGACCCCATACCGCTCTGCTACAAGTGATGAACCAAACAAACCCTAAATTATTTTGATGCACATTCAAAGTACATATACTGTAACCGACTCTGTATTTATATTCCTCAACCTGCGACTAAATTGCGTCAGCCTTCTTAAATGGGGGGAGGCTGGGACCGTACAGCAACCTGCCTATTCGGCTACGGTAGTTTGCGATAACGGATATGCTGATGCAGGTCCCAAAGCACGAGTGTCAAGCTTACTGCAGATCCATGTGAACCACAAAATAGTTAGTGGTATCTATAATTCTTACTACATTATCATACAGATAGTTAGGTATCTACATATTTGGTTATGATACAATTTCCCTCGCAACACCATTAAAGGCTGGATCTGCTGAATCGACTGGGCTCTGCTCATGGCTGCGGGAAACACGTTCCAGACAGATGTCGACCTCCACTTCATGTCCAGCACCTCGTGGAGCTTTCAGAGGGACATATTCCTTAAGTCTAGCCCTCCATCCACTCTGAGAACAGCTAATTGGAGATAGTTGAGCTGGATAAGATGCGCAATCACATTGCTTCTTCTCCTGTTCTCCCCGACCTGAGTCTACCAATCTTAGCTTGCAGTCTACCGCAGTGCTTGGGGCCTTTCACATATAGTCGTTTATGATTCCAGGTAAAGTATTCAGTCGAAGTGCGGAGCGTCTTCTCTCCTCCCTCTAATCACTCTCGTGCGCCCTTTGAATTCCCACCATCGGACAGCTCCAAAGCTCTTCCATGGCCATAAGACATGTGTAACTCGTCCGGTTATTAGGCTCATTGAAATAGGGCCATAATAGTTGGAGTCCAAGCTTTTGGTCCCATCTCTATTATCGCCCTCAACCCACACATGGCCAGCCGGCACTTCAGCAATTGGATAGGGGTAAGGCGCTCGTGTATAAACTTTATCTCCTGGCAGACCTATCACACGTTTTATCGCGAGCACTTCTGGGTGGTTAGGGCTCCTGGAACAAGTTTAGATTAGCTTCCAAAGCTCCAAATTCAGGTAAAACTGTAGGATATACCAAAACGTAACCAGCATACCACGCCGTAACCCAGCCAGAGGATTCCACTTATTCACAAATCCAACGTCTCGGGTGAGGCTTTCGTTGTAGCCCGAATTTAGATATGGGTACATGGAAGCTCCATTAATAATGCGCGTTTCCGCTACATGAGTGTTGAAGAATATGTAAGCAGGGATCCAGGTCGCAATGACCCAGGAGTAATAAGAGAAGTCCCTGACAAATTGATTGGGCCTCTTTGCTCGAGCAAAGAACGAAAATATTTGGCTTGGAGCCATGTCGGATGGAGCTCTAAAGACAAGGAGAGCTAGGGTGGAACGATGAACACAGCTAGAAAGGTGTGCCTTGGTGCCTGGGAGCTGTGTATGGATGCTAACGTGTATATTGACTTGCCCCGCGACGCGTGAACACGACAAGAGATCGTGTAAAATGTGAGCGTCACCCGTAATTGTCCCATGCACAGAACAGAGCATGGATGATAAAGCTCCAAGATGGTTACAACATTTCGCTTCCTAACACCTTCAAAAATTGGTCTCCTTGTACTCATTGAACTCTACGTCGACGGAAGCGTTCCTTCCTCTGCCACAATACCCGTACTGGACTTCCTGCTTAAAAATCTTCTCCCCGCCTTATCAAGTCTGCAGCAGCAGAAGCATAAAGATGCTACTTCAATTTCGTCTTCCTCAATTCCCTTCAACCCTGATCTGGAGTCCTTCGAAACGCTCCTGACCCCGCACACTTCCGCTACAGGTCTCCCAGGCCGAACTCTGTGGGACAACTTCCTAGAAAAGCTATGGAACATCGATAGCTTGCATGCCCTGCACGAATTCTTTGACACCAGGGCGCAGTTTTTAATTCCGCGCAAGGCAGAGGCTGGGGAAAATGGAGACCGAGGGGCTTCCGATGAGATATTACTTTCACGTACCTCCCCCCTAGGAAGTTATATTCGTCGTGCGAGGCTGCAGTTTGAGAGGTTGAGATTCGAAGACTCCGTGATGCTTTGGAAAGCTTTTATGACGTGGCGAGGGAAGACCATGGCGTATTGGGCGAGGAAAAAGGGAGGGCTAAGCAAATGGGCCGGAGACATTGTACTAGGAGATGGAGAGTTGGAATGGGGGGCAGAAGGTTCTGAGACATTGGCACTTGCGGCATATGGAATTGAGGGAGTTGAGTCCACTGATAGCTGGATTAGCACTCAGGATGTGGTGAACCTTTTAGAGTTCCAGGTGGAACAAATGCAGAGTGAGCAATCTACAAGCTCCATTCGGCGCAAGTTGGACCCTTTGCTAACATCTCATAGGATTTGGGTCTCGGTTACCGGTCGACATGAAGGATAAGTTCAAGGATATATTATCTGAGAGTTCACTAAGGCCGCAACTCTCACACTATATGAAGTAGGTCTTCATTACTCATGCTGGGAGAAGCGTAGATAACTAACGAATGCAAAGCTTCTTAGAAGCCTGGAGAGCGGGTGACTATCCGACCTCATTTGACTGCTTGTACCGTTATTTTGATTTTACAGACAACAGCTCAGATCGCACGTCATACCAATATGCCCTTATGAATCTGGCCATCCTGCAAGCAGACTTTGGGTGTTATGAAGAGGCGGTAGACGTCATGCTGGAGACTGTCGCAACAGCTCGAGAGAATGGCGATGCCAAGTGTCTCAATTTTGCGCTTAACTGGCTTTACCATTTTAGAAGAGCTCATCCTCAGATATCACGAGAATCAACGGCAGATATGCTGAATGTAGATAGGGAAGGCCTCAAATTCCTCTCCCACAAATCAAGAGAGAAAGGAATGTGGAGTCTGTGGAGCTCTTCATTCCTCGCAGAGGCACAAGCAGGCATGTCTAATGGCGAGAGTGTTGCTACTGCATTCGAAAACATTCTGAAAAGCTCCAAAGTCATTGTGGATAAGAATGTGAAAACCATGATCGGTCCTCTGATGGTGTTTCAGGCTTCGGCTTGGGCGCGGCTAGGGATCTCTCAGCTTTCAAAGCAATATTGTGAGGTATTTCTTCTCTCGCATGGTAAATCCGCTGATTTCAGTGACACTCTGCAATCAACTTGTCATATTGCTTTTATTCTGGCAAATAGAGGGCAGTACAAGGAAGCTATGGAGAAACTGGAGGCCTTGGATGAGAGTTTTCTTCGCTCGTGGAAGGCGAATCAACAATGGGTCAAATTTCGCGCCATGCTTCGCCTTCAGCGAGATTTGCACAAGAACAACTTAGATCGAGCGGAACATCTTCTCTCACAACTGGTTCATTCGACAGGTCCTGATACCGATGCAGGCCTTGCTTTGGAAATCAATATTCTGCACATCGACTATCTCATAAGACGCACAGATTTCAGTGGTGCGTTAGCTAAAATTGAAGAGCTCGCTGCAAAAAGCCAGGAGAGCNGGGGGAGATATCCAAGTCCTCGTTAGGCTCCTTGTCATGAAAGCGCTGCTTCTGGGGAAAACCGGCCGTCCGCAAAGAGGGTTCTCTATTGCGGTACGAGCGGCCAGCATAGCCTGGCGAGCTCGAATCTTGCCTGGTCTGTGGTCGGCGATGGGAGCGATAGCAAATATTCTCACCGCTCTAGGCGAGTTCCAAGCTTCCGCGCAGATCCTTAACGCCGTTATCCCACGAGCCTTGGAATACGAGAATAGCGCCCTGAATGCGCAGCTGTTTTCCTTCCTCGTGGACGTGCACATGGGGATGGCAGGCGAAGCCGAACCGGATAGCCTCAAGCGGACGGAGAATTTAACGAGGAGTCTGGAGTATATTGACCGGGCGTTTAGTGAGTACTCGGCCATTGAGGATATCAGAGGTCAGCGCGAGACAATGGCAAAGAAGTCTACGATCATTCGTGCGACGGGGGATGTGGTGCTGGCCAATGATTATGCGGAGGCGTATCTTTCATTAGGAAGGGAAGCGGCGTTGGAAGCAGCATAGGTTCTTTGGTATTATACCCTTAAGGCGGCTAGATGCATTGGAACGGAGTAAAAGTGCTGGTGTCAGGTGTTCACAAGTAGAACTTAGATCCGATATGTTCTGATCTTATACTGGGCTTAAATTCATCAGTTCATTTCAAAAACTTCTTAAAAAATATTGAGCGCATGGTATCAAACATCAACCCCCTCGTTCAACAGAATTTCATCCTCTCCAGGTCGCGTATACCGATCACCACCAAGGATGCCGAGCTATTGTAAAATTTTCACACCTCCTCCTTATCTATCACGGTTTGCGAATCTATCGTTCGTGATAAATCCAGAAATTACGACTCCTAAAACCACCCCATCTTAAGATTAGATGCTATCCCATAACTCCTAAAACAGTCAAACGCGCCATAAGCTTATCATGATCCTAACTCCAATGTAATACTTCTGCACGCTTCAACGCTATGATATGACCCATAATAATCTACAACTGCTGCGGATTTTCGGTTTGAACCATCCGCTAGCATTACCATATGCTGCTTTTTGGACGATCTATGACATACTGGTTACGAGGACCGAGGCCCAGAGAGCGTCCAGATTGTTCAGGAATCGCGGAGTGAGGAGCAGGTCTAATACCGTACGATTTCTGAACCTGTGGCTCCTGCGCCAGATCATGGGAAACGAGGGCTGGCTCCTGCCGCTGTCCACTTCGACTGGCATTCCGAGACTTCGGCGATGGAGGGCGTTGGAACCTTGGAGAGTTTAGATCTACCTCATGCTTAAGATTGTTGGAAATGTAGACAATCTCAGCCGCAGGCTCTGCCAAATGGTTGAATTCTTGCGGGGGTGGTGGCGGAGGTGGAGGCGATGATGCGTGCTCGGGTATGGGGGACTCTGTGTTCGCCTCGTTTGATACCTTCAGGCTGTTTAAGTCAACGCGCTCTATGGGTATTTCTTCGTTTGTATCTTTGTTCCTGGGACCAAAGAATGCCGTTGGAGAACTGGCAAAAGTTGGTGAAATGGGTGTTATTAGACCCTCTAACTTCACGTCATGACTTGCTGTTGAATATTCAGTTAGAACCGTATCGATACTGAGGCCGGAGTCATTGGAAGCCTTCGTTTGAGTTGAAGTATTGGAATCGGGAGAGGGAGCTGCAGTCTTAGAGGGCTGCAGCAGTGGCTCGGAAATAAGTTTTGCTAACGGCGGCATCGTTGTATCGACCACCAAAAGCTCCCTCTCTCCTCGCCCAAGGATGCCGTAGACTTTCACCTCACCATCTTGTATCCCAAGAACAGTACTGGTCCCAGCATAGACTGCTTCTTCTTCATTACCTGTTCGGTTGGCGAGAACGACGATAATCTCGTCCTCATTTTCATCTCGGATCACTGGCTCAAGTCTGGCGAGCCAATACGATAGAGTGTCCATGTCTGGCTCCTTTGGAGACCGACTGAATGAACGAGCATCTTCACGGGTGAGCCATGCCATGGAGAGAATAACGAGATTTGCTTCTCTGTGCAGGATATGATAGGAGAATTCCCAAGCATTCCATGGAGCTTCAAACTTGTATGGGCTAGTGTTCATTAGAAAACGAAATTCTCAATAAAGGGAGAGTGACATACTTCAGATCCATGCCTATAGAACATATATTAGCATATGTATATTAGTTATTAGCGTTGAGCGCCAATCAGTACATACGCTCGAATGACTTTGTTGGCCACTTACATATCCCCATCACTACATTTCCTAGGCCATCTATTTCTCCATCGTAAAATCCATCTGGACCTTCAAGAGCCCACGTCTCGTCGGTGTAGTAGAGAAAAGACTTCCGATAATTTGCAATTGTCTCTCCGTGTTTGTTAACAGTCACGGAGGAGTTATAGTACTCTGGAGAGGTCGGCCATTTCGATGAAACGTCTACTTTTTCCGGATATCCAACCGTAACAACACAGTTATATTTCAGCGCTGTTGTCCTCGCCCACAGTGAAGTAATACCAGCAGTAGTTGGTTCGAGATAAGGAGTGATGTGTTGGAGTGAACGGAAGTTGTATCCTATGCGTATATCGAGTATCAGCAAGGCACCCCGATGACATCCAAACACCGCGATGATCGCGATCGCGAATCACAGGTGCTTATCAGTAGGTACATTGCCGACAATTTCTAGAAGTGTCTCAAGCATTGACTTCCAGAAATGTTTCAGCCCCGCACCCAACGATAAGTCCTTGTTATCATTGATTCTGTCTGCAATTTGCGGTGCCGACCGTTTTCTACGCATAGCCCATTCGCACGGATGCTGAAATCAAAGTCACGTACTCCGTACATATTCGTCTGAAGGCGTGTTTCCACCAATGCTCATACTTTTCTCGGGGAGTGCAATTTGAAACAACAATGGCGCATACCTCTTGCTTATAATTCGCTGTTCCATTTGGTATTGGAATTTCCAGCAATGTTGCGAGAGGGATATATTCCGTATCGGCAACGGCGTCACGCTGGGCGAATTGCATTTTCTCACTGAGCACCACAGACGCGAAGCAAGTTTGTGAAGGGGGAAGATAGAGGAGCCACTCATTCACACAGGATAAGGCAAAATGCAAGGCAATATGGTACTCTGCTTCTGGAGTGTTGCCGCTGAGAATTTGAGCCACGAGCATGCATGGGCGCAGAGTTGTTCTTGTCCAACCAGGAGCGGCCGGATGCAAGCGTCAGCCCAGATTGTCACCCCAAGGTACGCGCCGCATCGCTTAAGTGGATTACCGGTAGCCTGGTCCTCATCTGTGCTGACCACGGGAAGGCGCCAAATCCTGTGTCTATCCAATAGGGAACTCTGGGCTTTGCGTACATGTTGGATTCACTGTACTAGCGGGGGGGTTCGTCTTTGCCAGTTGTCACTTTCGCTCCTCCCTCTTGATTGTAAGAGGGAACTGGTCTCGCCTGGGAACCAATTGGAGTGCCTTACAAATCCTTGTCTATGTGTTTATGGATATGAAGAGCGTAGCAATAATACCCAGATTATACTGTACAGTATTGCTTCGGCACGTCGAGGAGGCTGGCGTGTGCTCAAGCACCCGCATTTTAAGCGTTTCAGGTGGGTACTGCCGCACGCACCATCCTTCCTGGGACAGACCACTGAAGCCCTGCAAATAAGCGCTGGTCTTGCGCCACCAACGCACCCGAGGCGTCAAGGCCACTTAGTTCCCACGGGGAAGGGTCCGCACTATCGATCGAGGATCAGGAGGCCGGGCGGCCTCTGAGATAACTGATATATGACTTAGCCTCTCTTCGCCTCTCTCCACTTTATGCCTCTAAATTTTCATTCTCTCACTTCGTCATCGCTCGTGTGCTATTTCTATATTTCAGTTTGCTTGTTGCGGACCTTTTATGTCTTTGCAATATCGATCTCTGTTATAGCGTCGCGATGAGAATCGGGTGTCTTCAGGTATGCTTTCTCAAGAGGACGTGTTTAAGAGGAAGAGACAGAGCACACACTACTCTCTAGACCGGGACTCTATTCCATACTTACCACTCAATAGTTCGCACCTCAGGTAGGAGACGTCGACAATAATCTTAACCGCGCCGATGCCGTGTTGAACAGGGCAAACCCGAAGGACTTGGACATCCTGGTCTTACCAGAGTTGGCATTCACTGGTAAGGATATCTCATAGATTCTCTACCCTCCCTTGAACATTTGCGCACTGGCTATGTTGATGATTTCACTGCAATTTCATACGGCGCTGATAACAAGGACTTATCGTTGGGTACAATTGCTGAGACATTTCACGTAGCTCTGATAACAAGGACTTATCGTTGTTGCGCTGAGACACATCCCGAAAATGGCGGTAAGAGCATAATTGCTACCTAATGATGCAAAGCCCAACTTCATAACTGTATAACTACTGCTCCAAATCACGTGTAATCGGAACTGCTCTTTCCATTGATCAAGTTTTGTGATAGTAAAATCATTGGAACCAAGTGAATCAAGCCCGAAGTTGTAAAGTCTTCTGACCATTTGTAGATATTCCTGATTAGCACCAGATGTCCGGCCACATCGTAAAGCGACTCACGTGACTTCTGGGATTGGGGTCGCTCAAAAGGAAGCACGATACTATATCAAAAATTGAGTAGAGTTGTATTCAAAGCAAAACCAACTATTTCAAAAAAACAATTGACAATGGTAAATCTGTGGCCATAGCAGAGAATTCCAACCCCCAATTTCCTTCTTCCTCCAGCAACAGCTCTAGTCCCAAGGGCTGTTGCTATTCGTCTCCAGCTTCTGCTCCTCTCGGAGCTGCTTTGGTCATCAAAACCCCTTTCCTGGATGACGCGAGTCTGTAGCCGGGACTGGCCTCCTGAATAGGGATTATACCAACTACCATAACGGCAGTGAGGGGTGTTCACAAGTGATACTACCCTTAGTAACAGATTAACGGTAACTGCCTACCTCCTGCCTCCACTGACCCTGCTCCCTCTCGCTCTGGCCATTACAGCTCGTACCCGTATCCGCTGGTTACCCACAAAGAAACAGAGGCCATCTTGTAGATGTATTCGGGCATCTGGCCAACGTCCTTGAGGGTGAAGAAGCGGAAGACGAGGGTGGGAGCGGGAGCAGTTGCGGTCAGTTGAAGGTATAATGGAGATTGACAGGCTCAGGGCGAAATCAGGTGGCTTCGACTCTCATCGATGCATCACCTGTTTCCTCTGTGCTAGACCGAATCTGCTGTTGGCGATGTTGTTTGAGCTCGTTAACAAGCTGATTCAGATTACGATCAGCTCGTAAGCTCTCTAACTCCGATATAGCCTCTTCTTCACGTTTGCCGCTAGCGATACGAGCTTGAAGCTCGTCCCAAATCACTTTTCGACGACAAAATTGTACCCGAATCCGGTTCCCAGGACGCCACCTAGATCCCCATGTTTGCTCCAGCTCCTTTATCGGCGGCCGACCGGCGAGGCCTTCTTTCCACTCTCTCCACACATCCTTCACCGTGTATACCTTGATTAAACTTGAGAAAACAGGTGGCATAGTTATTCCTTGTCCCGAAGGAGGGTTGGGCAACGCAGATAGGGCAGGGTTCGGAACTGGCTGAGCCAGAAATGGTGTGGATTCTTGTAGATGTGTTTGCGCAGTGTGCTGGCGAACACCTTGTGGCACTCGTCCTTGCGGATGATTCGGGGGATGTGGAGGGCCAAAGTAACCTGTTAAAGTCACAGGAATTTGATTGTTGATCAGCACAGCTAAGCTGCTTTTGAGCTTGTCCAGTTTATGCTCAAAGTCTTGTTCCAACTTATTTGCTAGCCGATTACTGTTATGCAAGATGGCCTCACAGGTACTCACCAAGACTGAATTAATCTCTGGTAAGGCACGCTGTAAAAGGAGGTTTTGTGGTTCTTCGACCGCAGCATCAGCTCGGAGGGCTAGGGCAAACTCGTCCCAAGCTGGTCCGTGAAATGGAGAATAAGAGAAGAAGGGTAATGAGGGGTAGCGAGGTTGCAAAACCGCAAGATCTTGTAGCAGAACAGTCCGCAAACGCTTCATCAGCTTAAGAAAGCCGTCACCAGCTAAGTCAGTTTCATCAAGGCCCCCTTCTGCCCAGCCACGTCTTTGTGCCCGAGCTTCAAAGCGCTTTTCCCATTCTTCAATCCAGGGCCAAATCTGCTGCTGAAGGACAAGCGGAGGCTCATGTGCGGCGCGCGGCAAAAAGTAGTCGCCTGTAGAACTTGAAAATCCAGCAGCAATCCTCATGAATTGGCGAGGGAGATGGGTTAGATACGCCTGACAGAGCACACTCTGATTCCAACGGCCTGCTTGAGAGATTTGAGCCAAAGACGTACCGTGGATCTCAGCATGTTGGGCGCCTGAGCTTCGCGGAAGATGCGTCTTCTTGGCTGCAGTTAAACCGATTTCTCCAAAGATTCGCCAGGTATCTTGCAACTGCGTGGGATAAGATATCTCCTTTTGGCGGTCTTGGCCCACGAGCACCTTGATTCTGTACCAGTCCTGTCGGCGTCGGAAAGAGGGAGGAGCTTCACCAGCAATATGCCAGCGCCAAAATAGCAATTGTGCCAGAGCGCTTTGAGTGCAAAACATGGGGTCTTTGTGGCGCAACGAGCCCATGAATTCTTTCTTTGCGGCCTTGTTCATTTTGCCGTCCCTGAGAAGGACCACCAGACAGCCACAAGGGGTTGGGCCTTCCGAAGGCGGGTAGTCCAGCAGGGACAAGTCTGCAAGCTCCATCTTGCGGCGATTCTCTCCACGAAGAAGATAATAGTGGCCCATGAGGAGGTCTACTCGAATCCGTAAGTTTTGCGGACTGTGAGCGATTCCGCGAAGGAGGACATCTTGCACGTTGAACCACTCAGTGGCCGAATAACCAGCTTGAATACCGTCTATACCGCGATCACGATACGATTCCCGGTCATGCTTACCACGTTGACGTCCTCTCTGATCTAGGAATCCACGAACGGCTTCACTACGAGGATTATCCGTATTGCGACCTCCATGTGCAACCTGGAGCCTCCATAGCTCCATTACTGCTGCTATATAGCTTTCTACAGTACCTTTTTTGAGCAGGGCACCTTCCAGATCGCCTCCCCTAGGCCCTTGCTCCTCTGCCCCCCTTAAGGCTTCCGCCAGAGCAGCGGGAGGCACGTAATCCTCACGGTCAACAGCGAGCAGCCTGGGGACCTCCGCCAGCGGTACCTGCAAGGTCTTCGACAAATGCTCAGCTTCCGCGAGAGCTGCCGCATCACCCTGCCGTTGCCGTTTCTTGTGAGCGCATGAACGACGCCCTTGAGGGGCGAGCACACGCCGGAGCAGAATGTCCTCCTTGAGCCAGGCCGCCAGCTTGTCAGGCGTCACTAATTCTCCGTCCGGCCAGACGTACGACTTGCCATCTTCAGCGATACGAGGGGTACGGCACCATTTCTGCAGGGGACCTGTTAGCTAAACCATTTCGTACTAAAGCCTCTACTAGTTGTTTGCGAGGTAACGTGCTTTCCACTCCCGTTGTTTGCTGGCATACGTCCGCGCTGTATTATACGGTTGTTCATCCTTTTTGGCTTGCAGACCGGCCCGGCGAGCTTCCCGGGCTCGTTCGTCCGCCACAGCATATTCATCCACCATCTGGCAAGCTTCTGGCGCAAGAGAGGATTGGGAGTTGGCCCCGTTCCATGGGCCGATCGACGCCCCCCAACCTTTCCCGATTCGGATAAGCAGCGTCCCCTAGGCGACTGTTATCAGGACTACTTATCGCGCTGCTTTCCAGCGATTTCTCGTTCGCTTGGCCACTCGAGAATGTATGGGACAAATGGTCACGTGACTGTCCAGTGATTTCCGGGCAATTTCATGCAGCTCTGACCCAAACGGTACAAACGTGAGTGCTCGAACGTATAATAAGTCAATTGATAAGTAGACAAGCAAAATGCCTCACGTCTGTCATACAGTTTCCATAGTGAATAACAATTACTCATTCGCACAAGCAGCCTCCACGAATCATAACAGTTCTCCTTATAATTCGCTAGAACTCAGATTCAAGCTAGATAGACAGCTGCCTGCGTGCAGACGTGACAGTTAATGTTAAGAGATCACATCATGAATGATGAGCCAGGGTATTTGAGACTTATGAACTTCTGTTTATTTGACTCAATGGAAAAGTATACAATAGTCTAGGCCACTTGCCCGTCCCATCCTAACCTATGCACTCTCTAGACTCCAAATCTTTTCACGCAGCTAAACCGCGACTCTATTCCTTCTTGTGGTAGTTGACCTTGTCATTCCAGCTGCAGGAAGTCAGTATGTGTCTCGTGTCTTCGCAATCCAGATCCAGTTTCCATTTGCTCTATACGTCATGCACGGCCAATGCTTTCACAATTCTTCCCATTGTAACAAAATTATACTTACAAAGCAGTCTGTGGACAACAATTAGCTTAATTCTAGTCATATACAGCTTTGGGTGAAGCTTACCTTGTCGCCATCACCCCAGAAGAAGTTCTTTGTTCGGATGTTCTGGTAGTCGTACTCGGGTCTCTCCTCAAGGGGGGGAAGATGGGACCAGTGCTCCCAATGCTCATTCCAGAGGACGTAGGCATTGACGCTGGCAATGATCAAGGAAGGAACGGCGACACTGTTACCCTTAGTTAAACCTCCATCCCCGCGTGTGCTACGAGCTTTCGATGTCGTTAATGGGCCTTACTAGATGGACAATTTGCGCCAGAGTTCTGCAGCTCAGTTAGCAATGCACACAATTGGCATGAGTAATCTATCTCCTACCACTGGTGGCAGCAGCATGGTCCTTCACAGCCTGTCTCTCGCGGTTGAAAGCGTTATCCTCGGCACCTGTGAACGCGGAGCTCTCAGTGCTAGCGAAGCGGCGTTGGAGAGGAGTGCGGATAGAGCGGAGCTGGCCAGCATACCGCTGCGAAGCGCGAAGCATTGTTCGTTGGGGGAACATTGTTGTGGTAGCTACTCAATTGAGTCTTTAAAGCTGGTGCAACGGGAAGAAGTGATGAGGTCGAAAGGTTAGCTGATTTCCGCTCGGCTGATGTCGCTACCAGGAACCACGTGATCACGCACGATGATCGGTCTCTGCTCGGCGTCTGGTCTAAGGTGCTACGCGAACGCGATGCCGTAACTGACTAAGTCCACCAGAAAGTTGAATGTGAATGAAGGGATCATCGCTCCAGACACAATGATTGAGTTCTCATATAGGCTTGCATAACTGAAAACGGAATGTCTCTTTATTCTCTAATGTCTCTTGGAGTCTTTGCAGGAGGTCAGTCGTCATGGAGGGACCTCGGGACTTGCGCATTACTACTTGGAATGGTAAGTATCAATCTCCGCTCCTCCCTACCACCGCTAACTTTGGGTTCAAAGTAAATGGTATAAGGTCAGTAAATTAGAATGCACTATCACCAGCTTCTGTGGACAAACTGCGAGACTAAACCCCGACAAGGAACCCCTTTGGTTATCAGCCATGGCGAAGTCAGAGAACATTTGCTGTAGGTTAATCCAGTACATTGATAATGCAGGGACTAAAACAATAATTTCAGGCTATGTTCGATATTCTCGAAGCGGATATTGTGGTAATGCAGGAGACAAAAATTCAGCGGAAAGATCTACAAGATGATATGGTCTTAGTTCCCGGGTGGGACGTATATTTTAGTCTTCCAAAGCATAAAAAAGGTAATAAACGCCAAAATGAGTGGTTTCAGCAAGGAGAGGCTAAGAATTTCTAATTGTAGGATACTCGGGTGTTGCGATATATACACGTAACAGTGTATGCGCTCCAATTCGCGCCGAAGAAGGAATTACAGGAGTCTTGACTCCTCCAAATTCTAGTACCAGCTTTCGAGATCTCCCTGAGGATCAGCAAATCGGCGGTTATCCGAGTATAAGCCAGCTCCATGACTGTTCTTTAGATCTAGCTACTCTGGATTCTGAAGGTCGATGCGTGATCCTAGAGTTCCCTGCCTTTGTTCTGATTGGCGTATATTGTCCAGCCACCCGCGATGAGACTCGTGACGAGTTTCGTCTAGGTTTCTTAGATGCTTTGGACGCTCGAGTTCGTAATCTTGTATCTCTTGGTAAACGAGTCTTCCTGACAGGCGATTTGAACATCATGTGTGGAGAACTTGACGTGGCCAATGTCCAGGAGGTGGTGAAGAAGCGCGGGTTTACAGTTGAAGAGTTCTTTTCATCTCCTGCAAGGAAGATGCTCAACCAGCTCCTGATCAATGGGAAGGTTTACGGTAATAGAGACGAAGGCCGTGAAAAGCCCGTAATGTGGGATCTCTGCCGAATGTTCCATCCTGATCGAAGAGGCATGTTCACATGCTGGGAGCAAAAGATAAATGCTAGGCCCGGAAATTATGGGTCCCGGATAGACTATGTTCTCTGTAGTGAGGACTGTAAGCATTGGTTCTCTGATGCCAACATTCAAGAAGGCCTCATGGGTTCCGATCACTGTCCTGTCTACGCAGTTCTGAAAAGCAAAGTCATGCTCAATGGAAATGAGGTCGATATCAGAGAACTCATGAGCAATAATATGTTCAAAAATGGTAGAAGGATACGGGAATGGTCACCCAAGGATTTGCTACCTACCTCTGCAAAACTTATCCCTGAGTTTGACCGCCGTCGCAGCATCCGTGATATGTTTACAAAGAAGCCATCGGTAGCCACAGAAATGAGCGCTGCCAGTATTGATGGTTTGAATGATTCCAACAAGGATAAAATTGAATCCGAAGAGATCCAAGTATCAGTGGGGGGAGGTGCAAGTGCCAGCGAGGAACAATACAATGGGCTGCAATCACAGCAGAATGAGCAGTCTGTGTCATTGCGATCTCAGACTTTGTCTACGGAAGGTCCCTCTGCATCCCTGAAACGGTCAATAAGTGTTCCGGAAGCTCGTCCTATCAAAAGGTCAAAGTCTGCGAAAACCTCCCCTTCAAACACTAAGAGTCAGCTGGGGAAAGGGCAGAGTAGTCTAAAGGGGTTCTTCAAGCCCAAGGACTCGACGATCTCAAATACAGATCAAGAGATTTCCAATCCTGGTGGCCTTGACGCCGACACTCGGTCTGGTCCAGCCGTACCGATCAATGGAACTGCGGTATCTGAGTCAGCTAAGTCTGGAGGCACCGCAACATCTTCAACTGCTCTGGATCTTCGTGATCAAGAAGATGTTAAGGATCCGATTGTTGCAAAGGAAGGTTGGTCGAGGCTTTTGGGCAATCGAGTGATCCCACGCTGCGAGCACAACGAACCATGCATAAGTTATGTCACCAAAAAACCTGGAATCAATTGTGGAAGGTCGTTTTATACATGTGCACGCCCTTTGGGACCATCAGGTCAGAAAGAAAAGAATACACAGTGGCGTTGCAGCACTTTCATTTGGAGTTCGGATTGGTCAGGCACTGGTCAGTCCGGCTGAGAGTTTCTTTTAGAACAGATTAATCTCTGCGTGCTCTGCAGGTATCTGACGTTTCCCTCCAAATTAATCACGACTTCGGTGCCCTGATAAAGCAGAAGGGTTACCATATCCTAGTGGCGTCAATTGATGAGATCATTAGATTTGAGCATAACAATGTACTCATAACAATTGACTAAAACAGACATCATTCCCGCGGGGATATTACCCGCCGTTGTGGAGAATTATGGTGCTTTAAACGGCGAATTTCCGGCACTACAACCAAAGAATCGGTGTTGCCGATGAATAATGACCTGGAATTTTATACTTCTTTTTCTATTAAAAAATTAAAGGATACGAGACATTACCTTCCATCGCCCGTGGTTGACTTCAGAATATCAAAGAACTTTGGTGTTGCATTTTCAAAACAGTAGTAACTGAGCTTGTTCACAAGTTTAACGTGGTCAACCTAGCTTTTCCGCTTCTTCGTGGTACCCAGCTTTTCATCCATCTGAACAATTATTTGTTTTTATACTGTCGTCGATCTTTGATGCTCGCCGGACGGTAAATGACTTAGCTGAGCTGGCAATCTTGCGAGCCAGTGTAGCCGACACATTATGCACATCTCGAAGATGGTAGTCATAATTCTTCAACAGGATCTGAGGACATTTCAGACAAGGCACCACCTTGATAACGTTATCAATCCTCGCACGTAACGGCAAATCGACCTTGACTATTTCCCCTTGGAGCCCAGAAAGAGAGGCGTGGTGGTTCCTCATATGAGTATCAAATTCTCTTTCATCCATGACGTAATAGCAAGCTATGCATCTTTTCAATCCGTTCAAGAATAGTGCCTTCCCTTTGTCCTCGTACTTGTGCTTATAGTAGAGCCTCTCTCTTATCTCCATCACGAATGATGACTCGTATGTCTCTTCCAATGTATCCACATCTGGATGGAGCTTTTGAAGGTGGACTAAAAATATATGGTCAAATACAAGTTCACTGCAAATCGCACATCTCCTCATGGTTCTGAGTGAATTATCTCCACTGTACTTGTTCGCCCTCCAGTCAGGGTTCGGAATCTTGGTTACCGGTGTCACTTTAAACCAAATCTTCGATTCCTTCTGAGATATACCGTGGTGCCTCTGAAGATGCTTTCGGAAGGACGAACACCATGATAGCCTATTGCACTTCGGACACAGTTTTGTCTGAATATTCGGCGTCGGCCTTTCTTGTCTTCGAGATCTGCCATAATGGTACGTGTATGGTGTCTCTGGACATATCCGGGTTCCGTTCACGCACCTTGGCCAAAGCGATGATATATCAACGGAATCTAGAGAGCATAGGCTAGAATTTTTAGGCTTTTCTAGCGTCGTTGACTGGATGTCTGATGGCTCTTGAGTCTGTATTGGTGCATAGATGCTCTCGGCAAATTGTTCAAAAAGTTCATGGGAAATCGGAACAAGATCGATGACATTTTGATGTGGAGTAACAATTTGATCATTCCTAATTGGACTGTGATGTATATCGATTGTATCACCGTCACTGTCCAGGATATTTTGCTTCCCCAGCAGAAAGCTTTGACTTTCTTGGGATGCAATCATTGAGTCGAGAGAAGGTTGTTCTAATGAATTCGGCGAACTTGGGTATTGGCATCCATCAAGAAGAGAGGAATGACACAAAGAAGCTTGACATGCAAAGTTGCAGAGGTATTCGGCGCCTTCAGAATAAATTAAGTCGCTGATGCCATCCCGGGGGCTAGGCTCAAGATCAGAGTCTTGGATGCTTTCGAAATGTGAGAAGTCTTTGAATTTTTGTGACTCTGGCACGAACGGTCCTGGAAAACAATGATATTAGTAGTACCCCACAAACTAATAGAACCAGAAAGCAATATACCCTGGGGGTAATAACATGAGCTGAGTTCTTCAAACTTCTGGATCACAAGCTGGCTGTCCATATTTGACTTTTCAAAGTTTGGTGTCTGTTGTGCTGACGGTTGTAGTATGTATCCGCCTCCTTCCGATGTCTGGATGCTAGAAGCGACAGTATATGGGCTTGTGTATATCTGATCTTCAGACTTCTGAGGCTGAGACAGGGCATAAGGGTACGGATAAGGTTCCATCGACTCGACAGTTCGAAATTAGGGATAATAGTCATCAACGACGCAAGCAGTGCGCTGGGAAGAGATGACGAGTATCTGAGAGGACAAAAACGAAGCTGTTCTTTCCTTTTAATGGGATTATAAGGATGAAGTAGAAATGGAAGCAGATTCAAAGATGACCAATCACAACAGCCCGGAACAGCGGTACAGAGAGAATGCTACGCTCTTGCCACTACTAAATGGAGATCATATATATGCGTATCTGCTTCTACTTGTTGCGCATATCTATAAACATGTGTCATCTGGAATCCTCCGATGCCCCAAATATAAACGGGTAAGGATACATATTGGCAGCTCTTTATCTGAAGATCGACATCAGAAGATCTTGGAGGGAAGCATGAGCAAAAGGTAAAGGGCGATGATAGCTGCTAAAATCAAAGACATGCAGATCTTCGATAGCGGCCAATAACTTTGTTCTTGACACGGCATGTGGGATAAAATCCATTGGCAATGGAGGATCATAGGCATATGTGGAAGCGAGGGATGCAACTGTGAAAGCATCAAAGGGATAATGGCACTGCTACATTATTGAGTCCCGGTCACGGCGCATTGGCGCTAAAGCGATTAGTTGTAATAGGCGCCACAGCCCTGTCCAGCTGCAAGCCTTTCAGAACCTGGGGGCCTGTCGAATCCTGACGGACCTTCTGGAATAATATCCCATAACCGCGACACCCAGTTACTGCGTTTGCTCAGTATCACACGGCGGACGGTGGCCATCTCCGTTATCTCAACGATGATCCAGGCCAAGAACTTGATTGTACAATAACCACTCACTGTAATGTTCTGCTGACCCGTATATCCCTTCCGATAAAGTTCAGCGAAGCATGTGCCTTTGTCAAAGCTAGAATTTTAAGCTTAAATACGAATAGGAATCCATTGACCTTCTCCCGAAAGAAACAGCCATTTCTTTGTTGCCAGTGTTCTAACCTGCTTAGAATAGAAATAGCTGTAAAAAAAAAAATCTGAATCCCCGTGCTCTTTCCGGTCTTCCAATGGATTTAGTCCTGCGAGCTTCCATACTCCCGTAGCTACACTCCGTTGATTCAATGGTTTTGCAAACTTCTCCTTGATCTCGAGTAACTGGACATGCGGCTTACTATTCCAGAGCATTTTCCTTCCAGATACGCGTCATATTTGAGGTGTACATCTCTGCAAATTGGAAGTGGAATATTCACCCCAGAGAGCTGAGAATAAGTATACAAAGGAGATTACCTAGGCCAGTTACGCAAATAAACAACTGCCAATATCAATAGCATCAAGGGGGAATGCTGCTGCATCTTATGAACAAGCCCAGGCCTTCCTGGCAATCCGCAGCGATTCACTCGAAGGCCCAAGTAAGGTTACGCCTCTCTGGGAGTCAGTGAGCTGTGCATACAATCAGCCGTGCAAGATGGCTTTACAGTTGGAAACACAGCCACCAATCAGATTTAGTGTAATAAATGGTTTCGTTGGAACCCGCCTGTGTAAGTTGATAAGTAAGGAAGGTTGACTCGCATATATATAGAGTCCAGGCATGAACAGATTGGCTTTAGAATATGGTACTCATTCTGTTGATAGCTCTTCCTTGCTTCAGAAAATTTGAGTGCGGTCTTCCAAGTCGCCCCCTTTCTAGTACCGCTCCACTATAGCATTAGAGATATTTGTGTTTCACGGATAATGTTTTGGAAACATCTGGCACAGCCTTCGTCATCGTGGCTAGCATATAATAGTTGTACGCGCAAGAGAGTGGCGGATGATCTCACAAGATTGGTTCCTGGATAAGCCTAGTGTGTTGCGACGACGCAGCTACGTTGGTAGTGTCGACCCCGACTAGCTTATTTGGATGCCTTACCTGTATCCTCCGCAACAGCACATCTCCTCCTTCCTCCTCCCATACCACATCGTCTTTAATTTCCCCTGCATTGTTGGATTAGGTACCATGGCGCTAAGCTATGCGCCGACCACTCGCAACATTGATCTCAGCAAGTGCGACCATCCGGAGCTTCCATCCAACTGTTCGGGTGATTTGACTGACACCACTATCTAGGTCTGAGAGCGAGCTTGCAATCAATATCCGCAAAGCAACAAGCATAGAAGAAACTGCGCCGAAACGCAAACATGTTCGGAGCTGTATTGTGTACACATGGGACCATAAATCCTCCCAGTCCTTCTGGGCGGGGATGAAAGTGTTAGTTTCCTAGCTGCCGCCATATCCATCATCCAAGAGCAATATTTACAACAATGCTTAATTGAATGATTTCTTCACATGGGATTACTGACTTTTGGATTCTGGCGACAGGCAACCAATTCTAGCAGACGAAGTTCAAACCTTCAAAGCATTGATAACGATCCACAAGGTTCTTCAAGAAGGCCATCCGCAGACGCTTCGAGATGCCATGGCACACCGAGGATGGATAGACGGTCTTAACAGGGGGTTAGCTGGGGAAGGATTGCGTGGCTATGGGCCTCTGATCAAGGAATACGTCTTCTTCTTGCTATCCAAGTTAAGCTTTCATCAACAGCACCCAGATTTCAATGGAACATTCGAATATGAGGAATACATAAGCTTGAAAGGGATCAATGATCCTAATGAGGGTTATGAAACCATTACGGATCTCATGGGTCTGCAAGACAAGATTGAGCAGTTCCAAAAACTGATCTTTTCGCACTTCCGAAGTGGGGGTAACAACGAGTGCAGAATATCGGCATTGGTACCGCTAGTTCAGGAGAGCTATGGAATTTATAAGTTTATCACCAGCATGTTGCGTGCAATGCATAGTTGTAAGTACAGTGGACACGGGATCTTCCTAATGTGTAGCCACCTGACGTGCCGCAGCAACCGGAGATGATGAGGCACTTGAGCCACTGAGAAACAGATACGACGCCCAGCATTATCGACTTGTAAAATTCTATTACGAGTGTTCCAACCTTCGATATTTAACTAGTCTAATCACTGTTCCGAAGCTGCCACAAGATCCACCAAATCTGCTGTCTGAGGATGAGACCGCTCCTCGTTTACCGGAACGTCCGAAACAGGAAATTGAAAGACAGCCTACTCCACCTCCTGCTCCAAAGACTGAGGAGCCAGATGAGATTGGGGAATTCTGGAAGAATGAGCAAGCACGCCAAAATCAAGAATTTGAGGAACAACAACGCGTCTTGCAGGAGCGACAAGCACAGCAACTCTATGCACAACAGCAAGCTGCTCTGCAGGCGCAGAGAGAGTTTGAGGAGCAGCAGAGACTGCTAGCCGAGCAGCAACGTCGGGAACAAGAAGCATTATTAGCACAGCAACAACAATGGCAAACTCAAGGCCGCCTCGCCGAACTTGAACGTGAGAATCTCGAGGCACGTGCCCAATATGAACGAGATCAACTTATGCTCCAACAATACGACCAGAGAGTCAAAGCTTTGGAAGGTGAATTAGCACAGATACAGGCCAATTTTGGACAGCAAATCGGTAGCAGGGATGATCAAATACGTGCACTGCAGGAACAAATCAATACCTGGAGAACTAAATACGAGGCACTTGCTAAGTTGTATTCTCAACTGCGAACCGAACATCTGGACTTGCTACAAAAGTTCAAGGGTGTGCAACTGAAAGCGGCATCTGCACAGGAGGCTATAGATAAACGGGAAAAGTTGGAGAGAGAGATCAAGACAAAGAATCTTGAACTCGCCGACATGATTCGAGAACGAGACAGGGCTTTACACGAGAAGGATCGTCTCAGCGGTGGAAATCGTGAAGAGCTTGAAAAGCTAAAGCGGGAGCTTCGAATGGCCCTTGACCGTGCTGATGACCTTGAGCGCAGTAAGGGCAATGAGCTTTCAGCCATGCTCTCGAAGTACAACCGAGAAATGGCAGACCTTGAAGAGGCACTCAGGAAGAAAACTCGCGCTCTTGAAGACATAAGTGCTAAATATAGCGAGGGCGGATCTGATGCTGAGCGTCTGTTGCGTGAGAAGGAAGATGAGCTCGAAGTTTACAAACAGAGCCTGGATGACACTTTACTCAGACTCAA
This sequence comes from Scytalidium sp. 3C, assembly GCA_000743665.3. Taxonomy (NCBI): domain Eukaryota; kingdom Fungi; phylum Ascomycota; class Leotiomycetes; genus Scytalidium; species Scytalidium sp. 3C. Next base: position 2,307 of record JMRO03000087.1, on the reverse strand, counting down.
TGAGCTTGAATTGTCTCAGGGTGCGACAGACCGTGCTTTGGATGGAGAGATTGATGCAGTGCTTCTCTCCAACGTCGGCAAGATTAATGATATCATCGACTCAGTATTGCAAAGTGGTGTTCAGCGTGTGGATGATGCCTTGTACGAACTTGATTCTTCCATGCAAGCTGGTAATCAGAATGCCACAGCATCGTACGTCCTTTCTCAGATTGAGAAAGCATCCTCAAGCGCCACCGAATTTGCGACTGCATTCAATAATTTCATAGCGGATGGTCCTAATAGCAACCATTCAGAAATCATTCGAACGATAAATATCTTCGCAAGCTCGATCGCCGATGTGCTGAGCAACACGAAAGGTCTTACTAGACTAGCAACAGATGAAAAGAAGGCAGACCAACTTGTTGGAGGAGCGCGTCAGTCTGCCCAGTCTACCGTCAAATTTTTCCGTAGTCTCCAGAGCTTCAGGCTCGACGGCATGGAGCCCTTGCAAAAGACGGACGTGGTGATCAACTGTAATAATGAAGTACAGATAAATCTCCAGAAACTCAACAAGTTGGCGGACTCGTTTGCTCCCAGCAGCGGAAAACTCACTAACAACAAGGGCGATCTTGGTGAAATTGTTGACAGCGAACTTAACAAAGCTGCAGATGCCATCGCAGCAGCAGCAGCCCGTCTTGCTAAACTCAAGAATAAGCCTAAGGATGGATATTCCACATATGAACTCCGTATTCATGATTCCATCCTTGATGCCGCTATGGCCGTTACGAACGCCATTGCTAGACTGATTAAAGCCGCCACTATAACGCAACAGGAGATTGTTCAAGCTGGTCGTGGCTCATCCTCTAAAACGGCATTCTACAAGAAAAATAACCGGTGGACAGAAGGTCTCATCTCCGCTGCTAAGGCTGTTGCCAGCTCAACCAACACCCTTATCGAGACTGCAGATGGTGTTCTTTCTGGGCGCAATAGCCCAGAGCAACTGATTGTTGCATCAAATGATGTTGCAGCATCCACTGCACAACTTGTTGCTGCTAGCAGAGTCAAGGCTGGATTTATGAGCAAGAGTCAGGAGTCGCTTGAAGAAGCCAGCAAAGCAGTTGGCACTGCGTGCAGAGCTCTTGTCAGACAAGTCCAGAGCATGATCAAGGATCGTGATCAAGAAGATGAGAAGGTTGATTACTCCAAACTTGGAGCCCATGAGTTTAAAGTCCGGGAAATGGAGCAACAGGTGAGAATTCCGATATTGTAATTATGTGGGGGTTTTCTAACGCATCTTTATCTAGGTCGAAATTTTGCAACTGGAAAACGCTCTATCAGCAGCAAGATCGAGATTGGGGGAAATGAGAAAGATATCCTACCAGGAGTAGATAAAAGTAGACATCCTGTCCTTGTCTGTTCATGTTTCTAGCTGTATAGTTTTGCCAGAAGCATCAATAGCAAGCTTCAAATTGAGTTCTTGTTGGCGCACAAAATGTAATGCTAGGCTCCGGTGCTACAGCTTTCAAGTCCTATGGTCTGGCATTCATACCTGTATCTGAGATATCACTTCTAGATGTTGTAGTGCTGTGGTTCTCACATCAGATCTAATATTCACTATGCTACTTGAAGCCTTGCTTGTGTTTTGACCTACGGGACTGAGTAAACGGCAGCACAACACTAGATCTTCCTACAACAACTCCAGTCGCTCACATTTCCAACTCTTGTATCTTTACCTGTTACATCACATCTGTACTTTCGCCTGATCTCGAGTTTATAGTTCCCTTCTCGAATTATGTTCTCTTTTGTTCACCTTTATTCTCCACCATCAATAAATATCCTGTTCCTTGCAGCCGTCGTTCACGTCTAAATTAAATGTCTTTCCTCCCCGTTATGTCTGCTATGATAGATCTGTTCCCTACAATCGTTTCCTTTCTTTGGTTTTCTTCTTGCCGCCGCCTGGGCATGGCATTTCCCGCATGTTCTCATCTTTATTCGGACGCCAAGTGTGGTAAAAGATCACTGTCTTCCGTTAGCCTGGTACATTTATCACCTGATTCATTTCGTAAAGATTGTTCTAACCAACGCTTTCCTTCCATTCATGTTAAAATGCTTTCTGAAGCTTATACCTGTTGTTTTCTTATGTCCTGAGCATCTGGCCAGCTTGTTTTCCCCTCCGTCCTTAACAAAATATGTATCCTCTAGCCTGAGGACTCTCTCTCTTCTATTCCATTCCTTCTCATCACTTTTCGATCCTATTCATGCCCTGCATCTCTGCCCTTTTATTTTTATTTTTAYTTTTATTTTTATTTTTATTTTTATTTTTATTTT
>JMRO03000086.1:0-139223 GCA_000743665.3 Scytalidium sp. 3C | reverse complement strand
AAACAAAAACATATAAAACTTAAGTTTATAAATATATATAAAATTTTAATATTTTTTCAAGGATTTTTTTATAAAAAACTTTGGTAATAAAATATATTAATATTTTATTTTATAAAAGTTCGCTTTTAAAAAGCAAATAATTATTGTTTGTGTATTAATAAAAAATAATAATATAATAAATATATTTAATAATATATATTTCGATATTTTTATTGTTATAATATTAAATATAAATAATAGTTGAATAAAATATATTTTTATTTGTTCTTTCTTTTGTAATAATTCTTGAATATATGTATTTGTTTCTGTTATTATTTGATTTTGTTTATAATATTAGTATTTTAATTCAGTGTTTTTTTACTTTAATTTTCAAATTAATTAAAGTTATTCTTGATAATATTATTATTTACTTAAGCTAAGGTATTGACTGATTATATTACTGTTGTTCCTTGTGCTTATATTTGTGTTCTCTCGCATCTTAAGTTAAATATTTGTTTTTGGTAAACTATCTCCAGGTAACTGAATATTCTATTTTATTTGCGTAAATATATTTTTTGTTGTTTTAATAACACAAGTTACTTGTTGTTTTATTATTTTTAACGTAAGTAGGTTATTTTTAAAATAAAAGAATTAGAATATTATAAATTATAACCTAAAGTTATAAGACAATGAACCGACGCTAAAGAATCGTGGTATAGCAATTGTATATTATACAAACTAATTCCTGAAGAGCTCACTATCTCTGTTGTTATACTATAAATATACTAGCACGTGATCTCGCTACTGTAATGACTAAGCCTATCGCTCTGAGCTCCTCACGTGACCCCGAGTATAGAGCCATAACATTATTATTTTCTTTAGCTATTTTTTCAAAATTTTATTTTATATTACAGTTATTAAATAAATTAATTTAAATAATAATTTAAATCTTTCCTTGAACTTAATCTCGTAATTTTATAATTTATACTTAAATAAAATCTTATCCGCTAGTCTTTTCTTAAACAATTCCAACTATTCTTTATATTATTCTAGAAAATCGAAGATTTTTAGCTGTTTTAATTAATCTTTGTTTATATTTTCTAAAATAAAATTAATTGTGTTTAATTCTTAGAGTTTCCTTTGTTTTAAAGTATATTAACATTTGTTAAAATATAAGATTTCTTTTTATTAATTAATTCTTAGATTATATTTATTTATCTATAATAATTTTAAAATAACTTTATACTAATTTATATATGTGATATCAAAAGTTATTAATTCCTAATATAATTCGTTTATTATTATTTTTACAAATGTAATTTCTATTTTTACTTCGTTATTAAAAACTATTTCATTTGTTAAAGTAATTATATATTTGTTTTCTTTAACTTTAATATATAACTTTAATTTAAATATTATTTTTAATAATATAAAATTATATATTATATTAAAATTGATTATTACTTTAATATTATATCTTTTAATAACAACATTTATAATAAAATTTCTTTTATTAATAATATTAATTTTATAACTCTATTACCAAATTTTCCTTGTCTTTTTTGATAATATTAGTTAATGTTTCTCTAATATACCGTCAGCTTAGTTATTGAAATTCTTCTTTCGATAATAAAGTATCATTTTCTTCGGATAAAGATATACTTTTTCTTTTTTTTTTNGTTTTCTTTCACTGTTGTTGTTTTTTTTATTTAACAATATTAATTTCTATTTTTGTATTAACAAATAATAGTCAACTGTTTTTTTCCGATATTATTTCATTTATTATTTCCAGAAATTTGTTTATAAATACAAGATCTAAATTTAAAAATCAATTAGTTATATTTCTTTGAATTATATTAAAAGTAATTTATTATTTGTAATTTATCTTAAATAAAGTTTTTTGAACGTTTTTAGTTTTTTTAAATATAAAACATTTACTAGTTCGCGAGTATTTTTTTCTTAAAAAATACTAATAATATTTTCTATAATTACAATTTATATGTTTCTATTAGTAAAAAACTATAATTCCTAAGTATTTATTAAGTTAATATATCTTTTTCTACTGTTAATTCTTGTAATCTTTAAATAATTTCAATTATAACCGACTACAATTATTACTTTATTTAATTTGAAATACAAATATTCGGTAGTTTCTTATTCTTATTAGAAAACGTTTCTTTATTTATTAAATTAATCGAAGATTTTCTAATAACAGATATATTAAAATCTTAAATAAAAATAATATTCCAAGTTTAGTTATTCGAATATTTTAAAGTATATTATTATAATATATCCTTATATATAATTTATNTCTTAGAGTAATATACTCTAATAAAGAAGTTATATATTCCCTTATTCCTTGAATATATTAAACTAATTTATTTTTATAGAAGCGATTTCTATAATCGTTAATTATCTTTTGCTATTATATTTTTTTCTTTTATAACTACTGGTAATATATCCTGGTAAATTATATTTGAAACAAAGTTATTTTTTCATATGTTTATCTTGTTTTACTTTAATTAAGTTAAAATTCTAAGGTTTTGCTTTTTTGCTATTACTTTAGTTTCTTTTTTTAAAATAATATCTGCTGATTATATCTAAGTTTATAAAGTCCTTTTTATTTTGTCAACCGGATTTCTTTCTTTAATAGAAGTAAATAAGCTTTTTTTCGTTTAATTTTATTTCTTTGAATTTGTTTCTAATTTTAATACTTATATTAATGAATTTATTGAATGTTTTAAATTAAAGTTATTAATATAACTTTTATTAGATTTCCTTCTTTAGTTTTATATAATATTAATTTATTAAAACAGTTTTTCTTTAATTAATTTATACTAAATATTATTTAAATAAAATAATATATTCGTAGATTTCTTTAGTTTATTTAAAGTAAATAAATTATTATTTTATATTCCGAGTTTTATTAACGTTTTTTTAAAAGTATAATAATTTAATTATATAATTATTATAGCTAATTAAAAGTTTCTTAATTTCAGAATTTCAAATAATTTTATTTGTAGAAAATTAATTGTTTTAAAAGAATTTAAATTATTTAGCAATAGTTTTTTTAAATAAGAGATAATTTACAAAACTTTTTAAGTATCCAAAGAAAATAAAACTTAGTTTAAAACTAAGTAAATTCTTACTTAAATTAAATATAATTTAAATTTTTTTTGATTTTTGTAAAAAAAATCAAGTTTAATAATTTTAAACTTTTGAACTTTATTTCTAAATATATTTGTTGTTATTTAAGATTTAGTTACAGTTAATTAAAAAATATATTCGGTTTTTTTTCTGAAGAGTTTCTAATGTATAAAAATATAAGTAATAAAGTTTTTTTTTTCTTTAAATAATATAACAATTTTTTTTCAAAAACTTTTTTAGATTCTTTTCTAATTTTCTTTTTTTTGAAGTTTTTTTGTTATTATTTTTTTATTTATTTATTTCCTTAGATTCGCAGCTCTAATTTATATAAAGTGTTTAAAATATAATGATTCTTTTGTATATATTACAATTACATAATAGTATAGTAGAAAAAAAACAATTAAATATACGAGGTAAACGATTGAAGTTTAGGACTGTAATAAAGTATATTGGAATATTACTTAAGTTAAATATAGGGTTTTTATTTATTATAGTAAAGATCGTGACTTAAATAAACAACTTAGTTTATGTTAAATATAAGAGCTCTAGAAGTATAGGTTCTATACTCCCCAAACCCTTATATTCTTACGTGACCATCTGTAAGCAATGGTCCCGTGACAGGCGAGGCCGAGGTTCGTAACACTGGAACTGTACTCTAGAAGTTATTTATTTTATGAAATAAATTAAAGTTAATAATCTATCAGCATAAATTACAAAAGTTACTGATAATTTGTTTTAATTTCCGTAATATAATCTCGATATAATAATATAAAATCAGTAGCGAAAAAGTGTTTTAATTCGATAAAATAATAAAAATACTTAGTTAATAAAACTATGTTTGTAATAAATATGAATTAAATAGTAAGGATTTTATAAAATAATATTAGTTAACTTATTAAGTTCTGTAAACTAATGTAACCGAAATATAATAAATATAAAAGTTATATTTGACTAGCTTCGCTACTGCTTGCTACGCTCACAGAAGGTGCTTCGCACCCAAATAAGCCTTTATATTGTGTTTTTCAGCGAACTACATAATTTGAATAGCCGCGCAACTCGACAGTTGGTAAGAGCCCTGATAGAACGGTGTATGATAATCTATAATTGAGTCATTATCTAATAGAATTAAAGTATAGTAAATATAAGCTAATAAAATTCAAGCACTGTAAAATTTAGCTAACTTAATAGAGTAGCTCAGAGGTATTACGTAATTTATGATAAACTAAGTAACAATATCTATAATATTTAAAATTTAATAGAGGGAAATTTATTATTTTAAAATATTATAGTATTTCTAATTAATATAAAAAATGTTAATTGAAAACTAGTTTGATAGTGTATGATCATATAAAAAATTGTACTAATATATGAAAGATAAAATAAGTAGGAAATAAAAAACTATAGATTAAGTGTGTGCTAAAACACGAATATTTATCTAAGCAAAACCTAATACCTAAAAGCTAAGGCTACTAAACGCGGATTTAAACAAATAGCCCTACTGGCCCTAAGCGAATCCCACAACACAACACCTAGCTATATCATGACAAAAACAGCCCCTTACAAACTCAACAACTATAGTAGTTCAAAATGCAAAATTATAATTAGAAACATATTATTTAATTATAATTATAGATGTTTATTTCTCTTGTTTCTTAAATATTTACATTAATGTTAGACTTAGTTTTAAGTCATAAAATCAAGACTACTTTATTATATAATTTAAATCATCTGTACTATTATTATCAGAAAATTATGTATATATCATAATATGATTAAATAGCCAAATGACAAAATTTGGTCTTATACTCTACCATAGTGGTTGAGTTTGCAAGGGGCTGTTTGGTCGATTTTGCGGTGAATTTTGGGTGACGGTGAACCGGGATGACGAGTGAACCGGGAATTACGTTATTGTAACTATAAGTACGCCACCTGTAACGTAAATCCCAGTCCATCGGCCCACCCTGTCTACCGGCCCACTGAAATTTACCGCAAACTCGAGGTAAACCATAATGGAATAATTCAACAACCATAGAGGGTCACACAATTAAAATTCATAGAATAATAAAGTATTATATTATAAACTTAAATATATGATAGTTTTCTTCTTAAATATTAACAATAGTATTATTTTAGATTTATATACTCAAATTGAAGCTAATTTTATTATACTATATAAATTACCAAAGCTACATTATCCAAAACCTTTTTATATATATAGTAACATAATAAATAATCTCAATATAAAGTTTTAGTAAATGTAATAGTGTTGTTGTTGAGCTATCGTATGACTGTTTTCTCTGATTTTGCGGTAAATTTCAGTGGGCCGGTAGACAGGGTGGTCCGGTGGACAGGGATTTACGTTAGTGTAATAACGGCTCGATCTTACCCATAATAAGCCACAACAGCCGCGTCTGATCTGAGATAGTTGTGTTTCTGTTTCGACCACAAATGACCATGGCGGATATGTCGCAGTTCCAAGAGAGCATTTTGAGATCCTGCGCTGACGGAGATCTTGCTACTCTCCAAAACGCGCTTGAAAACTTTGAGTCTTCTAGAAAGATTCTCCCGAGCTACGGTCAGATGCTCAAAGCTGCCGCAGAGAAGGGGCAAGATAGTGTGGTTCAGTACCTCATCAAGCGCAATATGCAAACAAAGGACTCTTTCACATTCCACCGTGACTTCATCATTCAAGTACTTAATGGTGGTCCTGTTGCGCTTGAGTGTCTGCGAAAGCATGATGCCAATGTCCTTACCGCAGACCTCGGCCATTTCGGCGACCCGCTTGCCGTAGCTTCATTCACCAACAACGTCGACCTTGTCTCCTATCTTCTTGCGCAGGGTGTAGACCCGAATGGGAGTAAGATTTTGGGAAGACCGGCAATTGAACAAGCCGCTGGCTATTCAACCAAGGATATTGTATCACTACTCTTGCAAAACGGTGCCAAATTTGAGGGAACAAATGCACTGTTACAGGCTTTCCTCAATGGACGAGTAGATATATTGAAGATGTTACTAGAACAAGGTGATGATGTTAATATAATTCAAGGGGTTGACGGTTGGGCTGAAGAGCATAATACGGTCCCTGGTCCAATATTGCATAGTGCAATCTCAAAGAGGGATACCAATGTCGTAAGGATGTTGCTGAACGAATTCAAGGCTGACCCAATGGCAAAAGATACCGAGGGGGTGACGGCAATTCAGAGAGCTGAGGCTACAGGGGATCGGGAGATCATTCGGATGGTGAAAGGAGCTTAGAAACAAACAAACAAATTCCACCACAAACCTCCGATCACATGTGTTTTTGAGAGAGACACAAATTGCAGCATCAGAAGTACTCAAATCAACCTCTGCAGGAGAAATATTTAATTTGTACTTCCTTTCCTTGGAAATGAAACACCCTGTCAATGGAATTTAATTTATCTGGCGATATATGCAGTGTTATTTTCGCACGAAATACGATGAGGGTCAATTTTACGGGGAATCTTCATCACTTGCAAGGCAGCGGTTGTTTAGGATAACGAGATTCAGTTGCTGTTGTCAATTATCTCTAAAAGGTCAATCTATCCATCCTCCTCCAACCCCCCCCCCAAAGCTTCAATTAGCCCATGCTGACTCCTTCCCAATTGGTGAACGCGGCTCCTTCTCGAATCCAGTAATACTCAATTCCCATACCAATACTGCAGTGCTCAAACTGCAGATATTTCAAGACAACCTACTAGCTGGGTCTTGGAAACAGAAGCTGTGGAACGTTGAATGTATAACCTGTGCCACCCGGAAGTTCCGAGGTAGCAGGATCTCCTTGCACCCATATGACCTCACCATCGTCCTGAAAGTTTCCCTCGTCATCCTTCAAAGTTGGGTCCACGCGGATAATTGAGGTTACTTTTGGGTTACGGGTTAGGGCGGGATACTCATGAGTCCACCAAACATTCGTGGCTGGCTGCGAAGGGTCCTGGCTTGATGGTGTGAAAAAGTAGACATCGCCTTGGCAAGTCTCTGCCAGTGCCTGTGAGACAAGTGGTCCAAGGATATCCAGACCACCACCTGCAGCGCTGAAAACACTGCTGAACGCTACACTTTGATAGCCAGCCGGCAGACAGTTATTCCAATTATTCAGACCTGGGCCAGTTGGTCGCATCGCACAATACCACTCTGATCCTTTTCTTATTCCTTGCTCTTTGCCTAGGTTCAGGTAAAAGAGGCAGTTTTTTGAGAGCCTGTTTTGTGTCGGTTCTGTCCAGTACAGGTTCATTGCAGCTTGGAACATCGTGACAGAAAAATCATTGCATAGCGGCAGACCGTTAGTATACTGGCTTACAACGCAACCACGTTTATATAGGCTGCGTGCCTCAACTTCTTCTGTGAAATTTGTTGAAGTCGGGAGCGCGATGACTGTGTCTATAAATAATGTTGTCGTGAGCAAAGTGGTGAAACCCACCATCAGCCCTTTCAGATTCATCGTAGGTAGGAGTCGAAATAGATCTGTGTAGCTGTGGACTTGGTTTCCAAATGAGGTTGGAAGAGAAGTTGTCCCATTCAATACCAACAGGAAGGGTAGAGAATGGAAAGAAGCGGGTAGAAACTGACAGCAGACATGACTACCCAGATACTACATATACGGGAAAGTTGTCGACAGCTGGTCACTGGTTCTTAATTCGCGCGTTACTAATTTCGGAGCGTAAAAGACTCTTCTCTTGTAAGCATGCAGGATTTAACTATGCAAAATTTTCTTCTGCTAAAAATATTTGCAATTACCCTTATCAGCCAATCCCTAGTTCTTTTCAAGGGCCTTGCTCGCCACAAGTTCAGATCAAGACTATCAATTTGGCAGAAGCGAGGTGAGGACGATGTCTAGTTGATGAGGGTAAGCTTACCAGTAAGCCCTATTTAGATAGGACCCACCCTATCGGGCATTACCGCAGCTAGTTACGGCCGTTAAAGCTTAGTATTGATCCGTTAAAGCTTAGCATTCATCCGTCAAAGCTTAGCATTGATCGAAGTGGATCGAGATCGGATGACAATCATTCAAAACTAGTGTTAATTACGAGCTCAGATCGGACCAATGCTCCGGTCTCCTGCCATTTCGGGATCTGTTTCGGGATTTGTTTAGTGAGCACAAGACTTCAGTGATATCTTGATAGAGTTTTGACGCCTTCTACACAGTAAGGAGGGACCCACATGGGACCTAAAAGAAGATCCACCCAGGGAAACGTTACCTTCAGAAGAGAAAATTTTACAAATGGTATTATGTCCCATTAAGCAGCCTAAAAAATGGGTAAGTCTGACAGGGAAGGTTCATTCCCTACCAGGGAGCTGAAAGGAATGATCATGTGGTGGTTTTCATATATAAGGCTAGAAACGGTTCTTGACGATCTATACTGACACATCACCTAATACCGGCTGCCCACTTCACATTCCAAGATGTCGATTCTTTTATTGAGTCTCCTGGGATTTGAGATATTCTCTTTCTTTGTTGGCAGTTTAGCTCAGACGCCCAACCCGTGCTCTTCAACTAACCCATGTTGCTCAGCGAGCAATCCGTGTGACGAGGGTTGTTGCAGTTCAAGTGGTTATTGTGGATATGGACCGGAGTTTTGTGCTGCATCTGCGTGTGTTGCTGCTGGAAGTGCGAATGGCACCTGTTCTCAATTGTCTCAATGTGATCCTGGCGGGTATCCTGGCTATGGATCTCTATGGGGTAGGCATTTGGTACCTGAGGAGATAAAGACAGCTAGATTACTCACTTTGTGATAGGTTCAGAATATGCCTCGACGACGTACTGTCCGTTACATGTTTGCTGTAGTCAATATGGATTTTGTAAGTATTATAGAGAGAATCTTCATAGCGTGACCTAGCTAAATTTGCGGCAAACAGGTGGAACAACAGAGGATTTCTGCGGTAATAACACTGCAGTAGCCCAGCCTACTTGTTCAATATCTAACTCTGCATCAAATCGGACTGTGGGGTATTGGGAAGCATGGAATTTAGATCGACCTTGTGACAGTGAGTCCCGATGTAGATCTCGAGAGCAAGGCCATCAAAGCTAACGCTAGGTAGCAATGACACCTGATCAGGTAAAGATTCATAATACAATAATACCGACAAAATACCCTATAAAAGGGCAACACATAGCTAACCGTTAGAATAGATTCCCATTGGAGCTTATACGCACTTGAATTTTGCGTTTTTATATATTGACCCCGATTCATTTGAAATTACACCCATGGATGAAAGCCAGGTTCCATTATATAGCCAGTTTACAGCTTTGAAGCAATCAAAACCTGGTCTCCAAACGTGGATCACTATTGGTGGATGGTCCTTCACTGATCCTGGACCAACGGAAACCACATTTTCCCAACTCGTAGCATCCTCTTCAGCACAGAGCAGTTTCTTTTCCTCTTTGACCAGTTTTCTTGCTCAATACGGCTTTGATGGGGTAGATATAGACTGGTACCTGATTTATCTGCTGTTTTTTCCGGTATGACAAGACTAATCATGAGGACCAGGGAATATCCTGGTAGTTCGGATCGTGATGGTGTGCCAGCAGATGAACCGAACTTTGTTTCATTCCTGAAGAATTTACGTTCCGCTCTGGATGATGCAGGAGATTACGGTCTTTCGATCACGCTTCCGAGCAGTTACTGGTACATGCAATGGTTTGATATTGTCGATATTGAGCCTATTGTTGACTGGGTAAGTTCAATCTTTCGATCAATAACTTTTGGCTGACTCAGTTTAGTTTAATGTTATGACATATGATTTATTTGGAACATGGGATACGACTGATTCTTATATTGGCCCTTATGTTTATGCAGATACCAACATGACCCAGACAATTTTAGATATGGATCTATTATGGCGAAATAATATTAATCCTCAGAAGGTGAATTTAGGCATCGGGTTTTACGGACGAAGTACGTTGTTCAGATACCACTGGCAGAAATTTATTGACAACGCTATATAGGCTATACATTATCAGACCCCTCATGCACAGAAGCAGGCTGTGAGTTTTCTGCTGGAGGTAAGTGTTATTCTGTGATAGTGCAATATAATATGCTCAATTATGAGAGGGAGAAACGAAAGCTAATCGATAAAACAGCTCAGCCTGGAGCTTGTACACAAACATCGGGCATCCTTTCATATGATGAAATCCTAAATGTGCTTCAAACCGAAAATCCGCAAGTGACATTGGATACAACAAATATGGTAGAAATTGCAGTCTGGGACTCACAGTGGGTTGGATATGACGATCCCACTACACTCAAAATGAAGCTTGAATGGGCGAACTCTGTGTGTATCGGAGGGTAAGTTCCATGATTCACATACTACCGGTCCAAAAGCTAATTGATGAATCTCTATAGAACCATGGTTTGGGCTATTGATCTTGATGTAGACGGATCTTTATCTGGTATGGAATCTGTATCCCCCTAGCTCTGACGGATAGCTAACGTGCGTCATTGACAGAGGTTTTGGGCAACACCACCAACCTTTACACTGCGGGAAATGGGACCGGTGAAGTCTTTATCCCCCCGAGTATATGGCAGAGCAGTGCACCTTCGGTTGCTTGTAACCCCCCCTGTACTATGGTCTTGCCGCCATATCCCCTAGGGGATACGTCTATCATCTCGTGGCCTCCATTGGTGACATCAGTCCTCTCTAGCTCTGGAGGGACTGTGTATACAGTGACAACAACCTTCTCAGTTGAGCCTTTCACAGTCAGCCAGGTTCCTCTCTGGCCTATTACGGTTCCAAATACAGCTACTCCAACTGCACAAATTATTCCAAAGCAAAGCATCATGCCGCCCTCGTTTACCGTTACCCTTCCCGGGTCGGTAACACTTATGCCTGTGTCAAGTATCAATTATACACAATATGTTGGAGATCCGTCTACAACTGTTGCTTCAACCCCAGTATCAACACCAGCAGCAGTACAGACCGGTATCACTTCGGGTTGCACACAATTCTACCAGGCAGTATCAGGAGACAGTTGTGATTCAATAGCGTCCAACTATGGAATCTCGTTCCAACAATTCTTAGAATGGAATCCTGCGGTTGGTTCGTCCTGTGACAATCTATGGGTAGGCGAGTACTACTGTAAGGCAGCCTTTGATTACCTCTTTTTTCGATCACTGACACAAAACTAAACTCATAGGCGTAAGCACGGGGACAGGAACTGCCCCGGCTGTAGCAACTCCCACTCCTTATCCAGCCGATATGCTTCCAGGATGTACCGAGTTTTACCAGGTAGAGAGTGGAGATACGTGCTATTCAATTGAAACGAATTACGGGATTTCCGCTGCCGAGTTTGACTACTGGAACCCCGACGTGGGTGACAATTGCGCCGACGGGGTGTGGCTTGGCTACTACTACTGTGTTGGTAATGATACCACTTCTAGTGGATCAGGCCCTAATGCCCAACCATCGTTCTATTCTACATCGCATGTTGTCACAATTCAGCCCCAGGCTACCTACACGACGCTCCCAGCACCTATTCTTCCTTTGCCCTATCAGACCGGAATCCCTCCTTCTCCAGGGGATTGCAGCGCCCACTCTTATGACAGCAGCTGTGGGACTCTCAACTGTGACTTGTTTGGCTGTGATGGTTCTTGCGGACGTTATGGGTGCGACGGTGGTTGTGGCGTAGGATTTTGTGGTGGAGGTTGTGGTCTTGGTGGTTGCGGGCCTGGATGTAGTTCTGGTAAGATCAACTCTATCTACCAGTTCACAAATCATTCACAACTTGAGATATTAATAACCTGCTCTTTTGATAGGCCATTGCGACCAAGCAAATGGTGGAGGGGGGACCCCTCCCGCTGGATCACCTGGATCTCCCGGATCTACACCAGGCGGTGGTGATGATGATGATTGTTCAAGCACTACAACAGCTACAGTTTGTACTGAATACGTCAGCAGTTATTCTACATCACCGATGACTACCTGGTCTACTATCACCGAGGTACGCCCCTAACCTTTGCTTGGCCTGTTCTGTCATTCCGTTGTAGTCATGACATACTAATTCCTGCACTTTACTAGACCGCCTGCTTTGCTACCACTGGCTGTGAAGTTGATGCTTCAACAACGACCACTACAATCACGACAGACGCACCTGCCTGTACTCTTGTGACTATTGTAACTTTTATTTCCACCTACAGCTACACCATCGATGTTCCGAGTGGGTCTGCTACAATCACAATTGGACAGGATGGAAGCACAATTACTAGTACTACGACGACTAGCAGTACTGCGACAACCTCATCCAGTGCGCCAACCTCTACAAGCTTGTTTTTCATCGGCATCGCTGCCGAAGGGTATGGTAATGACCAGACATACACTTTGCTTGCGTACCCGCAGTCGCTCAACTGCCCACAAATAATTCCCAGCATCGTGGCGTATGAGATTACTGTCGACAACACAAGCGGCCAGGAAGTCAGTGCTGTGGACTTTGATTCATATGCTCTTACCTCAACGGGATTTACCATGCACAGTGNGGAGTTGCTCAATTACGTTCTCGGGAGAGGACGGAGAGTTTAGTGAGTCTCTCAACCTTCGCAAAGGTTATTCCTGCTCTCGACCGCTTCGTTACTGACTATTTCCTTTTCTAGACGCCCAGCAACCTAATGGTGCAAGCATATATTGTTACTCAGAGAACCCAGGATCCACTGGATGTACTGTAAATGGCGAGACTTGGGCAACGGAACCTTTATTCAATTGTGAGATCACGGGTTCAGATATTAATCTATGCTAAGAAAAGAATAAACTATATCAAGTCACAAATTTCTGAAGGCGCAAGGATATGAGGACAAAAGTAGAAGAAAGCGCACTGATGTCACGACACTTGTATGCTAATAATCGGCTAAATGGCTGGTCAAAGAGTAACAGCACACAGCTAGAGGAGAGAAGTAAAGAGTAATCGTCGGGCCTCAGGCACGCGCATTGCCCGACTTTAAGTCTCATTCGCTCCTAGTCGGTGGAAGCGAATGTGGTGGCTCGTTGAAATTTGTATTTGCAAAGTTAATTGTCATTATTTTGCAATTATAATTTCATAATTATAATTGTAGTTTATTATATTAGTATAATATATCATTATTCAGTCAGAATATTTAATGTTGTGTTGACAATTCAAGATTTAAAATCAAGTGGTTTATTTGATTCAATTTGTATGGGGAAATTTCAAGCGAAATTGATGGTCATTGACTTTGTATGCGTTTTCCACACAACATCGATGAACGACCACATTCGCTTCCACCGACTAGGAGCGAATGCGACTTAAAGTCGGGCAATGCGCGTGCCTGAGGCCCGACGATTAAATTCCGCTCTCCTTAGCAAGTTTGGGGCTTAAACTTAAAGATAAACGCATAAAGTCAGACCACTGGGAACGCGCGAATCACGAACACAAGTATCCTCCACACCACACAAGACCTTACAAAAAAATCACATTTAACGCAATAATCTACATGTAACTAGCTAAATTGAGGAATCAAATAAAAACCTTTTCATTCTTAACTCTTTTATTGGTTTCGCTATTAATTTAAAGTTTGATGAGATTACAGAAGTAATTATTATAATTTTCGATAATTTTAATCACAATCAAGAAATAAATTAACACAAAATATGTATTAATTAAACTTACCTAACTGAGATCGTCATAATATCTCTGGCGGTTGCTCAGTGGATGGCTGATGTATGGAGGGTTAGTTACAATGACTGTATTGTGAGCTTCTGTATACTAGGTAAACACGGGAAGTCTGTAGTTTGAGGCTGTACACCTTCGGAGATGCACATGCAGTCTTCATTGTACTTTGATGACGGCGTGGGGGCAACAGTAGCCGGGGAACGTGGCGCTGGAAGATCGGACGACGGCTGGGAAGATGGTGCCCAGGTTGCGATTCATCATCTCCCGGCCCCCTTGGCAAACCAGGCCAAATCCCAGTCTGCTACATTTCGCTCGTGACCCTTATTGACTGTGATGAAAAATATCAAAATGCTATTTTGAGATGTTGATATACTAACTAGGTTAGATGTTGTCGGTTCACCTGTAAGCACGTAGTACGGTACGTATCCATACGTAATATACTAGTTGTGCCTATAATTGATGATGCTCCTCCTGTAGGAGGAGTGTGACGCGTAGCTGTAGGTGCTCGCGTCCTAATCGGGACTAGCTTACGTTGCACGTGCTAGTCACGTGCCTACGAACAGTGATATACAAACAGATGTCATCGTAGCAAGATACAACGGTGCGTAATTAGCTGGTCTTTGGTGAACCATTCAAGCGCAGAAATTGAGTAGAGCCAAAATCTGGCACTCGGATATCATAGGAGATACACAAGGTAACGCTTCTGAAGTTCAGTTTTTAATACCACTTTATACTTGCGCTATAATAATGTACAAATAATTTTATCTATGTTAGACCCATTCGCGGCCCGCTGATCATGTCTATACTTCCCCATGTCTCTCTTTCTACCTTTAGAGACTTTTTCACAAACACGATGCTCCAAATCATGTAGACAGCGACCCACACAAATGGTAGTCCCCATCCTACTCCAAAAGCAATATTTTCTTTCAACACCATGATCAGGATCGTTGCCAGTATCGCGATAAAAAGGAGCCCGAAACCCCACATCCATGTGAGTCGCAGCAACATCTCCCGAAACAATGGGCTCGCCTCATAACGCCTCATCACTGCTTGTCTAAAAGCCACTTCTCTTCGTCCTTCGATCGATCCAAAATCCTCAAGCATCACCGCCAAAGCTGGTCGCCAGACCGATCCTTTTGGCGTCGAAGACATTGGGAAGGTAAGTCGATACCGGTATTTGGACAAGAAAGCTGTCAGCAGAAAAAGACTGCCGCAGTAATAGCATATTATGGCGCTAGGCATCGCACAAAGGCGCAGTACTGGCTTGGTAGTTGATGTACCAATGATAAGAGCGGTCTCGAAAATCGTTGCACAGATGGCGAAGTTTACGTTTGTAAATTCTAGCTGCAAGGCGCCGAGGGAATGTTAAAACAGACATTTCTTTGTCTCTACGAGCACAAATGCTCTAGGGTTGCAAATATGAGAGAACATACCAGTCGATATTTTCTCTTCCACCCAATAGGTCCATATCTATCTGAACACTTGAATAGCAATCTGCAACACCGATGTGTGTAATGTGCAAAGGTTATCATACAGTAGAGACAGGCGATGACGAGAAAGACTGTTCACAACCCAAGAATATTCAGCCTCTGACATCATGCGACCGACAAAACGAATATGTGCTGTGCTTACCATCGGTCTCTGACATCTTCGTCCCATATGTTAGAGCATAAAAATAAGTTATGGGCAAGATACACAGGTCCAACACTGCCAGGACAAGACCGATCAGAATGAGATTCTTTCGAAGCTTTGTCGGTTCCGGCAGAGCCGGCGGGCCATCCTCGATGACCGTTTTAGAGCCGGTGGGAGTAGAAGCGGCTGCATCTCTTTCCAGTTCTGCTGAAAACCTAGCCACATCGTGTAGTTCATGGTCGTTCTGGAGGCCAGTCCAGGACCCGGGGGCTGCTGGTTTCGCACTCATCGATTCAAATGACACTCATGGCGCTAGAGGGGGGTTCTCTGCCGGTCCTTATCATTGTAAAAGGGAAGAAAGGATTGATGCTACTAATAGAACTCCGGGACGATTAGTGTTTTGTGCACAGATAAGCTTGTGCCCACGCAGTAACGGTTTCGGGTATCAATGTCTCATCTTTTTGTGCGATGCAACGACAAGTCGTGCGCAAATGATTTGCAGTCGCAGGGACTGGGCGGGTATGAGTAAGGGACGCGTCAGACCAACGACCGCGCCCCTTTCGGTGACGCGAACCATCCGAAAACTCCGCCACGCGCTCCAGTCCGGATTTCGGTCCCGAAATGATTTCCGGAATTGGCCAATAAATTCACTTTACTGTAGGAGCTGTAATTAGGTTGGAACGGAATAATGTGAGCTTTTAATGCTATCTGCGAATTGCTAGCTTAGCTGGTATCCTTGATTGGTATTCAGGAGACGACTCTGTTTAGAAATTTATTCTAGCTTCCTGAATTGCTGCTTCGTGACGCCAATCGAACTGTTTCTGTGGATATTGCAATGGTCTTATGAATCCATATTTCTCAACAATAGATTCACGAAGTTGGATATCCTCTGCGCGTATCTCCGCCGCCTGCTTCTCATCCTCTTCAATCTTTTGCATTACCACCGCCTTTTTGTGTTTCGCGTGCTCTAGTTTATCCGTCATATACTGTTTCAACCGAGCGCCGGTAGTGATGTCGTCTGGCATATGATCATGATCACCCGGCAGGAGTAGCCCGTTTTCTAGATCCTTGATCCTTCTGTCTATACTACCAAGCATATCCTTCTCTGCTGCTAGACGTGGAAGAGTTCGTATCCGGAAGAAAAAGTTCTCGAACTCATTATCCCATGTTTTGCGCGCTAAGTCGAAGCCAGACCCATCAAATGCCGACGGCCATCCATTTTGCTTGTAGAGCTCTCGGTAACTATCGGATTGGTAGAGGTTGTCTCTTGAACGGATAGCGTTCTTACTTCGTGTCAGGGCCATTACTGCAAATAAAACAAGGATCATATACTAAAAGCGTAACAATGCTTACTGGTGTAAAACCTGGTACCCATTCCAAGTCAATGAATCTCTGCATATAATCTTTCAACGCCTCTATTGCGGGCCTCGATGGGAATTTGTCAAGAGGATTGTTTTCCGAGTTAACAACAACGTCTTTACCCTCGAATGGAGGGTCATAACTGGCGCTGAGAAAATGAGCAGGCTCGCCAAAGGGTAATCCAAAATCCTCGGGATGTCCATTGCCGAGGGCCCACAGATTCTCTAGATCCAAATTAGTACAGCTAAAATCAAGTCTATTGAATATGTGACAGACGAGTTTTCAAGTCAACAGCCAGAAATTTATCCTCATAGCTGCCAGGAAGCGTGAGCACTACATGCCACGGTTTCAAGTATGGCTCCTGAGAACTATCATCCATCTGCGCTGAACGAATGCCTCTTCGCGGTTCCCATGGACTTCTGCTCTCCTGTAGCATCTTATCATCTCGGAAATCTCCAAAGAGAGAGCCAAGGACAAATTTGGGTTTTGCGCTTCCAAAATAGACAAAAGAGTGTTCCGGCTGACCATCGTAACAATCATCTGTCTTCACATAAGGAAGTTGCTGTAGCAAAAGAATCGCGTCCTCGGACATACCGAGCTCTCTAGCAAGCGTGACATTGATGCTAGGGTTGTTGTGAGGGGGATAAGACACAGCATCCGCTTTGAGATATCGCATTCTAATGAGCAAGCGGTAGAAATCCTTCATAGTGTCTGCTAGTTCGTACACAAATTGCTGATTTGGCTGCGCTGGAGTCTGTAAGGTTGTCCATGCCGGTAAGTGAGAGCTGATACGTGCTGACGGATCGAAGCACTGCTGGCTAGCAACGCTGTACACAATCGCCGAACATATTATGAAAAGCAATAATTTGAGCGATCGGAGAGACAACGTCCTAAGTCTTGAGGGCGTTGAGGTTAAAAGGACCTCGCCTTTCTCCGCTTGAGTCTTCATTTGCGTTGTGAAAGGCCGATCACATTATTAGAAGTCTGGACAAAAACAAACAGAAGCCTGTCGCGGTTCTCTTGTAGTCGATTGATGGGCTCGGTGCCAAGAGCAGCCATCGTAGGCAGCTTAATTGGTCTGGCCGTATTCAGAAGTCTCCAATGCTGCTTTAAATACGGCCGTCCTAATTTGCTTATATCGTTTAAAGACATTTAGCGCATCGCTTTAAACGCCGTCCGCGCAAGATAAAGCAGCGTGAATTAAGGGGTTCCTCGCTTCACAGAGCAGGCAATTCATCAATTCTTACACGCCTTTACGAAAACAAGTACAGTATAGGGTATAGCGGAGCTTGGCATCAGTTGCAAATCCAAGCAATCAGCCCTGGAGTGTGCATCGTAAGGTTGGATTCTTTGCACAAGGCTGACAGAGGGATATCACGAAAGTGAAGGGAAAACGACTAAGGAATTCTATTATTAGGGAACACCGATTACTATCAAAGAAGGTGATGAATAAGAATTGGGGGCGTTCTACAACTTAAATCGAGCTATCAACCGGGCAGTTATTGTTGGTGTTTGAACCGCATCCCTACATCTTTGTCATGTGGAAATTAACACAAGGGAGCTTATGTGTTTCGAGAGTAGGGCTGTGGATTTTCCCTGCTGTGGTATGGTATTTGTCGTTCTCTTGTTACTTTTCCATGTGTCGCATGGAGGGGTCCTGTGACGCGATGTGGGCTCTGAAAAACGATCGTCGATAACGGAGCATTGTGCGGCTTAACGCGCTAGCGGGGCAACGATCCACAATCTGCAGCACCTGTGGCCGGGAACCAGACTTATTTGTATTTACCAATCAACAATCTGAATACCTAGCAGGTCATAGTCATCGACTTGATTCGCATAGGCAGACTAATAAACCTGCACGGACTTAATCGCACCTCAGAATCATAGAACGGGGAGCATTGTGGATAGACTGGCCGGACCGCACTCTTTCTCTCTGAAGAACCTTCTCTCGAAGCTTTCCGCTTATTTCGAGGATAACATCTTCGACAGGCGGGTCGGTCGCGGCCCGTGACATCCTGATCGGGTTAGCGCATCATTGAAGCTGGCGAATGATTGACCCTCCGTTGCGTACAACCACCGAAGCTGCAGCGTTGACAAGCCGTGACTCTTGAAGCCGCTGTACGAGAGGCGCAGCTTCCGCAGCTTCAAGGCCGTCGGAGGCGATGCATATAAAGCGCCACTCGGGCACGGATCGATACCCTCGAGTCCCAGACAACTGAGTCGCTCCGCAGCAGCTATAACAACATACCTCAAAACAACCAACACTAGCATTACATATATATCCATCTATCTCTCGCGCAGACCCTTCGACAGGATGACCTCAGGAAGCTCAACATTGACGTCTAATCCCTCGTACGGCATAGATGGATCACGCAAGCTCGCCGTTGAATTCGATAACTGGAAGTGGCGCAAAGGAAGCATTTTCGATGCCGACACCAGGACGGAACTCTATCGCATGGAATCCCATATGTTCTCACCACAGGTCGTTCTATATTCTGTTCGCGACGGCGCTCCGTCACCCGAATCACGGGGCGAAGCCAGTCTCCACATGATGAAATCGAAGATAAACATCCGCCTACATGGCCAAGAGATAGTACTAAAGCCCAAACCCGGATTTTTGAAGGATGGCAATACCTACGTGTCACCCGCACTCAAGGGCGCGACTTTGACATGGCAGAGCAAGAGCAAATTGAATTATCTCGAACTGCTGTGCTTGGACGAAAATGCCATGCCCGTTGCTCGAGTTTCTCTCAGCAACTCATTCAGCCTCAAAAAAGCTGGGGTCATTGAACTAGCAAGTGCAGTGAAGAGCGGACCGGAAATGGACGAGGTTGTGCTGACAGGCTTGGCAATGATGCAGCGGCGCCTGATGCTATTTTCTTCGATTGGAACTGCTGCTTTGGCTAGTACGTAGAATGATTCAAGGGGAGTTTTACTTCTCGGCGACACGTATACACATGAGATCAGGTGATGATACCTACGAAGGCATTTTTGTACAACCTCTTGGTATTTGGTAAGGCTTCTCTTGCAACAGACGCAAACTTAAATGGCCGAATTGGTGTACTGCGAAGGATACCAAATAGCCTTTCTAGAGCGATAAAAATATTACTGACTGTATGGATATGTTAATGAAGTGCATGAGAGCTGGGTCTTTCCATAGCGTCAATTAAATCCACTGCTCTATATGCGTTTGCACCCGTAAATGTCTATATACTCATCGGTTCAAAGTGATGATGCATCATCATTGGTGAAAACACCCGTCAGGCCTTCATCTTGTCCTCTCCGTTTTAGGTTACAGCACCATGCAGAAATGGAGCCTCGGTCCACACATGAAGCAGCTAGTAAGCCCCGGCGCTGAACCAGACTGATGTGCAGTCACAATCTTGTTAGAGTACTAGAGTGTATGGAAGATTATCAACTAGTCATGCGGGATTAGGTGATGATGTGTACCTCTGTCAGAGATGAACGTAGGTAGTTGACAGAAATTACCGTAGGTCAGAGTGCAGTGGAGCAGCACTGTCACATATAAACTGTATAATAAGTAGCTTCAACAAATATACAGGTTATATATTCATTAGTTAACTCCCATACAGGGTGAGAAAGTCAGATTACACCTAATCTTCTTGATTACGAAGCTAGTCCCGATTCAGGTTATTATGTGAACACAATCTCTAATATTTTTTTATGTATCTGAATTGTCTGAATCTTTAACTTTTTTATTTTATAATTTTATATATTTAAATTATATAATTTGCTGTTGATATATGATTTTCTATACTTAGTTTAAACCGGATCATAGTTCTATGGTCCAGTTTTATATATTTGAGTTGAGACAATGGACTGTTCAGACTGGACTATACGGTTTCGGTCTAAGTTCCAAACCGAAAAAAGAGACCGGGGGCCAGCCCAGACCGGACCACGGTCAGTCTAATTGTGGATGGATTAAAATGTGCATCCGATATGAAATGCTAGCTAGGAAATAGTCTTGGGTCTGAGACAGAAGACCGGTGGTCAAATTGTCTCGAACGCAGCATTTTGCATATTAAATACACCGGTATTCCAATCTGAGATATCATATGTCTCAAAGAAGTCGCCAAAAATTGTGGCTGACTGATCCAATGCCTCCGACCCAACGAGGCTGCCAGGCTTGCTGAGATATCCCGTCCCGGAAACCCAATCTGGAGGGTCTTGCATCTGAGAAGTCCCTTGAAAGGGATCAAGGTTTAGTCTGAAAGGATTATTGCTTGTTTTATACTCCATGCTTGCTTCCTCGAATCGCTTGTTGAGATGTCCGGTTTTATCAGGAGCAATAGATAATGAGTCCGTGCTACTAGGCTGTTGGACTATATCCGTAAGAAACTTGTAATAGAAGAGAATAGACATGATATACTATGTGACAAGTGTTTGCGCCTTGTATGTTCCTTCATCTTATCCAGCCGTCCTGTGGTATAGCTGCAACCTAAGAAACTGCAGTTCTCCTTCGTGCCGTGGATCGATTTTTGGTGGCGAGCCAGATCGGAGAGCCTAGAGAACGTGGAGGCACAACCAGCGCTATGGCAACGGTGACGTGAACGGGGCGAGGATGAAAGACGGGTATGTTGAATTGGCATGGCTGACCCCGTGGCAAAGGGACTCTTGGAGATGTTTGAGCTCGAACTCATGTTTTTCTCCTAACTAAGCTCCAATATGATAGTTGATTTTGATATCCGATCCAGGCTTGACACAGTCCATGTTGCGGGACAATCGCGCTGATTTTATAGTCATCGTGTTGACTACGATGCCCGGTACTCGAAGCTGTGTTTTCATTAATTTGTGGTCGTCTCAGAGGGCGCTGTTTTTGAAGAAGCTCGGTCTTAGGTGCACAGAGGGCTTCTGTCATATCTTCTTTTCAGTGGGCCACGCCTCGCTGCGGGCCTGTCTTGCGGAGGACGTGCAGGTGGAGTGCCGTGGCGTCCCAGGGGGAAGGGGAGGGGAGCGCAGGCCAGTGCAGGGAGGAAAGTCTTCCAGCCCTGCAAATCCAAGCGCCCTCGCTCCCGCTGCACTGGGTACTGTATTGGCTGAGTCGAACAAGGGGCAGGCATCTGCACCCCGATCGTAAACTACTGGCTCTTCCGAGCAGGGGGCAGGGTAGGAGGGAAAGTCATGACAATCACCTGCAGGGTCGTGTATGAGTGTGTGGCGTCTCGTCCCATCCAAATCCAGCAGCGCGAGAGTTGGCCGCCAACCATAAAAAGCAGTCAAAAAAGACAATGCGATGATCAGCGATAGAAAAAAGAAAACGCAACACCATGAGCAGCAGTCAAAAAAGACAATGCGACGAGCAGCGATAGAAAAAAGCAAAAGCAACATGATAAGCAGCAGTCGAAAAAGCAACACTATAAGCAGCAGTTCAAAAAGTAAATAACCCTGGGAAGGGGTGAGATAAACCTGGCTGGATAGGGCCAGCGCTACACCTGGTTGCGTGCGACTGGACATCGTCATGGGGGGCTCCTGTCCTCCTGCGTAGGCGGCGCCCCATCGCTCTTCGGCCGCCGACCTGTCAACTCATCTGGAACGTCCCCCGGCAGCAACCCATCTCGAACATCGTGCAGTAGCAACTCATCTCGAAGATCACGCAACCCCATCGCTCATCTTCCGCCCTGTCTGCGCTAACCTAAATTGGCGGACCTGCAATGGCTACTAACTTTCGATTCTGTCTATTCAGCACTTTGATGTAACTTCAATCCACAAGTTATATTTCACTCGCCGCTTGGTGCCAGGAACGCCCAGAGATCCTCATTCTGAACTGACTTCCAAGGTAGTTCAGCCCGTGTATCTATGAATCCGGGGGCAATCTACAGATAATAGCCATACTCAATACCGACTTCAGAATTATCGGTATAAAATGCCGTAGAGATATCCACACGTACACATAACGCAATCAAGTGACACACAACACTACCAAGTCCATCTCAGCCAGAACTATAGCTAGCCATATATATACTGCCAGGCAGCCTGCACCACAAGGGTACATTTTAACTCGGTTCACCGCTGAGCGCGATGACCTCGCGAATAGCCACGACGACTGCTGGGGAATCCTTTCTCAGGATCGCAGTGTGGTTGCTAGGGACTTTGGCGATGATCCGAATGTTTGGATTACGAGCGGCCACCGCATTGATGCTGGGACGACATCGCTCCTGTTCATCTCCGCGGCTGCCAAAAGATGTCCCTGAGGCGAGCACGTAACGCACTGGGACCGTAATGGGTCAAGCACGGGGCATAGCTCGCCTTCACGGGAGATAACGCCGAGTTCGATATTGCTATTTGCCTGCTGCTCAGCTGTCATACGGGGGGCCAGGACCGTGGGGCGTAGGAGTGGCATGAACCAGTTCAGTTGTCGGAAGAGCTTCCGGATCCGCTTCTCCATGGCCTCGTCGAGCCAGTCATACGGGTACGCACCATCAACCAGGACCGCACCGTAGCAGCGATCTGGGTTTCGGCTCGCCCAGTGTGCTGCCACGTACGCTCCGTACGACCAGCCCACCACCAGCACTCGGTCCGTTGTCTTCACTCCGCGACCCGCAAGTACGGTATCGACATCTCGGACGGCCGCCTCAAAGGAATAATCCGCCGAGCGTTTTGACTTCCCACGGGCCCTTTCATCGTAGGTGATATGCCGCCACCCCGTCATCCCCAGTTCCGCGATAACCTTATTCCAGTGGAACTGGGTTGCAAACTGGCCGTTAAGATAGATCACGGGAATGCCAGAACCGCCGGTGTCAGTGACGGCCAGAGCCGTATCTTCGAATGGCACCTTGCCTTTCCAGAGCCGGGGGATTGAGTTCGAGGTTGTCATGATGTGTACTTTTTGGTGTCTCTGATTTGGGGTCTAGAGCAAAGGCTAGCTCAGGCGAGACGGTAATGTAATCGCAGTGGCATTAGCTGAGTCCTTTCTTTTGGAAACCGAGCCTCAAGAGTGGACTGGCAGTGATGGTTGCAAACAGCGTGGAGAGGAGCGTGTCAAAGGAAGTGTAGTGGCAAGGTTTGTCACCATGATATTGCAAGACCATGTGGGTATCCTGGAGAAGAGAAGGCGCTATTTATCGCCGTCACGAAGAACAGGAAGTTAACCAACTTAAGCAGAAGTCCAGGTCGAGCTCATTTGGAGCGCTGACGATTCAGACGCGTGGTAGGATGACGTTGACGAGGCATTCGAATTCTGCCTGATTCAGGTACTGGCACTTCCGTAGGTAGGCGGAACATTCCTGGACAGCCGGGAACCCTTAAACCTTAATCTCATCTTCGCTCCACCGCGGATTCGTCATCGCCATATGCACCCCATCATTTCCCCGCCTTTTTCTCGAGCAAGACCCCACCATAAGATTACGCAGCACTTAGATCTCACCGTGGTGCGTTCACCATGGCAAGGTCACCGCTTCCGGCAGTCGCTACCTCGTAACTTATATAACATGCCAAAGAAAGGTGCTGGTAAAGTATCTGAGCCCGAAAACTGTACCAAGTGAGGGTAACCTGAACGGTTATGTATTTGGCCATGATAGCTCACCTAGTAGTCGAGTTTAGTAGTTAAGTTTCAATGCAGTTATATGTACTTATTATACAGTTGATATTGACAATATCATAAAAAGTATGAGCCCAAAAACGTCACCCGATAGTCATCATGTTCCAATGATTCTAGACTGTTCTCGAGGCATCTTCTCGTGCTCCTGATCGAGGCTGCCATGGTTCTCGATGCACCATGACGTGCTCCAGAACGAATGGGATTTTCAGAATCGCCGCCAGTCAGCCCTTCTATATCACGGCTGACTATTATTTTCTGATCCTGTAGCAAGGGATACGAGCGGAAGGTTCACTCCATCCAATCATCCGGTAGCTAATGACAGGAGTAGAATTTAGGAGGATGGTCTGGCTACATCAAGGTACAATAGAGCAGCTATGGACGTGGCATTTTGTAATAGAAAATGAATTATTTATCCCAACAGACCCTATACTACCTAGTGGTGAGAACAGAAGAAGTTCAGAATAGACCTAGAGGCGGACGTCAAAGGGCAGATCAAAAAAATTGATTCACATAATGAGAGGATCTGCCAGGAACACTATAGGCGGGTCTCCTTGATACACTACAAACGACATATTCCGCGCCAGAGCCTTGATTTGCGCTGCAGCTAGTTAATTAACGCACTGATTGCGACCAACTCAAAGCATTATAGTACTCACTGACTCCACTTCACTTTTAATCAACAATAATCTCAACTCCCAGCACGCATAGAGCTCGGCAAATACCTGCAGATAACAGATAATTTGCAGATATCTGCATAGAGATACAGATCAGATAATATCAAAAACTTGTCCGCTATCGGCATATGTCGAGTACGTCGGGTAACCTGCCCTAGCTGCCTGAACCACGGCCCGGTGGTCGACCTTTCATCGTAATAGGAACGAAAGTTGCGGTCCCAGTTGCGGTCCCAGTTGCGGTCCCAGTTGCGGTCCCAGTTGCGGTCCAAGTTGCGGTCCTGAGGCAATCCCTTGCCGAGCTTGGTGTCACGGATTGTACTCTTACTACGGCGGAATACCGGTACATGAGGGAGTTTTTCAAAATTTCCCCGTACCTGCAGTTCAGGGTTTTTCGAGCGTCCACTGCATTCTGAATGCCTCACTTGCTATTCCGTGCTCTTGTTGCTTTGGGAAGTATTTGCCACTAGGCCTAGGCCACACGCGTATGTTCCTACCAGGCTCCTCAGCTGCTTCCGCGGCGGTCTTTCTCTTACGGGTAAACGTATGATAAGCCTCATCCGTGTACCATGAGGCAGTCATTTCGCCAACCCTTTCAACCTCATTGGCAAACATGTCAGCCATCGCTGCGGCACTGAAACAAATTTCTAACTGAGACATCCACTTATACTCGTCCGGGATATTGATGCTTCCCAGGTGAGGGTGATACCAGGAAGTCTTTACAGGAGGAACCCTTGGGTGGTCGAAAATGTCAATGTGGTACCGAGAGCTCATGATGCGGCTGTCAAAATATTTGGCGAACCGTTCGATCCTCGAGGAGCATTTTTCGTACGAAAGAGAGTGGTCAGGGTTTAGCCAGGGCAAATCCTCTATGATCCCGATAACACTGACGTCGTCTCCGGTTTTGCGTATAACAAAAGGTCGGGTTGCTTCAACACAAAGATCATCTGGGAGAATCTTCACGTCTGAATAAAGCAAAACCGGGCCGTAGCTAACATTGTTCATGTCGGAAATGAAAACCTCGTAAATAGAATTGCAGTTCTGGGCCACTAGATCCATGTCTCCATCGACCAAAAAGTTGCATCGAACATCGATATTTGGGAACATTCTAACTCGATTCAAAGTAGTAATCTTTCCAATCAGAAAAGCTGGTTGGCTATAGTGAAAGCTCTCCATCATTTTTATCGCATTAATACAAACGTCTGCCTCGAGACGTAAGGCCATTTGAGTGAGCATCGTTGCTTCAAGCCAGAATCGGCCAGGCCGAGTATCAAAACGAGAGACATAGTCCAAGAAGACTTCTAATGGCGAAAGGCGATAGTTGATGGTTATCATTTTTCTGTCGTTGGGATTGCTCATTCCAAGCAAGGCGTACATATGGTCCCTGACATCCGTACACTGCGACTCCGCAAACGATAACATGAGCGATCGCAGCGATGTCAATGAAGTGTGCAATCCTTTTAGGACATTACTTCGTATTCCTCTAATTCCCAAAAAGATTTCGCGATTCTTGAATGCTTCTCGACTGCAACGCTTCGAAAGCGAATGTTTTTGACCTAGCGCTTGGTCCAGATCATCAAGACTGACGGAACGATGACCGCAAACAAATGAAACATTTTTTGAAAACACCAGCTCTTGTATTATCCATTTTCGGGTCCAATATGGAACCTCCATGGTTGCCTCCATATTCTCTGCGATTTCGGGACGCTTGATTTGAGCGTTGTTCACGTCTGACGCCAAAGCCTCATCAATGCCATTCAAGCAAGCCGATATTGAAGGTGACAATGGTCCGAGCCAGGCGTAAGTCTTCGTAGCGGTTTGATAGATATCGCCCATGAGTTTCACTTGGGCATTCCGCTCGCCAATGTCTCGTTGGTTGATACAGAGAACGTCAAGCCATAGGTAAATCGGCTTTGGCTTTTCCAAATACTTGACGCTCACAAGAAACTCCCACACTGGTTTTCTAAGCAGGACCGATTCCACACCAATGGTTATTGGTCGCATCTCGCATTGCTCGCCCCAGCAGTAGGACAATGCATAGTAGGAAGGACAGTTATCGAGAGATGAGTGAACTATCTTGCAAGACAAATCACTCTCGCATGGGCTGATAGAAAGCAGACGAATCTGCCTTTTTGAATTTTCAAGAGCCTTGTAACCAGAAAATTGTGGCAACTGGTCATGGTTGACTGAGAATGCAGGAGATTCAGCTGAATCCATACCTTCAATTGCTGTAAGGTTGACAAAATAGGTTGATAAAATTGCTGAGGAGAAACACTCTAAATTCGATGGAAAGGTGGAGGGTGATTGTACGGAGGATTTATGCTTCTCGAAGGGTCCTAGGGACCAACAGCTATATACCTTACCTAGCCATGCCTAGCGTTTGGATGCCTAGTCGCGGCCCCTTGGACAGGCGCCCGAGGGCTCCAATCCCTGAACGAGCCATGACGTCTTACAAGGGATTGAGGTCGTGCCATCAGTGCCAAGGCATTAGGCTGATTTTGTGAAAAATGGCAGTGGGATCACGGCTTTTAAGAAAATCCCTGGGGTTGTTAGACAAGGCTCTGCATCTGAAAAGCTGACTTCGTGAGCGAATCGCACCTGCCTATGGGAACACAGCCAGGTAATTGCATTGGGACGTGGTTCTTCTAACTATACCGTGGCGGAATGAAGACACCGCAGTTTTGGTAGGGCCATTGCAACTACATTTCTCTCAACGACAAACGTAGAAGGACAACTCCAACTACTTCTAGGGTCCCTTATTGTTTCTGGTCCCCAGTGATGATTGGAAACCGACCGAGGAATGGACGGCTATCCGAAAGCGGCGGCACTGATCGCCAAACTTGGTGAGTAATGTTCCTAAGGAAAGAATTACAAAATTCAACGGACAACCAGTTAAGCCCAACAAACGAGATAGCATTATAACTGGCAACAGCAAATAGTTGAGTCTTATCACAGATTATTATGCAGGTAATTCGAGATATACTGTGGCTGGACTGAGTGATATGATTACTAACTTACAAATGGAGTCCGCGGCTTCTTGATGCAATCAAGCTTTTCTACCTTTTGCATCAAGATTCAACATTAGGCTCCTCGTGTTTCGACCATAGGAATGACAATCTCGCCTAACTTTAGTTTGTTATTATGAAAATCAATAAATGCCCCGTGCCTTTTTAGAAAATCCAATCCTAACAACAAAAAGTCTTCGTCACCCTCGAGGATAGTGAACGAACAGGGGTAGGACGATCTTGCGAGCCGTATTGCACAGCTATGAACCCTACCAATAACTTTGACTTTAGAGAGCCCACGAGCTACACCTGCAAAGTGTTTATCGATAAGGTAGTCAAGATTACAATCTCTTGCCGTTTTCATGCTCATCAATGTCGTTCCTGCTCCCGTACCAATTTCAGCTGTAAATCTTATGCTTTGAATCTCAACTGAAACCCCCATTAACGGGGGTCTTGAGCTATTTGCAAGCAACAGTCTGACGACTGTCTCGTGTCCTTCCTCAGCAGCTCGTAACAGTGGCGTCTGACCATATCGATCTTTTGAATTAACGTCGACTTTACCGCTCTCTAGCATCGGTCTAACCACAGCCTCCTGCCCTTGCATGGCAGCGAACCACAGTGGGGTCCGGCCTTCGTAATCTCTAGAATCAACTTCAACTTCATCATTTTCAAGCAACAATGCGACAACCGCTTCATGTCCCTCTTTAGCAGCCCACATCAGTGACGTTCAATAGTCTCCATACGACTTAACATCGACTTCATCACTCTCTAGCAACAGTTTGACAACCGCTGCGTGCCCATTACGGGCAGCCCACACGAGTGGCGTCCACAAATTTCTATCTGTTGAGTTGACATCGATTTTGCAATTATTAAGCAGAAGCTTAACAATGGCTGTATGCCCCTCCTTAGCTGCCAAAATCAGTGGCGTCTGACCCTCTTTATCTTCACCGTTAATATTGACCTTATCATTTTCAAGCAGCAGTTTGACAACTACCATCTGTCCCTCTTTGGCAGCCCACATCAGTGGCGTCCAGGCGTATGAATATTTGATAAAGAAAGCCCTACGGCGTTTTCCTAGAAGTCTCGTAACTTCCTCGTGATCCGCCTGGACGCGGGATAACTCTGGATGTGACTGCATCGAATATTCTTTACTATACTCCATATTTTCTGTGTCCAGTTCTAGACTCATTGGTTCTTGTCTCGACCCTTCGTCCTGGTCCTTGAGCAATTCTGCAAGGTTGTTCACAGTTCTGATTGTGTTGGGGTGCTCCGCACCTAGCACCTTTATGCTCAAGGTCACTGCCTGGCGAAGTATCCGCTCGGCCTCGCCATATTTGCTTTGCCTGTGTAAACATAGCGCAAAGCTGCACAGACTAATGAGTGTGTCGGGGTGTTCCATCCCTCGCTCTCTCTTGCTAAATGATATTCTCTCCCATGCTTCTTTCAGCACTTTCTTCTGTTCTGCTTTCCGCTGCTTCTTATTCGATGTTTCTAGCAACTCCTCAATCATTTTACTTTGCCGCCTGCTACGTTCTTCAAGCTGTCGCTCCATGTTCTCCCGCAAATTCTTGTAATCGGATTCAAGCTTCTTGAATTCTTCATGAAGAGCCTTCTCATATACTTTTATTGCTTTTGCTAAGGCTTCATCTCCCGCTTGTATCAACTGAGCAAGGAGTTCTTTTGTTTCTGTTAATTCCTCACGTTGTTTTCTTAACTGTGCTTCTATTTCACCCTTGGAAATTTTCCCGGCAGCCGTGTCAATAAGTTCTTTCTGGCCAAGTACTAATTCTTTTTGAATTTTCAGAACCACTTTGGATTGGCTATTATTAATAAAAAAGCTAACCAATTTATGTGCTGAATCTCTAGTATTTGTATGACGCCGAATTTGGCAACCTTTCTGTTTCAGAATACCCCAGAAGCGCGTGTCATTAATTAGTTCTGTCTCACTGGCTTCAGCATCTTTTGCAACAACGCCTTCCCATCTTGTTGTAGCTAGCATAACATTCTTACATGCATTGTCTCCCACTAAACTCTTAAACATACCCAGGCTTTTGACAGAGCTACCCTGCATGCCTGGGTCGCTAATGCGATGAAGATAAATCATACCATTAAGATGAATACTACATTCATAGGATTTTTTGAGAAAAGCAGCGATCTCAACCAGCACCTCATAATCCGACTTATTAGTATCATCGAAGCCAGGCGTATCAATGAGATTAACAATTGTCTGGTTATCATATTGATAGCGGAAGGAGGTCACTTCGAAAGTACCTGTTCGGTATGTTCAGATCTGAAGTTGCGTGTTCTTCATTTAGGAGAGAATACTTTACAAGAGTTTAAACTGTGTCCAATTTCAACTTGAGCAGCAGGTCCAACAAGATGTGAAATAAATGTGCTCTTTCCTGATCCTGTAAGGCCCATAATGGCGATGTAGACATTTTTGCAAGGAGCCTGCTTCGGATTTATTTGCCGCATATTCGCGGCGATATCCTGAGCTGGTGAATCACTGGCTGATACGTCTTCTTTAGATTTGGGGTGCTTTTCCGTGCTACTGGTCCCACCGAAGATATTTGGAGACCTTTTGCTTCTGAGGCCATCCAGCTCTCGCGGGTTAACGGCCTTCCCAATGGATGGGCCAGCCGGCGAACTAGCGGACATGGAGAGCTTTCGCCCATCTTTCGAGGAGCTTTGTCCGGGACGAAATGATATTGTTTTCTGGGTCTTGTCATCATCCATTTTGCAAAAGCTTTTAAGCAAGGCTACAAGGAAATAACATCCGAAAAACTTGTCAATGCCCTTCTGTTAACAAGGCTGTCGGGTTTCCAAAAGAGCCGCAAAACTATGGCAAAAACAAGGGAAAAAGCTATTTCCTAAAATTGACGCACAGTCAAGAAAAGATTAGACAAATATAAGACAGCTTTGCAGAGAATAAGTTATGAGGCTGAGGGCATGGGGGATCGCAATGGAATACATCTAGGATCCGAACATCCAACATAATTTTAATCACCTTCCTGATTTAGCCTCGGTAAGTTTCTTCACGTGTCGCATGCTATCCAATGAGAGATAGAGCCGTATTTCGATATTAGGCACATTCTACGCGGGGAATCTTGCTGCAAGACCATAGTGAAAGCACAACCCGGCTAACGCCGAGATTCTACATAGTACTAGGTTATTCATTGTTTGCTATCCATCATACTTTGCATGTAATATATTATGGGTACATTCTAGACAAACCAAAAAAGTAGTCTGAAGATAGGTTTTGCACGGGACATTGTATTAGTTTCCTACAAATACCATTATAGTCTGATTGGATTGAATTCACTTATCAGTCAAAATGGATATTAAATTAAAATAAAGAATGATGATTGTAATTATGCCAAATGTAAAGTTAAGTAATGCTGACTATCATTATCGAACTATTATATGTGTAATGAGTGTTCTCGTGTTGACGTGCTTCTCCTCGCACATTCCGGCCACCAAATGCTCCTTCTTATTAGACAAGGGATAATTATAGGACAAAACAGTAACGCTCATACTGAAGCATATTTAAAGGAGTGCTATCATTAGAATTTAGGAACTCAAAATCACCTCCCCTCAAATTCCCCTTGTTGCTTATGACACACCGATCTAGAAAGCTCTTAGAAAGGCTTTTAGACAAAGATTCTTGCGACTGAGACTGGAGTAGTTCCACTAGTGGTGCAGGTCGGGTTGTCAGGAAGTCCGTTGCCAACAACCCAAGCAAGGGTTTCGTAGGAATAACCTCTGTAGGTCTTGCAGATGTACCAGTTGTAAGATGGGTGTGTGTCATCTGCTGATGGTGGGTTACCAACATCTACTTCACCCTGAATGTTCAACCTTTCCAAGTCGTCGAAGGCAACGAGTGTCACATCAGAGTCGCCAGGCGAGAAAATAGGCACCGCGACATTGCTGACGTCGCTGTAGCTGAGTCCGAAGCCAGAGGATTCGTTACCGTCATGTACGCCGAGGAGGTAGACTAGAATGCCGACTGGACCAGCCCCATTGGTTGGTGGATGCTGAATATTATAAAGGCTGGTGTTAAAGGTGTATACTGGCGCGCTTGTTGGGTCATACAACGAGCCAAGGCAAAGAGCTTCGACTCCAGCACTTTCGTGGCAGGGTACGAGCGTATGGTTGTTGAAGTCTGGATTCTCGGAATACACAACTAGACGAAATGGCTCAGAGACCTGATCGTACTGCGCAAAGGCAGCCGAAGAGAGTGCCAGAAGAGCCGCAATGCTTGTGGAACGCATGTCGACGAAGATTGGGACTTGGTTTTGCGTGAGTGACTTGTGCTGTGGATAATAATTGAAGATCTTTAGATGAGGTTGAATGTAAACTTATTGAGGTGAAGTGGAAGCCAGTTGATGTCTTACTGATTGGTTTTCATCTCGAGGTAAGCTTGATGGCCTTTATATAACTTTTACAGGACGCTCCAGCATCCACGATCCCATCCCATTCTCGTCACTACCACTGAATTTCCCGGCGGAGATCGGAAATTTCTCACTGGTTTTGGTGAATGTGACACTATTTTGCCATACCCGAGGTGGCTTCTTGTTACAGTTTCTAGAGCAATCCCTCGGATGCTGGGTGAAACCTCGTATCCCATTTGCTAGACCGGATTGGCATGATTGGCCTCCATAGAACCGTCCGTTACCATCTAGCTCAGGGTCTGAGGCTGTGCGGAGGGTACGTTCTAGCTTTTGCCACTCCGGGGTACGGACAATTTTGGCTGGATACGGAAAATTTGCCTGTCTAGATGTAGATCATAGCGTCCTGGCTCTGGCAGTGTTCGAAGTTGCATGGAACGTGTCAAAGAACAATATTGCAATGAACAATGCAAGCCTTACCTGTCAAGTGTCAAATACCTGCTAATGAGTATTGAATACCATTATTTGGCCTTTAATTAAACTTAACCACTTGACCGAAATGGAATGCTGCATCTCCATCTCCTTGGTTTAGAACTATCAGGAGCTGGCTTGATACGCGATAATTGACCGCCGCTGTTCCGTACATTACGCAGCTTGGACAGCGAACGTCTGCCCAAGGTAGATGTCCAGTGCAACGTTGCAAAATTTTAATTCTGCCCGTCCGTACACGCATTGCAGGATTTGGTTGCCACTAATGAGATCTGCATGACGGCTGTTCCGTAGACGTTGCGGTGGCGATATGAGAGGTTGCAATGACGGAGGGAAATGCGGATCTAATTTCTAAAGTTCCCCTTAGTTAGATCATTAGAGCATTCACCAGTTGTGGCTGTAATTTTAGCATCGCGGCAATGCCTAGCGTGATTATGTGTAAGGCACGCATAACGGTTATCTGAGACAACCTATGTCATAACTGTCCGTTAAGCGCCTCAGACGCTCGAAATTGGTGTAGCATGTTATTGGGAGGGCTGCGAAATAAACTTTGTAGCTGCTATAAATAACTACGAGTCAGTCAACTTTCTATAAATTACAGGCAATCCCATACGAAGTCGTCATCCTCACGCTACCCGATTCGGTTCATATTCTGACCCTACCTTTCACCCAAAGAGACAGGTTTTATCAATTTACTCGATTTACCTCATACTATTCTCATATGATTCAGTCAGCATTACCCATTGACTCCTTTGGCTGGAAAGAGAGAGGTTTTGGATTCGTAAAGTCTTGAAACCCACCATGACCTTCAGGGTACTTATGATTTCTTGATTCAGACAGCGCAGAATATGATCTCCAAAGCTTGGTATGTTTAGGAAACAATTAAACATATGTGTGAGAATGTGCTAGGAGGTTGTCAGTTCGCATTATAATTGCTTACGGTAATGTCTTCGCTAATGTTGTTAGACACGCCGTTCACTTCCGTCAACGTCGAGAGGTAGTGGATCATATGATTAAATAAGTGAATTAAGCAACGACTAATCTAATAACACCTAACAAAACTAATTTTACAACTACCCAAGATTCAATCCTCATCCCACAGATCTCAGTCATACTCCGAACATTGCCCTTCTCCGTTTAAGCCTCGAGAGACTTTGGAGGATCAGTGAGGTGATATCTCACCGTCTTGATCTGGGTGTAGTTCTCAAGAGCATAGGATCCCAACTCGCGACCAATTCCTGACTCCTTGAAGCCACCAAAGGGCAGCTGGTAGGATAGAAGGTTGTAGCTGTTGATCCAGACGGTACTATTGTCAAAGTTAGCATCAGGTTATGATATGGGGTACATTGAGACTTACCCAGCTTGCAGAGCATTAGACACGCGGATAGCGGTGTTGACGTCCTTGGTATGGACAGCTGCTGCAAGACCTATTAAACCATCAGCAATGCGCTAGGTGCTGCGGGTAGTTTCCATCGCTTACCATAGTTACTGTCATTTCCAATTTGAATGGCTTCCTCCTCAGTCTTGAACTTGGTGATGGCTACAACAGGGCCAAAAATCTCCTCTCGAGCGATCTTCATATCTGGAGTGACATCGGTGAATACAGTAGGCTGGATGAAATAGCCTTCATTGCCATATCGCTCACCACCCAGAGAAAGAGTCGCACCTCCCTTTTTTCCTGCATCGATATATTCCATGATACGGTCAAACTGGAGCTGTGAGACCTGGGGTCCTTGGAAGGTGTCTTGGTCGAAAGGATTACCAAGCTTATTCTTAACAGCGCGTTCCTTGAATCGCTTAACGAACTCGTCGTAGATGCCCTCCTGGACAAGGAGACGGGAACCAGCACAGCAAATCTGTCCACTGGTGTAGAAGATGCCGAAGTTAGCCCAGGTGATGGCATTGTCAATGTCAGCATCGTTGAAGACGATGTTAGGCGACTTTCCACCCAGCTCCAGGGTTACTTTCTTCAAGTTGCTCTTGGCTGCTGCTTGGAGAATCATGCGGCCAACCAAAGTTGAACCAGTGAAGGCAACCTTGTCAATATCCATGTGGCTAGAGATGGCTGCTCCAGCGGTACGACCATAGCCAGAAATGATGTTAACAACGCCTGCAGGGAATCCCGCCTCCTTCACCAGCTTAGCAGCATAAAGACCAGAAAGAGGGGTCTGTTCAGCAGTCTTGAGAACGACGGTATTGCCAGCTGCAACAGCAGGACCAATCTTCCAGGCCCACATGAGCAGGGGGAAGTTCCATGGGATGATCTGACCGCAAACGCCAATAGGCTCATGGCGGGTATAGGCAAGAGTGTCGGGGTCTGTTTCGATGGTCTGACCATGGATCTTATCTGCCCATCCTCCGTAGTATCTCAAAGCACCAGCCGCGCCAGCAACATCAATTCTAGCCAGGTTCAGTGCCTTGCCGTTGTCGAGGGATTCGATGGCCGCAAGGGTTTCAAAGTCGCGTTCGAAGAGATCCGCCAGCTTGACCAGCAGACGACCCCGATCGGTCGCAGTCACCCGAGACCAGGTGGTCTTGAAGGCTTTGCGTGCAGCTGCCACAGCTATATCAACATCCGCCTCGGTGCCCTCATGAACGGATGTTATAGGTTTCTCGGTCGTGGGGTTCAGGGTCTCGATAGTCTTGCCTTCGACTCCTTTGACCCATTCATTGTTGATGAAGCTGTAAGACGTAAGTTAGTCAATACTATCTGGATGGACCGCGGAGACAATTATTCCCTGATACTTACAGACCGAGAGGCTGCTCGTAAGTGACCGTGGGGGTCTGGATAGTGGCGAACATGGACATGGCTGATTAATTGTGCAGTAAAACAAATAGATTGCAAGTAGCAGAGAAGTCTGTAGATGGAGGATTGTAATTAAGTGTTGAAGATATGAGAGTAGATGATTGTGTTGAGGATGCTGTTGATATGGATGGGCAAGGAGGAAAGCAAAGCAGGTATATATACACAGATTGCAGAGAGCGCTGACTCAATTCACCATCTGCTTGATGTCATTCATCTCGAGAAGGTATCGCCGGAAAGCACTCTGCTGATACGCTTGGTAATCCATGCTTGCATCTGTTGTGTTCGATCCGAGGGCTATCGTTGGGCGTGCTCCGGTCTCCGGATCTTGGCTCAAAACCTGGGGAAAAGCGAGGCGGAGGCTGTCGGGGCGGACTCCGACCAAATCCGCCCAGACTCGGCCCCGGGAATGACGGCATGGCGCTGCCAGGCTACCCCAAACAAGCATAGCGCCGATTTCTCCTCCTATCTGGGAGTTGATGCCTTAGCGACGAGGTCACATTGCATAACGTGACATGACTCGATCCTGATTACATAAGTATCGCGTCCTTTGTGCTGTCGCACTTCTGGTCGGACATTTGGGCGGAGTCCGTCAGCACGCCGACCAGTGCTGCTCGCTCCGCCTAAATATCGACTTCGACCCCCGCGGATTTCCTGCTGCCCGGGCGAGACGTAACCACCAAGCCCGGATATGTTTTCTGGTCTTTTATCATCCCTCCACATCGAGCCGTAAGCTCATGTCAGTCGGGCTACGACCCCGCTGTTTCACAACATGTATAACAATGGCGTCCCGCTGGTCCGTCTCTCACGCCTCTCGTGCTCGACCTGCCGGCGCTTGAAAAAGAAGTGTGACAGGCGGAAACCGGAGTGTTCACTCTGTCAACGGTGAGTACATCGCCCGCATACATAAAGCAAATGGTTATTCAACAAACTGACTATACCTAATACTAGATATGAGCGTCCTTGTTCTTATCCAAATAAAAGGGACAGGGGCAGCGACGCCTCCGAATCTCCACAAGATATCGCGATCCAAAGCCCGTCGCCCATCGCCCAAACTCAGGAGGAACCACAGAGCGTGAATGGCTTTCCTGCTGTGTATTTCACCGACTCATCTTTGTTCTGGCTGTCCGCGAGCTCTTTACCAGACATGAATGTCCCCATCAGCGTCGACTTGCAGTCCCTCGTGGGCAGTGGCGCCAGTCTTCGGAAATGCACCGAAGCCTTCTTTCGCTATGCCAACCCATGGGCGCCGTTCATTTCACGAAAGAACTTTGTGGAAAGGGTTTTGAACCCTCTGGGCGGCCGCCGCGTCGAGAATCTGCTCCTCATGGCCGCGATAAGACTTGTGATGACGGTGCCGGAAGGCGATCCGCGTACGACCGCCTATTGCAATCTCAAGAAAGCCCTGCTTGAGGTTGAGCTGAAGGGTAACATGACCTTCAGAATACTTCAGGCACTTGTCCTTACCGCGACGTACGAACTGGGACACTCGATCTACCCCTCCGCCTATCTCACAATGGGCTACTGCGCCAGGTATGGCATCGCTCTAGGCGTCAATCGGACCATCGAATCCTGTCCTTCCACAACCGCCAACCTGGCTAATACAGAAGAGGAGAGGAGGACATGGTGGGCAATTATCCTTCTAGATCGGTATGCCCAGTGTTGCATCTCTCATTCACATCAGGAACAATATCTGCAGGTGGTTGTTTAGCAGTTCTGATTATGCAATAGTTTTTTAAACATCGGATGTCCGGAACGTGCTCCTTTAATAGAAGAGCCAAGTAGTACGAGCGTGCTTCCAATGGATGATAGATTATGGGATGCAGGAGTATTACCCCTTGTCGACAACACTCTTTGGCCTTGAGCACTTCAAGTATACCGAGTTCTGACATTTAAATAGCAATCCCCTCCTAACCCACCTCTTACCATGTCCTCCCCACCATCTGAAGCAATGGGCCGGTTTGGCCTCACAGTCCAAGCGGCATACCTCCTCGGAAAAGTATTAAGATATAACTGCCTTCAAGCAAATGGACATGTCATCCAAGAAGACGAAATACGGTTGCTCGACAATACACTTTCCGCATTAACAAAAGTTTCACTGATAGAAGGCCGTGATCGGGCTATGGGTGTTTGTAGTCCTACAACAATTTGCCATAGGTGCGTGGAGGACGAATACATATAGCTTCTTACTGTTCACTAATTCACTTAACATCGTCTAGTGCACGACTTGTTCTCTGCGAGCAACTCCTTAATTGTATTGATCAGTATAATTCTTCTATGGATATAGACGGAGTTCGAAAAATTCAAATCAAAATAGCATCGGAAATGCGGACTCTTGCGCAATACATCACGCAAACGGGACTATGTGGCAATGACGACATATCTCCTTTCTGCCACGACGCGCTCTATCGCTCTGCTATGATCTATGCCAGGGTATTGCAGGTATCAGATGAGGCAGATGCTCAAAATGGCCTCGATGACATCAAAGAGAGCCTCAAAATCAATACTCGGCGTTGGAGAGCCGCAGGTAATTAATCCTTCTTAGCTTCGTTGCCACGATGAAATATTAATATGTGCACAGCAACTTACCTAGAACTTATCGAGGCTAGAGATCTTACTGGGATATTATGAATGTTGGAAATGCTGCCAAGATGAAGTTTGGTTACAATCAGGTCTGGTTAAGCCAAGGACCAGAAGTAGACATTTACCTTTATGAATGATTATGATATTACGACGTTTCTGAAGAAAACATTATCAACTGTTATTGTATTCTATAACCATTTACATATTAGAAGAAATTATTTCAAGCCACATTGTTCATGCGTTCTGTTTTTGTTCATAACCGTAGATTGATTGTATGATGGTAAACTCCCAGTGCTGCCTAGCTTCTTCGCTTCAGTTCAGCATCATATGATCTAACTTTTTGGAAGGATTCAATTTCCTTATCTTCTCATGAGCACTACACATCTCTTCCCAGTCTTACAATTACCCCGCCACCGTGCTCCTCCGGTAGAATGTTTCGCTCCGAACTCTCCCCGCCTGCATCTGCAGACTCCAAAACGGGCTTCGCATCTATATGCTTTTGGCAAGGTGACTGCATCCGCACGCTGGGGCTGCCGCATGAAGCTATCGACGGGCTACGAAAAGTGATACAGCAAAGTTGGACCAAGGGTATCCAGAAGGAACGCTTCATTGACCCTATCTACCCTACCTACTATGAATTCAAGCTTCTCGGCAACCCCTGGCGCGGATCAATCTTGGTCAGTTATGAATCCCTCCCGTCGCGGATCCTCTCGACAGCCATCTTCGCCTACCTCTTCTCAGCCGGATGGATACTGCATACAACTCTTAATGATGAGTTCATTCTGCGCCAGAATCACACCTTGGTTCATGACTGCAACTGGATTAGCATTACCTGTAATGAGAATTTTGGTGTTGTACTGTTCGGCGCAGAACCGGAATTGATAGCCGCATTT
Organism: Scytalidium sp. 3C; assembly: GCA_000743665.3. Taxonomy (NCBI): domain Eukaryota; kingdom Fungi; phylum Ascomycota; class Leotiomycetes; genus Scytalidium; species Scytalidium sp. 3C. The sequence continues at coordinate 100,083 of JMRO03000086.1, read as the reverse complement.
CGCGATATGCTGACAAGCATGGAACACTTGAAGGACGAATCTTGCATAGATAAGGAGAATAATATATGGCAATTCAGAATCAAAGCACGTTCGCTAAAATCCGACAACGATGCCAAGGGGAGAATGTTACGATTGAGGATAGCGGAGACCTTGGAGCTGCATGGCTGGACGTTGTACACGAATACACGGATGCGTACTGACACAGGTAATAATGTAATGGGTTTCGCCACCGGTTGGTATTGTCTGAGGGAAAAAATAGCAGGTTTAGGGAAGAAAGCCTGTGTCTGAATGAGGAACCAAACGTTTCAGAAATGAAGTTCTCGCGGCGCCATGGAGCTGTGAGGCAGCGAGCGCCACAAAGTGAATCCGATTAAAGTGTATAACTACTAGTTTAATTACTACTATATCTGACGATTGAGATTATAAAAAACCACTTCGTGCCTGTATATACATAAAATGAGCATTTCTTAGGCTCTGATTGAGCGCTTCGCAATTCCCTCATTGATGGCGCTCACTAACCCTCGCCTATCCTGCATGAGAGTAGCAAAGATATCTCGGATAGGGGATCCTTCACACCCATCGCGGTGTTTTTCCTGGGCGCCAAGATTCGATTGCTGGTCCCGCTTGTTAAAGTTAATACCAGGGCTTATTGTAACACAGTTGTACTGCGACTCAGCAGCCCTGAGCTGACAGATCTCGTCCGTTTGGCAGGAACCAGTACAGGATGAGACATCAAATCCTCGCGACTTCCTCGAGATGTATTCTTGGAACAAGTCATTGTTGTTTTGGAATGCCACGGTGACGTTGTGCCAGAATGCCGGAGTCAACTCGGCTGCCGCGCTCGTCAAGGGCGGTGATACGTATGGTCCGTATGCTGCTTTTGCGGAGTAGTATTCTACCCATTGTGGGCCGTTCTGGTAGGTTGGCGAGCTGATGTTAGCGATGTAATTTGTGTAGTCAAGAACACCGTAAGTAACAGGATCAATGGAGTAGATACGGAAACTCGGGCTTCCAGATGTGGGTGTCAAGGACGGAGTGATGTAGGACATGGCGACAGCCGTGTTAGAGTTTTGGTTCGAATAATCGCTGTAGGAGATTTCAAACTGATCGACGTGCGTGTGTCCATAGAAAAGAGCAGCAATAGTAGCTTCGTATCGGTTGACGATCTGATTGAAATAATTCGAGTATTGTGGGAAGTAATCACCTGATCCCGAAGGGACATGCGAAATCAACCAAGCTCGCTGGCCTGCATCTTCAGCGGCCTGCAGCTGGTTTACGAGCCAAGAGAATTGACTACTTGGGTCTCTCTGGAGGGGATCTTGATACATGTAAAAGTTGAGCCTGTAGTAGAATATGCTGTTGAAGGAGATGACGCGCAAGTTGCCGTGGACTATCGAGTAGGCACCAAAGCTCTCCTCGGCATTGGCTGCAGTAGAGCCTATCCACTTGGTCCAGTCTTCTGCATTGGTATCATAGGCCCACTGAATGTTGGGATTAGAGCTAACTCCAGAGGGAGCAAACCCATTCACTGGTGCCACATCGTGGTTCCCCAGAGCTGGGAACACAGTGCCCAAGGTAGTAAATTGTGTGTTATAGGTGGTATTTAGATCAAGTTCAACCTCAGCCTGATTCACCAGCCAGACATCGTGTGCCGCTACGTCGCCGGTGAATATGCTGAAAGCAGGGTTGAGCTTCTTGATAGCTGCCATGGCGCTCGATTCAAGATCCAGAGGCGCATCGCAGTTAGTATTACCATACGGCCCAGCGGGATAATCCGTATTACCTGGGGCATCATCCGACGTGTATGGACGGCAGCAGATTGGTTTGGAGCAGTCATAGTTGGCTCCCGTCGTGTAGCTCAGATCCACGTGGACATCGCTGATGTGTGCCACAGAGATGGGACTCTGCCCACTTGGCGGTGGTCTCACGGTGTTTGGCTTAGGTTTTGGAAAGGGTACCGACCATGAAGCGATCGCTGGGTTTTGGCAAAGGCCAAGTAGTGTGCCGCAGAACAGATCCGAGGTTGCGGACCCGACTGACAAGCCCTTGATAATCGTTCGCAGAATTGGTCCTTCCTCGGAAATAGTTCCTGAGCAGACATCGGAGTCTTCGGCCTGTTACACAGTTAACTACAACTCAAGCAAAGACTCACAATTTTGGAGAAGAGACTCACCCCCGAAATGTCGCACACATCAGTTAGGACATCGACGAACACGGTATTACCCAGATCCGCGAGGCCTTTGAGTGCTTCAAGGATAGTCTGTACCGCAGGTCAATTTAAATGAAGCCTTTTAACGGACTTTTTTTTCATGATCTTACATCGCAAGCCCCACAGTCTACAGCATCTACAATATCATCCCAAATATCGGAAGCCAGGCTCCGCTTCGTGGTCGGAGGAGCAGCGAGAGCTCCGGCCACCAAACACGACAAAAGCACGGAGCTTCTCATGGTGAGGTCCAACGTTGCTCGGTTGATTTGAACGATTGACTTGCTCTGAGAGCTAATGATCGACCAGCTGTGAGCCGTATACGGCTTCGGAGAGCAGGAGACATGGTTTTATAGAATCACCGTTCTTCAGCAGCTAGGCCCACGTGGAGTCCAGCTTAAGCCCAACTTTCAACTCCCCGAGCCTAGAGACCACATGTTATTCGCTCGCGACATCTTTTGAAAGCCAGTCGCCCGAACCTTCGGACGACAAACGACTAAAAGGAAGGTTCTATGCAGCTGTTGTTCAGGGCTGCGCATCCTGTTGAGGCATGACAGGTCTGCGGAAGCGCCGGCCGTTGTCCAATCCCTCGCTGCCTTCAACCAGGAAACCCAGCAGCTGGTGTGGTCGGGGTGTCAGTTCCCCTGGCCTACAGCTCCTTGGCCAGAGCTAAGGCTAGGCTTCAGGAGAGGCGTGAAGGGCGATGGAGCTTCTGATAGGAGCCCTGACTGCTTGTTCAGCAGGCTCGGCTCCAGCGCAGAGGCCAGGTTCCTGCCCTAACTGGCTGGCATCTCCGCTGCTTGGCCACGGCGCTGACAGCCACGTCCGATCACCGCAGACAATCGCGAGCTGACTTTTCCTCCACGTTCTCGCACTCGCCACCTGGGCTGCTCTTCAGCGTCCCTGCACGCTCCTGCAGGAATCTAGTCGCGTGCACCAGTGGGTGAGGGGCTGATTCGGCGATGAGGGGGGCTAGCGAGGATATTACTTTACATTAGAGCTGTGAAATACGGCGACTCTGCCGTTCAAAGCTAATCATAGCCAGGTGAGTACTGTGAGAATCGAAAGGCAAGGCTCTGTACTCTACTTCCTTAAATTGCGTAGGCCAAATTCCAAGCCGACCCCTCGCCTCGCGCAGGTTCGTTAAGCAGAAAGAATGCCGACAAATCCGTGCATTCCATCTTCCACTTCAAGCCGCGCATCTGTATGCGTCGTGGCGTTTATGACGAGTGTTCTCTGGCAAGATCCGAACCGATCGACTATAACATGTGGTAGATTAGTAGGTCAACAATTACTCCGCACAGAATAAACTTGCTGCGGTGTCGCTGCACATCGCAAAGAATTGCCGGGGTTTTCTAGAATCAACATGTGACCTCATAGGCGCTGGGATTAGCTAGACTTGGCTTGACCAACATAGCCTATCAGGCAGAAATAAAGTTCGGAAATTCTATTCAAATGTTGGAGAGGAGTCTGGGAAATGCAAGGGTTTCTCCACTTCACCACAAGGCGCGTTTTGTGGAGGAAGTCACGGGTCCGATGGCAGAAAATGTGCCCAGTGTTAGCAAACTACGCTGCTCTGAATTGGTAAGCACATTTTAAGAATCTTGGCGGCAACGGCGCAAACTATTGTGAACATTCTCCAAGCGATTAAATCATCGGTCATTGATTTCCAGGATCGATGGACAATTAGTGTCAGGATACATGATCACGTGCCCATGCGAACCAACCCAGCTCGGGTCTGCCTGGGGGTGTAAATAGAAGAGCTGTGTCCTGAGATTCATACGTCAAGATAAATTGATTATGGTAATTTACCTCGTGAGTATCGCTTTTCTATCGAATTGGCATTTCACTACTGCCCTTTTAACCATGATTCAAAATTTAAACATTTGCTTTTTATATTCTTGATTCGAAATAACCTGAAGTGATATTTTCTGTTTATCATCAAATATATGGATTATTAGAAATTAACGTGGTTCTCGTATAAATCACCTCCAAAAACCTATTTCACTAATCTGACTACTATACAGACGTCTGACTTTTGAAATATGCGCCCTTTTCGACATTCCATAGCGTTGCAATGGTGGAGAACTCAAGAGTCGAGACCCGCTGAATGATGATATACACCGATTTCGCGAGCGGCTGCTGCGGAATTTGTCTTCGTGAAAATAATGCTATTGCTCCATGTTGCTTTAGCAACAAGAAGATTATTGATTTAGCTTATCCACTGTCCATGTCTTCATCCTTCCAGGTGAACTGTCCCGGATGTCTATTCAATGACTGTTCGGACCTTCCCGTTACAGTTTTGAGCGGCATGGGTTCCGCTTCTGGTGGCAGCCGAGAAGATCAAATCCGATAAGATAGGCATCTCTGCACGAGCCGGATCGGTAACCATCGCCTTAACTTATCGGCTTACTTGTACGTCCCAATCTATGCATGCGATGTTTTTTTTGAACCGTTAATTGAAAGACTCCGACGTTAAGACTATACACCGTATGCATTGTCTCTTCCTCTAGAACTGTCTTTTTTTGCTGGCAGTTTTTGGTTCCTGCATCTCTTATCTTTCGTGGGGCCTCACCTACCAGTCAGCAGGCAGAAAGCATCATCACCATGTTCCTGGTCCATTCTTGGCTCTTGAAGAGTGGGCGGTGTTTACCAATTCTTCTGACTTTCGCAGATAAGTATGCAGCTTAAGCTTTGTTATCCAGGGTAGCTCGGACTGAAATGGAATCGGACACTGCATGATCCTTAGATACTTCTAAGCTATATAATGAAGAAAATTGTCGCATTCTGGAAATCTGACCGATACCCTTGATCGATATACAGGGTTGTACTGTTTCCCCCGTTAAAGATGACTCGCATTTTACAAGCCTTCTGTCTTTTGGCAGCCACCGCAAATGCCTTCCCTCTCTTCTCTAGACAAGATACCAATCCATTTGTCTTCACGAATGCAAATGGCCTCAACTTCACCCAGATGAATACCACCCTTCCCAACGTGACGATTTTTGCAACAGGTAAAATGCTTGATTTCTTTGTCGTACTGCTGTCTAATACTGTTACAGGTGGCACAATTGCTGGAACTGGAAGCAGCGGTGTTGAAACCACAGGGTATACCGCTGGGGCAGTGGGGATCCTAACACTCATTAATGCTGTCCCCGATATTCTAAACATTTCCAATGTTGCCGGTATTCAGTCTTCAAACGTCGCCAGTGAGGATGTCACTTCGACTTTGTTGCTTAAGATATCTAAGCAGATCAATCAGTACGTCTGCGAGGACCCAACAAGTAGGTATTTTTATAAGATAATTGTTCAGTATTGGCCATGCGTTGTAAATTTATCCAGTAAATTGTGGCTAACGTACGATTTCTTTTCAGTGGCTGGAGCTGTTGTTACACATGGCACAGACGTCCTTGAAGAATCCGCGTTCTTTTTAGATGCAACAGTCAATTGCGGCAAGCCTGTCGTCATTGTTGGGGCTATGCGACCGTCAACCGCGATCTCAGCCGATGGACCATATAACCTTCTTGAGGCAGTGACAGTTGCAGCTAGTCCCTTAGCTAAAAACCGTGGAGCAATGGTTGTGATGAATGATCGAATTGCCTCCGCATATTATGTGACAAAGACCAATGCAAATACACTTGACACTTTCAAGGCGGTGGAGCAAGGGTTTCTAGGAGAGATGATCTCTGACACTCCGTATTTCTTCTACCCACCTGTATCACCGACTGGAAAGAAAGCCTATGATGTTTCAAACATCACATCTATCCCTCGAGTGGATATCCTTATGGCCTACGAAGACATGCACAACGATACAATTCTTAATGCTGTCGCAAGCGGTGCAAAAGGAATAGTGGTATGTCACCGTTCTATAGAAAGAGAGCAGCTGAGCTGATCCAAGCATAGATTGCAGGTGCAGGAGCTGGCGGTGTTACCTCCGACTTTGAGGCCGCGGTGGACGAAGTCATCTCCGCTTTCGACATCCCAGTTGTCTTCAGCACTCGTGCCATGAGTGGCGAGGTGCCCACCAGTGATGCAGGAAAGGGACATAGTGAGTACCAGCAGACCCTTTATTATTACATAAGATGCGCGTCATCTCTAACTATGTGATTTAGTTGCCAGCGGTTACCTGAACCCGATGAAGTCTCGTATTCTTCTCGGCATACTCCTTGCTCAAGGGAAGAATAATACAGAAATTACTCAAGCTTTCTTGGGATCAACTGACGACTAAATATTCTACTTCCGGTATTTTCATAATTCGCAGAATATTTGAAATGATATGAGGTTATCAAGCAAAAAGCCGTAATTAGTGGGGAAATAGTGAACTAGATTTCAAGAACCGTAAGGAGGTGTTGGGAGTAATTCATCACTGTGATAATTTAGCATGTGAGTTTCGATGTAAAGAAGCCCACGTGACTGGATCGTGTCAAGAAGGTTCTTGTAGTGCTGACTCTTCAAGTAAGAAATGAACGGCGGAGAAGTTTTCCTTGCGTCGAATTCTGATACCATTCATTTCTATTCTGTATCATGATCCTATATGAGGTCAATGGGTATGAAAAGTTAATATCGACGTCGATGCTTCTTCAATTAGCCGCTCTAGGATTGTCCTCCTACGTCTAATGGACTATCTACTCAGGCTTAAACCCAACTAACTGACAACTCAGCTCCCAGAGTTTGTCCTCATCTGCGACTTGGCCCTTTACCCATGGGGCGGCTGCCGAGCTCATTGGTGCGAAGAAGTCTCCCGTTTCAGGTGGAGCAATCCGGCAGTCTTGAAGATACTCGCCCCCTTTGCCTTCCCAAACCTTGCCAATGGCCGCCCATAACGTCGTTGCGCAGCCTTGTTCGGCGCTCTGCATATAAGGTAGGATAGACGGGTCCTTCCTGAACCCTGCCACGGTGCTCGGGTCGGTGTATTTGAGCAGTCCGGTCCAAATACCTCCTGGCCCGAGCGAGATACCATGGACGCCACGTGGCCCGTAGACACGATCAATGTAGTTCGCCATCCAGATATTAGCAGTTTTAGACTGCCCGTATGCCAGACTGGGATTATAGGTTTCCGGTGTGTAATTGTAGCTATCCAAGTTGACCTGAGAGAACCTATGTGAAGAAGAGGAGACATTGATCACTCGGGAGGCAAGGCTAGCTGTTGCACTGGCTTCCAATGTAGGAAGGAGGATGGAGGTGAGTAGGAAGTGTGTCAAGTGGTTAACACCGAATTGTCGTTCGAACCCATCAACCGTTTTGCTGTAGGGAGTGTTCATGATGCCTTTAACAGAGAGGCTTGGTTAGAGACTGTATACCCAATATGGAAAAGAATCTACATTGGTTAAGCTAACCCGTTCCAATTGAACTTACCAGCATTATTGACAAGGATATTGAGTGTGTTACTCTGCGCAAGGAAATCCCTTGCTGCGCGTCGGACGGACTCCAGAGAATCCATGTCCATCATGATCACCCCAAGTTTTCCTTTGCCCTCAGATGAGTCTAAAATATCCTGCCGGACTTTCTGGCTTTTGACAGCATCTCGGCCTGTAAAGTACACATCTGCACCAGTGGCGTGGAGAGCACGTACTGTCTCAAGGCCAATTCCGTTCGTACCACCAGTGACCAGCGCAACTTTTCCCTTATAGGCACCTATAGCATCATTATCGCGAACTACCTGGAGGCCAGTTGGACGATGGTCGCCGACGCCATTAGGCTTTGCGTAGAGGTTAGCATAGGGGTTGAATGAGTCTGTCATGACGGCTGATTCTTGCTTCGATAACAGCAAGATAAGTGTAATATATGTTGATATTTCCGTTTGTCGCTTCTCTTGTAGAGATACTTCTGTCTTGATATAGTGGAGAGAGTGAGAAGAGATGATCGAGGAAGGGGTTGTCCATTTAATTTATGCTATCTCCCAGATGTCGGGGATTAGCACCAGCCGTAACTGGGAAGGCATTGCAGACCAGAGATGATCAATGGAAGTACGTCCCATGCAGCTGAATTGATAATCAATCTTCCATTTATCAGCGCATTTTACACTGGGAGCGTGCAATTTTTGCGGATACGCATTGGGTGGATAGTTCTCTTCTCGTCAAGTATCCAACCACGCTCCAATAGCTCCTTGGAGGTAAGTGTTCCAGCAGATCAATTTGTAATGTGACTCAGAGCCAAGTCTAGTATGGATATTTATAATACGGTGTGGGTTACTGTCCGTTCATTTCCATTAAAATTTCCTGGAATTTGCTTGTCTCAAACCGTGATGCAGAAGTTTTTGCCAAGAGCGGATAGTTTCAGTGGATTCCCGCTCTTGAGGCGGACTCCCAGAGTTGAGGTCCGCCTCGCCACACAGCCTTGGCTTTAGCCGACGTCATCTGAGCCGCGGACATTCCATAAATTAATATGCTTCCACTTGAATGATCTTGTCCGCTATTTCCGCTCTTCGTGAGTCACAGCGGTTCAAAGCTTTAGAATGTCGTCTACTTCTCATGCATCCCAAGCTTGTGATGCGTGCCGGTAATCACAGCCGACTCTCTCCTTATGACAAATCCACACTAAATGACCCTAGGCGACTGAAGCGAAAATGCTCAAGGGATTTGCCGTCTTGTACATTGGTTTGTGTTATCCTCATTTCAAAGACCTGACATTCGAGACTGATGTTGTTATTCCGTAAGTGCATCCGTTTAAACAAGGACTGTTATTACCCACATAAGCCTCGAGAAGCAGCAGTCTTGGAAGACCTTGACCGAGATTCCCTAGTCTCCATCATACAGCAGCTTGAACGACGTCTGAGCAGGCGTCGTCAAACTCCCGACGAATATGTTCAAGTCTCTTTTCCTACATCATTTTTCCTCGACCCAGAGTTTTTAGTACCGATTGAGCATTCTGCACTATACAGTAGACAACCAGTACCGACAATCATACTGGAATATATACAAAATGATGTTACCAGCCTTTGCCAGCAGTATTTCTTTACGGTACATCAATGGTTTCCATTCATTAGCAAAAAGAGGCTCCTGGAGAGAGTTGGACATATTCAAGGGAGCCCAGATGCTGATTTAGCCTTACTTTTGCTTTGTATGAAGCTTATATCCACTCCACCCGAGGAAAATGCTTCTAGGTCATCTGCATATTTGTCCGCAAGGTCGCTTCAAACGTCACTGGAGGGTGCTGGGGCGGTTCCCTTGTCCGTCCTTCAAGCGATTGCACTTCTCGCACTTTATGAGATTGGGCATGGTATTCTCCCTGCTGGTTATTTGACTCTTGGGCAAGCCGCAAGAATAGGAGTCATGATGGGTTTGCACTGCACCCAAGTTGCGACCAAACTCTTTCAACCACCTGATACCTGGACACTGAGAGAGGAACAACGGCGTACATGGTGGGCAATCATAATTTTGGAGAGATACATTAACCTAGGACCAGCAGGCCTAGCACTAGCAACTCCTGAGCCTTGCCAGGGTGACCTTCTTCCCATAGATGATTGCGAGTGGAACAAGGGGGCGATTGGCAAGAATGAGCCACTATATACCACTGGATTTTCAGTCTTAAATCTGAGTCTATTTGCTCGTACAGCACAAGCAGCACATGTGTTAGGCCGAGTTCTCTATCACCGAACTGATCGCAGCCAACAAGACCGACTTAATCGACTGAAAGAGGCATTGCAGCTTCACACCACATTATCCGCACTTGAAAACTACATTACTCAAGCGCAGCAATCAATACCAGAGGAAGTGCTGCCATGTCCAATTGATTTGGCACTTTGTTGCTCGGCACGCATGACGCTTTATGACAAGTACGGATGTAATGAACCAGACGAGTTACAGTATGGATCCCCGTCACGATTTCCAGAGGAATCTGAGATGCAGGCTATATCTCTAGACCACTTGCAGAAAGTGGTTAGCGGACAAGTATTGAACTTAGCTCGGGCTGTACTGCAAGTCGGAGTAGAAGGAGTAGAACTAATGAGTCCGATGCTGATAGAGAGTATCTACCATGCCGCAACCGAGTGCCAGTGGTTTATCCGCGAAGGAATCGGCCATACAATGGAAAGAGCCCATAAGTTATTTGCTGAAGCCCTTGGAATTCTGAGCAGGAGATGGAAACTGGCTGGTAAATTTCTACATATAATCTTTCTCAATCTCGATATGCAAACTGACGTTTTCAAGGGTTGTATCTGGAGCTTCTTGAGAACTCGTCTCCCACTCACGAGTAGTTATAACTGCTCCAGTGATGGGCGTTATATCAGAGGTACTGCATTACATTGCCATCAACCATCGTCTAATATCTCTTTCATATTCTCCCCTAATATCCCTGGCTCATAGTGATCCTGTTATCTTGTTTATCTCAGCTCTAATCACAACAAGCTAGGGCGTGTGAACCTTCGCCACTAAGCCTCTTCCTACTTGGAACACCTTCACGCGGTAGAACTCAGCCGCAAGCTTTCCAACTCGTCCACCGGACCTATCTGTCATAGATTGAGAAGCTGGCTTGAGCGAGGTATCTGATTTAGCCAGTAAACAAAGGGTGGCAATGCTGCAGGAGTTTGAATTATCGTTGCATCCACGACCATGGGAATTTTTGGGCCAACCGATTGCAACAGTAGTAAAATAAAGCGGGCAGACCGTACTTTTGTATCGAAAACAGCTGTTTACAGACAAGGTGCGTTAGGAAGGAGTGGATGTGACTGAGATGTTTTAGAGGTTCAAAATGAGGGGCAGCGGACCAACAGGAGGGTAAATGAAATGGGGTGTAGAGGATTGCGGGGCACATTAAAAAGGTGTTGTCGATAGATCATTTCCCACCCACAACACCTCACGGATAAAAGCCCAAGGCAACACTGTTACGAAGCTACGATTTCTATATCGCTTTCGCTCTGTTCACCAACAGCAATTATGTATCCTCTACCTGCTTTGCTTTGTTTCTTTAGTGTTGTCATTGCTGCCAGCGCGTCTGGGACAATCCTAAAATGCGATCCCGTAGTTTCGCTATCTTTTTGCAGCAACGCTTGTGCCTGTTCTTGTGAAGGGAACAGACTTTCTTGTCTCACAAACGATGTTACCTGTCCAAAATGGATGGAAGAAACTTGCATTGACAAGTGCTTTTGTACAGCGCCTCCGAAGGAGCCTACTATTTTCTGCAAATCACCGATCTCAGCCCTCGGGTGCGAAGAAGGATGTAGTTGTACCTGTAACGGCGAGGATATCATCAAGTGTCGCGTCACCGAAAGTGGATGTGCTGGGGATATGGTTCAGCTTTGCGAAGAAGGCTGTTCCTGCACAGATTCTTGGATGCGAAACGGGATGGAGCTTTAGCGGGAGCTGTGATCTCTGAATTTACCTGGCTGCGTTTCTTGCTCGACAAAGAGATGATAGAAAAAGCATACTTTGGGACTTATGGGACATTCTACCAACATGCTTTTGGAATTCTTCAGACATAAACCTGAATTTGTTTTTGCCTGTTCGACTCTCTATCTATAGTAGAGCGATATCACACTCGCTCGGAAATGACACTCTTCACCGAATTAATACTTTCGTGCTTTCGGAATTGCTGCGCTACCAGGTACAGTTAGTGTTTCTTCCAGACCATTGGATTTCGGAGCTCTCTCTCTGCGTGATATTATGGGACTGTTATCGGGTCCTAAAAAGGCAACAAAAGGTGAGTCAGAAGGTTCATACTTGAACTAGGATCAGCCTCCATGAGGTACTAATCTTCGCCAAGGCGGTTAGCTTGGTCCAGGCTGAACTAGAGTATGCCGAGCCTGATCAACACTCTCATTCAGCCACGGAGTCACGCCGGGTCAATGCTGTACCTTTTAAGCCTTTCTCGTCGTGACATTTTGGCGGGCATTATAACTGATAGCAATAGCCTGCAGGATACTTCAAGTTGTACTTTGTAGGGTCTAATGAGAATGGATAGACAAAGTCGATCAAAGCTAGCCAAGGAGACCATCAACAATCTCATCCCTCGTATATTGAAATCAGATACTCAGGCTCGTGCCGGAATACATAACACGCAACTGATTAAGTACTCCCGAGGTCAACGGAGTGTTCAAAATCTACCAGGTGATGCATCACAATCGAACCCCAGCTCTACAGCTGTCTCTGCAGACCTGACTGAACCATCACCCTCTCAAGTGCGTCCAAATGTGCGTGTCATCCAATCAGACACCTTGAATGCTGTTCAAGATATCCTTATCAAGCGGCCTAAATCTTCAACTGGCCGTGTCGCAGCCCTTAATATGGCTTCTGCGCTTCGCCCAGGAGGCGGGGTCCTCAATGGTTCCCTCGCACAGGAAGAATCTCTATGCATGCGCAGCACTCTCTACCATTCGCTCGACAATTCATTCTACCGCATACCCGAAGATGCAGCCATTTATTCCCCGGATGTCTTGGTCTTCCGAGACTCTCAGAATCGAGATTTGCCTAAAGCGGAGTGGTTCTTCACTGACATTATCTCATGCGCAGCAATAAGAGGTCCGGATACCACTATCGACGAAGTTCCTGAGCGAAGGGTGCTTTACGCAAATGAGAAAGACAAAGAAATCATGGTGACGAAGGTGCGGTTGATTCTCCAGATCGCGCAAGATAGAGGAATCACTCATCTCGTTTTGGGAGCTTTTGGATGTGGAGTGTTTCGCAACCCGCCCGGGGAGGTAGCCAAGATGTTCAAGAGAGCGATTTATGGAGATAAGAAGAGGGCTGCAGTTTCTGGAATTGAAGAGATTGTTTTTGCCGTTATTGATGCCGGGGAGAATTTCAAAGCATTTAGGCATGTGTTTCCGGAGGGATCTTGAAGTGTCAATTTGTAAGATTTGGTAACTACAGATTGTTTAATTGTTTGATACACTTGTAACTTATAAGATAAAGGAAATACACTTCGTTTAAAACGCATAGGGATGGATATCATAATCAAGTGCGCTTTCGAAAGCGAGCATCCAATTCTTTGGCAGCTGCTGGAACGGCAATGAACATAGAGACCACGGCTGCCGAAGTCCCGCAGGCAATTGGAACAAAATAGCTGTCTTGGCAACCCTGAAGGTAAGAGTGCAAAATACCGTGTATGTCGTCTGAACGAAACATCATCCGGATGCGAGTTGCACCCGTATTTATGACCACACCCGGTCTTATGTCGGGGGCATATTTGGCCAGTCCTTTCACTAGGCTGTTTGTCAACGTGGCCTCTGTTGAAGCTATGAAGATGGAAATGCCAATGTTCTCGACAAACATCGTTAATGCGGTGACTGCGGCCATATCCTCGATGCCCACAGATGCTTGATTAGCAATCATTGGAACCTGTAGAGCAATTCCAACGCCCATGCCGATTAGAATCTCATATCCTATCCAAGAAGCAATATGCGCCTCGGCACCTAGGGTGTGGACCATGGCCACTCCAATCGTTCCTGCTATAGCACCGATGACGAGAAACGGTGTATAACGTCGATAAAATGTTAGAATGCCGTTAGCAACCATGGTGAAGGCTGATACGCCGAGAATCAGTGGAATGAGGCGGAGGCCGCTTTGAGTCGCAGATGCATTTCCAACTGATTGAAACTGAATTGGTAACACATAAGACAGAGGGAAGAACAGACCAGCTAGGAAGAACTGGTAGATAATGTTCGTTGTTATATTGCGTTTCCTAAGAAGGTGACCCTGGATCATGGCGCGACTACCCATAAGTCGCTCATTGACAATGAAAAGAATGAGCAGCCCGGCAGAGGCCGATAAGCTGGTGATCACCCGCCAGTTTTGCCATGAAGATAAAACACCAGCACGTTCCATAGCTAAGACGAAACAGGTCATTGAGCCTGCATGATGTTAGCTAGGCACCGCTCTTACTGATGCAAAGATAATATGACATACCCAAGACGAGACAAGCACCCACTAAGTCTAGAGAGAGCAGCTTTTCTTTCAGAGGAGCTTCCACAGGTTGAGAGCTAGGGGGTTGTTTGAAGGAAAGCGACATTATAGTCGCACCAAATACCCCAATTGGCAAGCTGATCCTGAAAGTTATTTAAGCAAGCAGCGTAGAAAGACTGAGTGGGTTATTCTTACCAGAAACACCACCTCCAGCCGGGTCCATCCGTCAGGAAGCCTCCTAGCAGTGGGCCAGCAATACTTGCACTGCCAAAAGTAAATCCTAGGACTCCCATATAGGCTGCCCTATACTGCGGTTTTGCGCTCAAGGCAATAATGATGAAGCATCCGGTCATTACGCCGCCCCCACCAAACCCGGCGACGATCCGGCCCAGGATTAACGTAGAACTGTTTTGAGCCAGCGCACAGATGACGTTTCCGAGCTCAAAGGAAATCACAGAAAGGATATAGGTCCGCTTAAGAGGAAAGAATTTATACTACATGCGATTGTAAAATTAGCTACCCTTGCCCGATATTGCAAATGTTCATCTCGATCGCAACTTACTGCTCTGCCCCACGTGGATTGAAACGCAGCATTGGTGATCCAGTATCCTGTGCTATACCAACCGACGTCCTTGACCGTGCCAAACTGGTCTGTAATTCTCGGTATCGCGGTCGCAAGAATGGATGAATCAAGTGCGGCCAAGAAAATGCTCAGAATGAGGCCGACGGTGAGGACCAGAAAACGAAATCCCGCGGGGTACTGCTCGGTGGGTGGTTGGGGCGCGGCTTCATTCTCAGCATTGGTCTCTGTTGTGGGCTGTAGCTCTATGGCCGAGTTGGTATGGGTAGCAGACTCCATTTTCCGTAGTGTGAGAGAATGTGAAGGAATGAGTCTTCTCGATGGTTGGTGGGAATTACTTCAGAATCAAAAGCTAACGTTTGTAAACTTTTAACTATTAGCTGCGCCCTTTCCGTTCCAGAAGCAGCCCCTGCCACCCGAATTCTTGGCTTACTGATGCTGGTCTAGCTGCGAGTTGATGCCATTTCTGCCTAGAGGGCGCGATGCCAGCCTCATAAACACGCACGAGCCCTAAATGAACCCAAAGAGGTTTTAAGGCAGAAATAGGTGTTCGGCTCAAGGAAAACGAAAAATCAACCCATCAGTTTTAGACAGACTAGATAACGGTAAATTTGGGTTTTAGCTAACTACATTTAGTTTCACTAATGAGTAAATACAGGTTGCGAACTCATAATACAGACGAAGCCTTCTCGTCTTTTGCTTCCACAGAAATCGGGACGTCCTTGGTACCATCGTCAAAATGATCTCCAATCTCAGCGGATCCGAATTTCCGGATAGGAGTCCCTTCTTCAAACAGATAGTTAATCTCCTCCAGTGTTCTGCCCCGCATTTCCGGGACGCAGAAATAGGCAAACAGGAAAGAGCAACATGCCAAGCTTCCAAAGATGAATCCTACCTTGGAATGAAGATTGGCATACGGAGCGTTGAGGAGGTATGGAGTAGAGAATGAGAAAACGAAACTACAGAATACTGATTAATGATGCTTTTGTTTAACTGGATTGGGAGCCAATGGAAAGGCTGAACAGACCAGAGTACTTACTTTGTAAGGACGTTGACAAACGATGCAACTCTCTGTGTCTTATCTCGAAGTCTCAAAGCAGGAAGCTCAGTGGTGACAACGTAGTTTAAAGGATCCCAACTGAAGCATAAGCTGGCAGATGATAACGCCGTTGCAGCCACAATGACCTGCTTTTGTGCTATGCTGGGAGAGCTGATGGTTCCCACGGCTCCCATAGTAAATAGCCAAACGACCTGCAAACAGGAACCGATCATGAGGAGTGGCCGTCTTCCAACCTTATCAGTGATACTGATGGCAACCAGACATGAAAATGTGTTGATACATGAGCTCATGATGGAAAAGTCAAATGGATTCAGTGCGTTGAGCGACTGAACAAATAGAGTCCCGTAAGCGGCGGTGAACGGGGAACCAGTGGCTTGGATGAAGAAGTTGATTCCGATAGCTATTAAAGTCCTTTTTAAGTTGCTTCCCCTAAACAGATCAACGTAAGTGCCTTTGTTATGCTCTTCTATAAGAGAAGCCCTGATTATTTCCAATTCCTCGTGGGGGTCGTAACCTGGCCGAGACCCTCGTAATTTTCGGAGTGAGTCTATCGCTTCTTCAGGTCGATCCTTAAGTAACAGCCATCTAGGAGATTCGGGGATGAACCAGATTGAAGTTGCAATAATGCTGGGTACAATATAGAACAGGCCTTGCGGTATCCTCCAGGCGGCATTCGATGATAGCCCACTCGTCCCTCGACAAACACTGTTGATAATGATTCCTCCCATAAGCAAGCTAGTCTGATATGTCCCCACAGCCAGGCCACGTACAGGAGCGGGAACAATCTCAGCCTGGTAAAGGGGGCATGTTGACAGTTCCATGCCGATATAAGCGTAATTCAGAATCCGTCCAGCGAGGACTTGTTGGATTGTCGTGGAAGAGATAAGAACGGTCGCGGACATGAAAGCCCAGAGTGACATGCAGAACATAGCCATGCGTCGTCCATATCGAGCATTGATCAGACTACCTATGTATAGACCTGAAGAACCAATGGACATTAGAATTAAGATAGAGAGCTTTCAAGAGCAGCATCCAACTTACCAACAGCAAAACCGATGAAATTTAAACTGTTCAAAAGAGATGTCCAATAGGTAGAGATTGCCCACGTCTTGGTCTTAGGGTCGTAGTCGCCGAATTGCTTCTTATATGCGGTCATTGCCTGACTAGTAGCGATACCCTGATTGTCAAAGCCATAGTTGAATGTTGACAATGCTATGAGGCCCACAGCACAGGCGAGCCGGGGTGTGAAATGCTCATAAAAGCGGTTCTGTTTTATAGAGGCCAGCATCATTTTCACAGGCCAACTCTTTTGATACCTGTTCCTACGCTCAAACACCAGTCGCTATAGGATGCATGACCATCGTTTTAATTTATATTCCTAAAACATATCATCTATCGCGATATTAGGCGGTTATTACGTGACGACCGAAAAGGTCTATTGAAGCCATCCGTAAAGTTGGGGCTTACGCCTAGTGGAAGAGCGGAAAGATTTTCAACACCTAAAATCTCTCCGCCATTTGTGCGGGGACAGCACGTTTGCCACTAGGGGGCAAGCGGGAAAATGTCAACCCATCAGGTTGATCATCTATCCTTTATACCGTGTTAATGTCATATAATCAATAACCTACGAATAATTACTCCGCAGGCCGTGGGCAGGGAACTAGGCTGGTATTGAAGTGAGATCCAGCACTGTATACACATAGATATGAATGAGAAACGTGAGGTAAAACTAATTTGAAATGATATCGGGCGATGACAACATGACTACTCTAATTTAATATCAAAATATATAGATACAGAAGTTTGAACTTATGCAAAGATATGTATCTTCATTCTAGCAAGCACCTTCCCTTTATACCTATATATTTGGCATCTCTTATGTAAAAACCGATCTGTTGCAATACTGTGTTACATTGTCAGATGGTTCTTTTAATTGGCTAAACTTTGTAGCTATGGTATTTATTTTTGAACGTCAAGAGCATTCACAGACGGATATTCAGACTCTAAAAGATTAACGTCAAGGATGCGAGCCGGGGGCGGTAATATCGAAATCGAATCGATCTGGAACTTTCAATCCCGCATCAATATGGCCTTGCATCTCAAGCAGCGACACGCCATCGCGGAAGAGCCAAGGATCTTTCGTCAAACGTTGCCACTGTTCTAATTCTTGCCGGTATTGAAGAAGCAAGTCTTTGTGGTGAAGATCAGATGCAAGGTTGTGTACTTCATGAGGGTCCTGCTCCATATCGTACAATTCCTCTGCTGGGCGACGCACGTACGATTCCAATGGGCGACTACCAATCTTGATGCAGTCTCCACGATTTCGAATTCCCTCCCACGATAGTGAGGCGTACAGGTCTGTGGAGAAGGGAAAATCAAGCCTCCAAGCGATGTTCCGGTGGTACTTGTACCGTTCGGTACGGAGGAACCGAGTAGGATAATAGTTAGTTACTTCGTGAAAGGTATGTGAGCCAAAGACTTTGCTCCAATCTTGTTCTAACGAATCCTTGGCAAGAATAGGCAGTATAGACCTTCCTTTGCGTCGCGTTGTATCGGCTAAAGCGTGGTGATGTCCCGTCCAGTCAAGTATTGTAGGTAAAACATCCACGTAAGAGACTAGATTGGGGTTTCTAACTTTTGCCGTCGATCCTGGTTGGTAAATAAGGAGAGGTAATTGAATACCTGCGTCGTATAATGTGGTTTTCGAATTCAGAAACGGAGGCCCATTGTCGCTCATGAAAATAATCATTGTTTCGTTTTCGAATCCATGTTTGATAAGGGACTCTAGAATCAAGCCAAAACCTCTGTCTACTCTTGCAATTGAGCGATAATATTCAGCTAGCTCTTGACGAACCTCCGGAATATCACTCAAGAACCCTGGTACAGTAATATTTTCTGGCTGGTAGATCTGGTCTTCTTCCGAGACTTGGGGATTGCCATTTCCAAATCCTCCCCGTGTTGAGTCACGATGGGGATCCATGTACCCTACAGTCAAGAAAAAGGGCCGTCCGTCAGTCTGAGCCTTCTGGAAGAATGAATTTGCTTCCCCGGCAACCCAAGTAACATCTCGGCTCGGACTTTCCACGACGTGTTCCCAAGGATACACTGTCATGGGACCGACATGGATCTTCCCGATAATTCCTGTGAGATATCCATGGTCATTTAGAAGCTTTGGTGCTGTTTCAATGTTGTCGAATGTCATAAAGTGGTGGGTGTTGTGGTTGAGTCCATATTGGCCGTTCTCGTGTGTATGGAGTCCAGTGTAGATGACTGAACGACTACCACTGCACGATGCTGTACTAGCAAAAGCTCTTTCAAATAATGTGCCCCTCTCAGCTAGGCCATCTATATTAGGTGTTGCGATGGCGGGCTCTCCGTAACAGCCCAAGGATTTCCCCAGGTCATCCGCGATGACTAGCAGCACGTTCTTTCGTCCGGACATGGAAAATCACAATATTGAAGGGGCTAGGAAACATGACGGCAATTACCTGACAGCTGCGGTTTACTTTTAAGAGCACAAATGTAAGTCATCCGTTACCTCACAAGAAATGCAGCCACCATTCTTAGCCTCAATGAACGGAGAGATTCAGCGGGAAAACTTTTTGTGGGGAAGGTCGGGAAAGGTACCCGTAACCTGGAAGCTTCTTGCTGATAGAGATCGGGGATTAGTCTTGCGAACAGAAGCCACAAATGGTGTCAACAAGGCCGTTATACCCACAGTTGACTCATCTCGGCTCTTCGTTGGTTGCAATGCACATACGTACCTGAGCCTGCTCCACATTCGCTGGTCTCAAGCGCACATTTAAGACCGATCCCCTGCTTGCCCCCACCTTTACAGGATATCTATCCAGAATAGTGTATCGGACTTGAAAGGGCGGGAAGATTTCGTCCTCCTTCAATCTCCAAAAATCTTTCCTGCCTGGGATGAAAAGAAAGAGGTGAAGATACCGGTACCTAAGAAAGGAGGATATACCCATATGCCTCGGAGTCGCGCTTGTGACGCATGCACTGCACGAAAGATCCGCTGTGATAGAGAGTCCCCTTGTTGGCGATGCAACAGGCTTTCAATCTCATGTACTAGAGACCGTGAAGCCATTAAACCCGGTCCCAAGGGTCCATGGGCCCATAAAAGGCGGCGGGTCTCGAATTCGATCGAGCGAGAGAAGGAGCGGTCCCATGGGACACCGCATGCTATGACCGAGTCCAATGGGGGCAAAATTCGTGTAGAACACTTACTCTCCTATCTCGATTCTTATTATGATAGATTGTACCCGGTTTGGCCGGTAGTCTCCAGGGATGAGTTACATATTCGTTTACAAAATCCAAACGATACTGAAGCATACGCTCTTGCCACAGCACTGAGTGCTGTGACCGCGGCTCAGCTCAATTTAAGAAATGAGAATGGTGAGGTAGTGGATATCCACATACTTGCAGAGGAATCAGAGAAAGCTAGATTGCAACTTGGATACCAAACCCGCCCAACAAAGGATATCCTCCTATCCTCCTTCTTTTTGCATATTTCCTGGGCAAACCGCGGACAAGTATGCAAATCAACAATTCTGCTGAGAGAAGCAATCACCTTTGCTCAGTTATTAGGTCTTGATGACTATCAACATTATGAAGATATCACCAGTCTGGAATCGCAACTCCACCTTCGCATTTATTGGTTACTTTTCATCACTGAAAGGTAAGATCTCCTCGCAGCCGTCAGTGCAGTTTATATGATGCTAATAGGTTTTTCCATCTGGCAGGGGTCATACGACTAGGTTTGGGTTGACGAGGATTTTACGAGTAGATCCCCAAATCCCACATCCCATGGTCACTGAGGGAGAGTCTGGTTTGGAACCATTCGTGCATTTCTGTCAATTATTCTACTACTTTAGCCATGCTGCGGATAACCAAGGTCCAAATAGAATCCAATCTTTTCTTTCCCAATCCGACACGCATCCTAAGGAATCACGACACAGATCAAAGCAATCCCACGATTTGCAGCAAGCTGACTTCTTGTTAACGCATCAGTGGATGCAGATTGTCTTATGGAAATTGGCTATGTTTGAAGGTACATCTAAGCAGACTTCCCGATCACCAGATGATGACCTCAGCATCTCCTTTCCGGAGCGAGTTGCGAGGAATGTAATGATGCATCTCGTCAAATTCCCACAGGGAACTATTGAAGCGCATGGCCTTGGAATGGTTAGTTGTCAATCTTAGACTGTTCTAAAATGCCAGTTTTTACTGATCTTCTTTGGTTTAGGAGATGAAGTTGACAGAAATTGCACTCTCGCTCGCCGACATTCTTATCTGTATCCCGTCAGAACAGATCCCACGCCAGTTGATGCGGGTCAGGCCAGAAGAGGTGCTTGGGCATCTGACGCAGTACCTAACTCAATTTCGTGGTGGCAACAATCCTGGGTTAGACCTACTGAAAGAGAAACTTACAATCTTTTCAGGCGCTCATTCGATCGGCATGGCAGTTTATGATCATCAACATTTCAGTTTGAACGAGGACGACGCAGAGATAGCAGAGTCAGATGTGATCGCTGTACGGTAAGTTGAGTAGCTGGATAATGGTGGCATTCTGGGGCTTATTATTTTCCACGAGTCGACATACTAGTATTACCGCAATGGAACCCATGGTCATTTATAACCCCAGAGAATGAACAGAAGTAGAAGCCATCGTTAATAAGAGTTGGTAGCAGTATATCAAAGAGGAGTCTGAAATTCTCAAATTATACATTCCGTACTTGATACCATATCACAGATATGATAGATTCATATGTCTGAACTAGTCTTATTAAGGAGTTGTCACCTATCTCTTTTAAAGCCTCTAGAGGAAGGACTTTAGCTTTGACATTTATTCAACGACCAACAATAATGCAAATCCATCCCATCCTTTACTACCTACCGTCTGAACTGCAGTGGCATCGACCCTTTTCTCTCTTTTGATCTCCTCGAATAATTTCCTTGTGGCCAAAACGGTCTCATCAGAACTTTCTGTTTCAGCAAGTCGTCCCCTCCTTCCAATGCTATCCACCACGATCAATGTACCCACATGACTGAACCGTAATGCCCATCTGAAATATTCAACGTTGTTCTGTTTATCTGCATCAATGAATACAAAATCAAAGTTATCCACCTGCTCTGCTTCGTGCATCAACTCCAAGGTCTTGAGTGCAGGCCCTTCTCTCACAATAACATCTTCTGCGTGAAAGCCGGCATTACGGATGTTGGAACGCGCGACTTTAGCACACTCCGGTGAAATTTCGAGTGTGATGACCTTTCCTCCAGACTGAGGTGTAATAGCTTTGGCTAACCAGATCGTGCTGTATCCTCCTCCGGTACCAATTTCAAGGATTCGTTTTGCATTATTCATTTTTGCAAGAAGGTAGAGCATCTTTCCTCTGTTCGATCCAATGTTCAGTAACTTCATTTAATTCCATTTTGGTTAGAGAGAAATGGCAAACTTGGCTTAATTACTTGGTGCGAGGTAAACTTTTAACGTGAATTTGATCCCTTTTGAAAGTTATCTAGGAAGGAGCAATTGAACATACTGATTAGGAGCCACGTTTATGGGAGGGAGATTCGCAGAATCGTTCGCACTGAGAGCTAACTCGAGACCGTTATCTTGAGGGAGGAGACTTGAACAGATATAATCATCAATTTTGCAGAATTTGTCGTATACCTCCTGGTTGATGATTTCCATATGTGGGACGGACATGTTGCTAAAGGGATGGATGTAAATTTTGGTATGGAATTGATATATAAAGAGCTCTCGACTTAACAGGGCGATTTTGAGCAGCGGATAAAATTCATTATAGCTATATTAAAACTGGTTCAGAGAAATAACTCAAGAGCTTCTTTAACGATATCCAGCGGAGCGGGGTATTTTGAGTCATCATCTCCGAGGCCACTTTTACTGCTTACCCGCCATCGCATGTAACAAAGTCTATCCGCTATACCACATAAGGGCGCTAACAGTAACTGAAAACAAATATTTTCCTGTCCACCGTATGAGTTACTATCGAATCTAATACAGAGGCATGGAACCTGGGGTAGTGCTCAATGCTTCTTCAAATATCGCTAAACCTGCCTCAAGTTCCTCCTCACTGATGGTCAATGGGGGTGCGATACGAATGCATCCAGAGAACGTTGTCCTTGCCGATATCGATGCAGATAGTCCCAACGCCATCATCCTCGCACTGAGATTCTTCCCAACTTCGATCGCCGGCGCCTTTGTCTGCCTATTGCTCACAATCTCCACCCCGGCCATTAAGCCTCTGCCTCTTACGTCTCCAATGCAACCATAGCGGTCCATTAAACGATGCAACCCAGCCTGTAGCTTTGTGCCCATAACCCTGGACCTGGAGACCAAGTCATCTCGAAGTACAATTTGCAGAGTCTTGAGTCCTACCGAAGCGGGCAGTGGATCGTTAGCATGAGTGGTATAGAACATGAAGTCTCTCTCTTCCGTCACTCTCGCTATCTCGTCGCTTGTAATGACCGCGCTCAGTGGAAGTCCATTCCCTAAGGTCTTGCTAAGATTCAGAATATCAGGCACGACGCCTTCGTGGTTAACAGCAAAGAGGTCACCGCTTCGTCCAAGGGCAGTCTGTGCTTCATCAACGATTAACAGCATTTTTCGCTTAATGCAGTGTTCTTTCATTGCTGCCATATATCCCTTTGGGAGGGTGATTATGCCTCCAGAACTGAGAATTGGTTCCATTATCACGGCAGCCAAGGAGCCGACAGAGGCCTTGTCAACCAGAGACCACCCGTAGTCTAGTTCAGTTTTCCAGTCATACGAGCCATCGGGGTTGCGGAAGATGGAGCGATACGAATCAGGTGAAGGGAGCATGTGCATTCCTGGCATCTTGTTCAATTAGGATCTGACAACAAAATTACTGAATCTTCGGGTTAGAGGTGATATGAACGTGACGTACTGCAGGACCGTAACCTTTCCTCCCTGCATGATATTGAGCACCATTTGCACCACTCGTTACGCCATGCCAGCTCGCACCTAGTCCTACTATTTCAAACTTCCCGGTATACATTTTCGCTAGTTTGATGGCGCATTCGTTGCTTTCTCCTCCTGTGCTTAGGAAAACGGCTTTGTCAAGTCCTTTTGGTAAAACGCTAGTGAGAAGCTCTCCAAGCTTAACGACTGGAGTTGACAGCATCCCACTGTACAAATGATCAAGTGATGCTGCATGTTCCGCTATTGTTTGGACAATCTCAGGATGGCCGTGACCGATCAGGCAGGACATTTGACCCGACGTCCAGTCTAAAATCCTTTTTCCTGACGCGGTATATAAATAAACACCTGATGTCTTTACAATAACGTCGGACATGAAGCTACCACCAAATACCAGGAGATTTCGTTTTGCTGAAGCATATAAACGGTCATTTTCTGTTTCTGACCCCATTGGATGTAAGCTTTTATTTACAATAGTATCTTTCACAGGAATAGAAAGTAGCTTCGACGGAAGGCAATTCACTGTCGCACTATCTATTACTATTTATATTAGATGTGATCGCTGCATGAGTTGGTCCGGAGTCATTAAGTGACAAACTACCAATAGCCTCTTTGCTCTGATGGGGGGTGTGCTGCCCTCTCATTGGCCAGAACTGCCAGGAATGCACATTCCAGAATCGAAAACGCCACTTCGCTGTCATATCCCTGCTTTAACTCGCACTAATCCACTCTTACGATATATCTCCAAAGCCTCCCCAAGGCGTTCGGAAGTGCTGTAGTTGCTGAATAAAACCATAGTCTGCGTGAAATATCTATCAACCATGGAGCCATGGCTGGCGACAAACCCAAGTCCAAGCCTCGGCGTTGCAAGACTTTTACGGTGCGTATATCGGCTTACAAATATCTGCGCACTATCTGTATCGAATATCTCACACCAGATAGGGATGCTGGGATTGTCGATCACGCAAAATAAAGGTCTGTGACTGGCTAACT
Organism: Scytalidium sp. 3C; assembly: GCA_000743665.3. Lineage (NCBI taxonomy): Eukaryota > Fungi > Ascomycota > Leotiomycetes > Scytalidium > Scytalidium sp. 3C. Next base: position 75,438 of record JMRO03000086.1, on the reverse strand, counting down.
AAAGATGGAAAAGCTTCGATTAATGATTCTATCATCAGTGTGATGAGGCGGTACCTGAATGCACTCCTTGCCGCAAAAGAGGGTTCCCATGTAGTGGCTACAGACCTGTCTTAGTCTGGGTCGCTCCAGACGATAGAGGTTACGAATCTGGACGACGACGAGTGCTCCAGTCCGGTATGTTCTTCTTAGAATATCATCATCTTGTCGTGGGCTGACTGCAAAGCAGATTTGACTTGGCAAGGTTATCAGATTTACGATTCTGACACAATCGATAATTTAATCTCTCAGTGCGACAATATTGAGCTTGATGCTCTTCACCTCGACGCATCAGCAGGTCCATTTACCGTCTTTGCTCGTACCGCAAGTATTCTCCCCGACCCTGGAGCGCCGCCGTCGCATGGGGAGGACGTGTTTAGAACCCAGGAATTCCGATTACAAGATGATGCTGCGCTTTTATTCCACCATTATGTGACGTATATCGCACGCAACATGATGCCCTACGAACATCATCGTAATCCATGGCAGTCCTTCTATCCGCTAATGGCCAGGAGTGGCTTTCTGATGGGGCAAAATTCTTTGCTCTATGCTATACTAGCACAGGCCGCAGGAAACCTCGCTCATCTTGGATGGAAAGAGAAAGATATGGCTATATTGACCATTAAATATTACACACTCGCGATTGAGAGCATGCGAAAGGAGCTACAGCAATCCCAGAAAGATTATAGCCTGATATTGGCAACCGTTCACACACTGATTATGGCCGAGGCATGTTAATAGCTCTAGAACTCTGGTAGGGAGAGGAGACTAACGTTTATAGGTGTATAACGGCAAATTCAAGGCCTGGAAATTGCATTTTCACGGTGGATGGGAGTTCATCAATTCATACCTAAGCCAAACACCATGGCATACCTCAGAATCAGCGTGGCTGACATCTCAGAGTCTATGCCTTCTAAAGATCCGCTTTGACACCATGCGAGAACCTGCACAGAGGAACCTCGAGTCAGGAATTTTCAGCGTAGAACTTGAAAGATCTGCAATATCCTCGATTGCTTCCCGATCAGATTTTGGATTCACGATGGGCACAAGTCCGGCTTTGATGAATTTTCTGATCGAGACCACAGATTTAGCTTCAGTCGCATCGCAAAACTCCCCAGAGAATTATGAGGAGCTAGTAAACCAACTATATAACCGCATTCATGAATATTGCTATCAGCAAGACCCTTCTGACTCTGCTGTTGTAGGGCTCCACTGTCGGATATTCCAGCTTGGCGTTCTCATCTATTTTCATCGCGCCATCTTCAATTCCGTACCCCTTGTTATGGCTACGTATGTGAATGAGCTTCTGGGGAAGGTAAAAAGCTACCAAAATCTGGGAGGTGGCTACGTAGCGGCGTGGCCCGTGTTCGTTGCTGCAGCAGAGGTATATAAGCAAGAACATATGGCTCTTGTTCATGAATGGCTTGATGAGGGTGACAGGATGGGAGTAGCTAATCGGCGGGATATAAGGGCTCTGATCCAATCTATTTGGGATAGAAGAATGGCAATTTACGAGCAAGGCCATACTGAGCAGAGCTTGGGAGAAATCATAGTTGACTGGAGAGAGATAACAAGACAACGAAATCCGAATATTCTCATTGTATAGTACAGTGAATCATATTTGTAAACATTCAAACTATTGCTCAACTAGCATTAGAACTATCATCATGAGGGTCGATTTAACTCTAGTAAACTTTTCATCCGTCTAAATATCTTAATGTGAATATAAATGGGTTGGCACTGAATGCAACATCTACTAAGGGTCCCAAGGCCCTTGAGCTCTTGTACCAGTCAATACTTCAGGACCACCTTCCTCCTTCACAAGCAATACATCTTCATGCCTGACCCCGAACTTATCAACCAAATACACTCCTGGCTCAGAAGTGAATGCCATTCCCGCTTTTAGCAGGACATTTACGTTGCCCTTGTTCATATAGGGGCTCTCGTGCGCCTTGATACCAATACCGTGACCGACACGATGAGTAAAATCCTTGCCATATCCAGCGGCTGATATCACGTCTCTTGCAGCAATATCGACGCTAGCAGCAGAGTTATTCGGAATTAGAGCGAGCATAGACGCATCCTGAGCTTCTAGAACTAGATCCCAGACAGCGATTTTGTGTTGAATGACAGGGGGCAGCTCGGAATAGGCCTCCGGAGAAGATGGACGGGCATAGAACGGTGGGAAGAATGTCCGACAGATGTCAGAGGAATAGCCATAGAGATGAGCGCTACCGAATAACACTGTAAGTTTGATATTTTCAGGATGACTGAAATATGAATTGGACTATCTTACCCGACATCAATTAATACGAAAGTTTCCGGCTCAAGAACTTTGCTACCATTAGTGCCACCGTGGGGATTTGAGGCGTTTTCGTCTATTTGGAGTTAGATTAGAATCTTAACTCTATTACTGGAATGAAAGACTAGGAAACCATAGCTGTCAGTATGCCGAAGGAATCAAAACTTACCGAACAGGACAATATCGAAGAAAGGCTCTAAGCCTGCAGCCCACAATGTAGCATCCAGTGCCTCCATAACTTCATTTTCAGTCAAGCCTGGATACATGCATGTTCTCATTGCTCGAAGAGCCTCGACGGTACCAGTATTCACTGCACGCAAGATCTCAACTTCACGTGGGGATTTAGTTTGCTTCACACGCTCCACCTCTCCACCGAGCCCGACGACTCTGAACCCATTGGCTCCGAGGCCACGCTGGATGAAGTCACGCATCTCCTCATCGACCATGACAAGCGGATCCTTTTCACCACTAGCTACAGCAACCTCTGAGATCCAGGATTTTCTAAGAGTGACATACGGATCCCAGTGTTCCTCCCAGGGAACAATAGTCAGTTCATCGACGAAAGGCATCCCTAAAAGTCTCACGCGCTCCACCTCAAAAGAAGGCGCAAGAAAAGTTGTCCTTGCAATGATCTGTTCACTCTCCTTGTCTTTTTGAGGCTGTACCACCATGAGGAAGGGCCTCTCTTCAGGCTCCCATACTTCCCAGTCCTTCTGGCTGATGTTGGCATAGTACTGGAACGTGTAGCCTGGTTCCACGACGAACGCGTCGATTTTGTCGACGACGAGGGCCTTGGCTAAGTTATTCCGTCTGGATACAAATTCTTCTACTGGGAGTGGTTCAGCACTGTCGAGGAAGTGCAAGCCGGTAGAGAGGAAAGTTCTAATTGAGCATTCCTGGAATTCTGCGATCGTGTGAGGTGACGAACTGGACGGCCTGATTACTTCAAGCGGGGAAATATTATATACTGGATAAAATCTGAACACCTGACTGTCTTTTAGCACTTCTGGGTTCCGCCATGTGAATGCGCATTATTGTTACCAGCAAGAGACATGCTAAGATTGAGATGATTGTGGTTGCAACGCGACGTTTGGCTTTCCAATTGCGCCTGCTGCGGCAGCGACATCTTGATTCCACCACTCCAAGGTCAATTAGGATTTCCTGATTCTTTTCCATGTCTGAAAAACTCAGTTCAATTGGATCCTCTAGATAAGTTGGATAAGGACGCGGATCTTTCTCCTCTTTCTCGCGTGACCATCGCAGACCGAGCGAGCATCAAGCGCCTAAGGAAATACTCGGATGTAGGAGCGCCTAGTGGTAGCGTAAAGCTGAAAGCGAATTTCGGAATTGCTGCCCGCGTATGCTAAACTCGGGACAGGGCCTGTCGAAGAATTGGGTAAATAGGAGCAGAAAGCTCCATCGCGCCGTGCACATGATAACAAAAGCGATGCGGAAGTTGCAAGGTTCAGCCTAGCGGTTTCGATTTGCGCAGGCAGCCGGGCACGCCGGGGAGAAACGTGCAATTAATTATCTCGCCAAACAACAAAATAGTACAGCAGTCCAAAAACTTATCGTATCATCCCACTGCTGAAGCAACTCCTCCCCGCTACACCACTCATCTTGGAGCTAGCTGGGGATAAGACATGCTGGATGCGGGAGTTATATCCTAATAGAGGAAGAGATCGCCTTGCTGAGGATTAGGTTTCCTACGGCAGTTGAAAAACGTCCAACACGGCGTGCACTGCTCCGTGTGATTCGGTATGGCCCGACGTGAGGTACCCCCGGTATCGTAAACAGGATTCGGAGACAAGGTCTCATCCCCATAAAAGATGGCTGTCCGTTATTTCTCTTATCCGTCGCCACATGGCTTGGTCGTATTTATGTCTGCGCCTAACCCTGCAACTGCCATCGTCTGATAAGGAAGCGGGTGATATATCGCCTGAAATCCGCACTCTCCATGCTCTTGCTCCCCTAAAAAGGCTGCCTAATTTACGCTCTACGTTTTCTTCATCTTCGCAGTTAAAGCTAGATCTGCAATGGGGTCTTCCGACGGTGATCTCAAGGAGGGCGGTGGAGATGTAGAGTCTAAGAAGGCCGATGGCGTCCTGGTTCTGGCAGACGAGAAAGGGATCGAAACCCGCGAGGGTGAAGTAACAGAGAGCGAGAAGAAATACTCTAAGCTGTCAGTCACACTGATGGTGATATTCTCGGGGCTGGCAATTGGCTCAGACGGCTTCAACTCATCCATCATCGGCAATCTCTCGTTGATCTTTGGCATCCTCTACCCGGACCTGTCGACTGCGATGTACTCGCGACTATCGAATGCTTTTATTATCGGAATGATCATAGGCATGCTAGGCTTTGGCATTATCTCTGATCGTCTCGGTCGCAAGAGTGGTGCAGTGTTGACGACCTTAATTCTTGTCGTCGGGATTGCACTAAGCGCTGGTTCAAGTGGTACAACGCAGGACGGTATGTTTTGGATGCTTGTTGTTAGCAGAGGGATCGCCGGTGTTGGCGCAGGAGGGTAAGTCTGACAACTAATATGATTTCCGAGATTTGCACTGCGTGGTAATATATCATCATACTTACACATTTCAAAGGGAGTATCCCGTTGCTGGAGCCGGTGCCACGGAAGCCACGGACGAAGCATCTGGGGTGCGCAAAAACCGAGGATTCATCTTTGCCATAATCGGCGATCTTTCCGCCACTTTTGGTTTCGTATTCGGTGGCCTTGTTCCTCTCCTACTCATCCTCTGCGTGAACCAGAATGTCGCGCACTACAACTTTGTCTGGCGCTTCTCCCTTGCCCTGGGAATCCTCCCGCCCGTCTCCATCTTCTGGTTCAGGTACCGAATGGCAGTATCGACGGCCTACCGAAAGTCCTCTGCCAAGAAACAAATAGTCCCCTACTGGCCCATTTTTAAGCGTTACTGGCGACCGTTGCTGGGCTGCTCTATTGGCTGGTTCCTATACAACTATATCAGTTACCCATTTGGGCTATTTGCTTCCACGATCCTGGAAAGACTGAATGTTGGCGACTCTCTGGTCAAAAATATGGGCTGGGGAACTGTTATTAACTGTTTCTACATACCTGGTGCTTTGATCGGTGGTCTGCTATCGGACCGCATTGGGCGGCGGCGGACTATGGGCTTTGGTTTCTTCATCCAGGCAATTTTGGGCTTTATCTTAGGTGGTGCACTTGCCCCTATTGAATCTGTCTTGGGTCTTTTCATCGTACTCTACGGTCTCTTCTTGACTCTCGGGGAGGTGGGCCCCGGTGCGACGATAGTGCTCACTTCATCGGAGTCCTTCCCAACATCTATTCGAGGTCAGTGTCTGGGTATCATCGCAGCGTTTGGAAAAGCCGGTGCTGCAATTGGTACTGCAGTCTTCAAACCTATCCTCGCCAGTTACGGTGATTCTGTTTACAAAGGGAATCAAGCAGTCTTTTTGATTGGCAGTGCATTTGCCTTTGCGGGAGCAATAACTAGTTGGTTCATTATTCCAGACATTAGCAATAAGCTAGATAATGAAGATGAATTGTGGAAGGAATATCTGCGCGAGCAAGGGTATAACATCCAGTGGGGTGATGAGGAGAGCAAGGATCCAAAAAGCTTGAAGATGGATGCTGTACATAGCTAAATATTTGTAGCATAACCATGGGTCGATACATTGATTGAACGATGATCATGGGTACATATATTACTCGCAAAGAGACATCAGGAGCATCGTACTGATATCAAATATAGAGTTGGATATCGCATCTAAACTTTACATCATGGGTCGAAATCAAAATCCCAAACTAGCCAACTTCTGCTCCGTCCAATCCCACAATTTCTTCGCCATTACTGGGTCTTGTGCAGCGGCACTGGGAGGAGTCTTCTTACCCACGGGGTAATAATAGGAGCCATTATCACCCAGCTTCAATTCTGGCGACGCAGCGCAAAACAGAGAAGTATATGCGCCTTTTTCAGGTCCCGGTGCTCCGAGTTCAACTAGTGGCTGGATAATTCTGTACATAGGAGTGCTAGAGAGTGGTCCTTTGGAGAGATCTCTAAAGTACCGTGATCAGGCCATTGTTGTTCATAAAATTGAGAGCATATCTTAGGCTACTTACGTCTTGACAGTTCCAGGGTGCAGGCTCACAGCAATGATATTCTGCGCTCCGTATCGCTTCGCGAGTTCCTTTGCGTGTAACACGTTCGCAAGTTTTGAGTGTCCGTATCGCGGCCATGGAGACGAGCTCTTGAGGTTGATGTCATCGAAGGCAATTCCGGTCTTTGGTGCTAGCTTGGAATGCCCATCGCTGGAGACATTGACGATTCGGACGGTGCCAGGAGGTGAGGATTTCGCCGTGGAGACCATGCATGGAAGAAGGAGCTTGGTGAACAGGAAGTGACCGACGTAATTGACCTGGAAAAATTTAAATATTATTAGGAGCAATACGGTATGAAGGTATCATGGGTCATACTCCAAATTGCGACTCGATGCCTTGTTTCGTTTCTTCATATGGTGGGCACATTATCTAAGTGACAGTCAGTTTCCTTTCTAAACCGCAAGACGTATTGGGAGAGGCATACACCAGCATTGTTCACCAGAATATGGAGTTTTGATTCCCTTCTAGTACCTGTAATTAGGAACACCCCCATCACAGTAAGGCGATTTATCTTACTCTAGAAAAGTGTTGGCTGCTTTGGACACGCTTTCAAGATCCATGAGATCCATAGCAAGAAAGTGAAGCTTTGCATCTGGAACGGCGGACTTGATTTCCGAAATTGCCGATTCAACCTTTGCCTGTGATCGACTCGCAATGTATACTGTTGCACCGTGCCTCGATAGTTCTTTGCTGGTGCCTAATCCTCTGTTGTTGTCAGGTCGGGGTACATTTGGGGTGTGTGGTGTTACTCACAGGCCTGCATGGCCTCCAGTCACTATTGCAATATAGCCGCTGAGGTTTGGTAAATCTGCAGGGGTAAACTTAGAACCACCCATATTGTACTGTTGACGCAGCAATATTGACCAATGTTGCAACGAGATTGTAGCTACTGCAGCATATCATCTTGGCTGTTTAGCAGCATATATATACATTATTTCAGTCGCTCAAATTTTTTATTCTCGTTAGCAACTCAGCAGAATCACATTTCGGGAACTTTCCCTGCTCAAGCTAAGCAAAGGAGGCGCTGAGGTCAGAGCCCATCAATGGTGAGATCTGGAGTTAACGTGCATGGCGGCTCTGCGCGAAGCGTCGTTTATCGCGGCGGTTGTGTGGAAGGGCGGAAGCTCCACCACCTGCAGCTGCCAGGCGTTTTACTCGGACATAAGCCAGTCGCCACGCCTCCTGCATTACCAGCTCTGCGATTCGCCGCCTCCCCCTGATTTCATTGCCACCAGCTTGGTATTCCACGGCTTTGAAAGGGTCTTGTTTGCTTGAGCTTTTACCAAAAGTGTACCTCCGTCACATGGTCGCATGTGCTCTGCTCATTTCGCCTTGGCTTCTTCCGGCCAAACCTGGGCGCATGACACAGCTTGCGGCCGCAAAAACAGATGTGCCACTAAGCTTTATGGTTTGGTGATATCATTTCACTAGAGAACCAACTTAGCTCCCTCAAGACTGATACCGTAACTCTATGGACGAACCATACATCTCTCTTCTTTGGATGAATGACGGCCCTCTTTTCGCGTGTCCCGGCTATTTTCTTCCCACGAATTCGTCAAAGTCATGGCTTACTCATTACCAGTCCAGTCCATCCTCATAAGAGCTAGTACATAACGTACAATCGCACGCTAATCTACGCGCTACATCGAGGAGGTGCAATCTCGATTTTCGTCTGCCAGGCCCGCCAGTTAGCAATCAGCGCCGAGATAGGTACGGACCGCGGCGAAAATGGGAGTGGATGTCATGCCGTGCTTGCGCGAGTCTCGGCAAGCCTGGCAAATATTTAATTACCACTGGTACAGGCTGTCATGCAGGGCAGAACGCTCGCCTGTGGGATAACCAACATACACCAAAACTTATTTGGGAGACACGGGAGAGTCGAGCGACCCCAAAACACGCGGCACCGCATTATAGTTCTGCGACATACGGAGGCTAATATGTTCAAATTTATACTTTTTTGCCCCTGATTCTCGCAAGATAGAAGATCTCCCGCGCGCGCCCACCATTTGGGAGTCGCTTGTGCCTGCAGTTCACGGGGAAATGGTGGCAGGAACTCACAGCTGTGTGGCTTGCGTTGGGCGCATTGTTCCTTGCTCTGCTCTTCTTTGCCCTTTCCTAGATGATGCAGCCTATAGCCCGTCTAAATCGAGCTATTGGTACCTGAACCCTCGTGGATTATCTAAACACCTCCCCCAGCGGCTAGGCACCCGCATCACCACCAACGGTCCCGCTCTGCTATTGTAGAGCTGTAAATGTGTAATATTTCCAACTTTAATTATTGCTTCAGATTCAAGCGAGTCGTCGCTTGAATAACCGAAGGCGGTGTTTTGACCTAGTCAATTTGCCAAGGCGCTTGAGATCGAAGAACATACGAAGTACAACCTTCAGCTCCGGGTGAAGTTCCCCGCCCGGTTAGAGGGGGCTTGGTGGTCCATCATGGGTATGTCCATTTGGTACAGGAATCCGCCCCAGCCGCAAGCAGACGTGGGACTAATAAGCGATGTCCTTCTGGTAACTATATATATAGACTATCTGCTATAAATCTTGGACCCTGTTCTACAATACACCATCAGCGGTAAAACTCGTCCACTCCATTTCAAATATCGCCTCAACTCCCTCGACCACATGTCATTCATAGGCTGAGTTGCAATGGATAATAAATCAACATATTTAATTGAGCATCACCCAGAGAAGGTGAAAGAGGTGTTGAGCTTGATTCGATACCTAAAGACAGTAGCGATTGTCCTTGTTTTTGCGGTTATTGTCAACTTCGTGTTGATGTATGGATTGATTTTCTATCCATGTGAACCCACTCCAATTAGGTGCAAGCCATTGTGTATGGTCATGACTTGTCCGAGGTCGGTCTAATCACTTCGCTCCATCGAGACCCCAACGTCGATGTCCACCTCAAGCTTGGTATCTGCGAGCGAGTTAATTGCGCGCACCACCGAAGTTGCAATTAGAGGAGGAGACCACATTGAATTAAAACATCTAGCATTCAAAAGTAGGGATATATATTGTCTACCAATATAACAAGACCGCGCTAATTTTAAAATAGGCAGTTATAAGTGGTGGCTCCTAGTGGGGATACGCTACTGAACTGCTAATCTCGGCGATTTCGTGGTGGAATATGGTCTCGGCCTGTCGAAACTTTTAGCAATGCTTCAAACGTAACAAACTGCGTTTGGGATGCTGAGACACCTATTATCGCAGAGGCAGGGGGGTTCTATTGTGCTTATAAGAATAGCAGCGGGATCCAGACATGGAAGAATCTTCTCGGTGGTAATGTTTCTTGCAGACATTTGCATCCGGAGCGCGAGGCAAAACTCCAAACGGGACAAAGCAGCTGTACCAGAACGAGACAGGAGGGTGACGCCAGTCTGTTTAATAATTTCTGCCTATAGACGTATGTGTACATATTCCCTTTGAGTAACGCACACCGTAGATTCTGCTAGCTACTCTGATGACCCACGTGGCTGTAAAAATGTAAATGACATCTCTTCGCGAGAGCGAAGAAGAACGACGCTCGAACCAAATTACTCAGATAAAGCGTACAAACCCCGAGCTAGTCGTCCATATTTTGAATCGCAACTGGAGCAACCATTCCTGTTCTAAACTTCACAAAATATCCACCCCATTTACTCGTGAAATGCTCCGACTGATACTTCATTGTTTCTGCAGATCCCCTAAGAAGCTATACTGTAATTCTATGCAACAACATCCATAAAGGGCACCAAATACCTGGCTGATTGGATGCTACGATGCAATATTACAGTTCTGGAGTATCTGCATAGTGATATTCCTGGCTTGTTGGTCCACTAGTGGCTCCGACTCTTGGGCCATAAATTGCTGCAGCGTCCACCATACCTCTCAGCTCCTTGAGTTCCGCCGCTGTCAGATGGAAATCCAAAGCTCCAATATTCTCGTCCAGATAGTTGGTTCTTTGAGTCCCTGGGATGGGAATAATCTCAGGTCCTTGCGCTAGCAGGAATGCAAGGGACAATTGACCTGGGGTGCAACCTTTCTTTGACGCGAGTTGCTTGAAATGCTCCACAAGTTTCATATTCTTGGGGAAGTTCTCAGGGGCATAGCGTGGATGGTCTCGCCGACTGTCACCCTCTTCAAAATCAAGATTTGATTTGTATTTTCCTGTGAGCATTCCCTTTGCCAGGGGTCCATAAGCAACTATGGCGACGCCGAGCTCACGACACGTATCTAGGAGACCTGACTTTTCGACCTCAAGATCGAAAGGGGAATACTCCATCTGAACGGCAGAGATGGGGTGGACAGCGTGGGCCCGACGGAGCGTCTTGGGAGAGACTTCGGAAAGACCTAGATACCTTATCTTTCCTTCGTTCTTCAGCTCCACCATGGCCTCGATGGTCTTCTCAATGGGCGTCTTCTTATCAACACGATGGCAATAGTATAAATCGATGGTCGGTATTCCAAGGCGTTTCAACGATTTTTCGCAAGCGATGCGAACGTATTCAGGATCCGAACGCACGATAAAGTTCCCATCCTGGACTACGTGCAGATAATTGTTAGTTCTAACTCGGTGAATATCCTCATAATCGAATAAAGAATATCTTACGTGTCCCTCCGAACTTGGTGGCTAAAAATATGTCGTCTCGATTTCCAGTTCTCCTAAACCATTCTCCAATGAGGTCCTCATTGTCACCATACACATCAGCCGAATCCCAGAAATGTTCACCAGCTTTATGCGCGTAGGAGAGGAAGTCCCATCGTTCTTCATTGGACATTGGCTTTCCGTAAAAGGCAGATAGTCCCATCAGGCCGAGCCCAACGGCAGTAACTTGCGGGCCTCCCCTCCCCAGGGGTCTTGTTGCTAGAGCCATAGCTTGTTCGATAATAAAATTTGGGTTGCTGATTCTGTTACTTTTTCACATACATCTCATAGGATTCGTGATAGATCCCCACGCTTTTATACTTCCAAGAGAAGCCCGCCCCGTCTTCGTAAGACGTATCCATTGTTTCTGTTAATGGCGAACCACAATGTGAGCTTCGACACTAGTCTCAGACAGGTAATTATGATTTTCCACATTAGGTCTCGTTCCGCTACCTGTGTCAAATATCTAAGAAAGCAAATGAGGTTTAGAAATAGGTGTGAGCATCCAATGTTCTACATGGGTGCGGACTTTACGGAGGTAATTAGCTAGGTGGCAATGTTAAGTCGGAAGACGCCTAGTGCCAAATCGGGTAATTTTCATTTTCCATATCAAGTCTAGCTTGAGGCGACCCCAACCTCATCGCCCAGATAATTCTGCGGTGGATGAAACTTACATTTAACTCGCCGTTACATGTGAGCGTACACTACAAGAAGCTCGATCGTGGGTTTCACTATCGGCGTCGGTATTGCACAATCAACGGGCTATGCTTTGAAGGCCTTCCGGATAGGAGAAGGGAAACCGGTAGTGTGTCTTCGTGTTTCCGCAGTTTCGCATAATGTCCTGGCCATTCGTCAACTGCACTATTGATCAGCCTGGTCACAGTCGGGCAGCCAGGAAGTACGTTCGCTCCCACGCCAGAAAGCACGCTCAAGGGAGCGAGCAATGCGGTCAGACGAGAGCGTTAGGTAAACGCCTCCCTACCGAACTGCCAAAGTACGTGCATAGATTTCGGACAACCAAGCGTACTTCCTTGTTAGAGGTAAAGCCACGCCAATTAAACGGAATATCCGGGGAAGGATGGCGCAAATCTGTGTTCGGCACAAAGGACGGCTCCAGTGGTCACAAAGAGTTTTCCCAAGAAAAGACGTTTTCTCCAGTAATCACCCTGTTCTCGCGATATTTCGATCCTTTCAGGTGTCTCCCAGTAGACGTAGATCAAGAGACAGATGCTCTCCTGTATTTATGTGAGTTTTATCCCCACTTAAATAGATCGGACTTTCTTAATTGGCTGCTCTGTATCCCGACCATTTAGTTCTGCTCTTCGTTAATTCCAATAACCATCCAGATTGCACGGCCATGATGCCCCAAAAGGACCACGACTCTTTTAAATATCTCTGGCTGAAACAGGCAATGCAAAGCCCACTCCTGTTCGACTCTCTACTCGTCTCATGTGCTGCTTATCGAAGAGTCCTACAGGGAAGTGGAGAAACAAAGAACTCATTAGCACGCAAGAACAGCATCATCAGATACATCAATTCTGTCCTCGATGACCCAGTAAAGGGAATTAGCGACGAAAGTATCGGAATTGTGACCTGCCTAACTGCCAGTGAAGTAATTGAGTCCCCACACTATTCCAAGGCATAGATGTAATTCGACTGACACATCATGTTTAAAAAGTACCTGTTTGCCAATTTCCAAGATCTAGATCTACATATATCCGGTTTGAGGAGGATGATTGAGCTACGAGGGGGTCTGCAAGGCCTTGGGGCTACGTCCTTATTGCTGCCATTGGTGATTTGGTATACCTACACGTCTGCACTTAAGAGCGGCAAACTAATAATTACAATAGGACCGACCTCTGTACGGCCACAGTTCCTGGGATGCATGCCAGATTTGAGACTGTCCATGATGCCCAGCCGCCGACATGGATGTTCAAAAATATCATGAAATACGACACTGTGGTTTCACTTTCAGCTCAGACGATTCGAAACCTGAGGATCGAAGATCAAAGCATTGGACATGCTAAAGACACGTTGTACAGCATGTTACACTTCTCGGCGATGATCGACGGAATGGCAGTTCGAAGCGTCGCAGCTGGGGAACGATATATCGTAGCTACGAGACTCTCTGCCTTAGAACAGAGCATCCTTGTTTCTTACAAGAGATTAGATGCTCTCGGATCATCTTCGCAATCTGTGATTCTGGGTGGAATTATTTACCTAATATCGCTTTTCTACACGTCTCATCTCCTTTGCTGGCTAGGATCACCGTCAAAGGTTTTCAGTAATTTTGAAAATGATCTACAATCTCTAATAGAGAGGGTCAATGAGAGGATTGATCGTACTGTCGAGCGAGATATCCAGGAGTTTTTTGAATGGGCTTTGCATACTGGATCGATGATAATCAAGTAAACATGAAAGAAAAGGAATTTAATCCGACGCCGAAGAATCACCTTGCAATTAACCGTCTACAATCGGAAGATCTACTAATACTGCGACTGACTCCGCAGTGATATCTGGATTGGCCCCTTAAACCAAAAGGACGTACTCTCTACAGCAGTCGGGGTCCACCAGAGACCCCTGTCTCCGCTCTTCAGGGCTGCCGATTGGCCACGTGCTGAGATGATCTCTGTGTAGCCTCAGGCTCCTCGACTATCAACCGCATTAAATTGTGAGGTGTCCACTAAGCGCGACCTCTGAACTGCACTCAGCGATTCCTGAACCATTGTTCCTCCCATGCCAGTTGAGAATCATTCTATCTGGATACATGTTAGAAATGCTCATCTTCAGAGTAGTTGAGGTGTTTATTCTTTACTCAGCGCTTGCGTACGCGTATCCCCCGCTACCGGACTCTCGAACTTGCTCTCTGCCTCTTTCGCTCCAAAGCCTACATACCCAAAATCCGTCAAAAGAAGCAATCCTGCAAGCCATAGAAGTACCTGGTTCTAGTCCAGCAGCACCACTGCCCAAGTCCTCATCTGCAAGATTAGCCTACATTACTCCCTGGAATGGCCGAGGCTATGACCTCGCGAAGTGGCACGCCTCAAAATTTACTCATATCGCTCCGGTATGGTATCAGTTGTCTCTAGAGCACAACAAAGAGCCAAAGCTGAACGGTCGACACGATGTTGATGAATCCTGGTTAAAAGAGGTCAAGGCGGTCTTCAGGCCACCGAAGATTCTCCCCAGAGTTCAGATGCAATTTTCTCAGAAAGCCGCGGAAGCTATTCTGTATTACCCTCAAGGAGAAATAAATCTCATTCTGGAGACCTTGCTTGAAGAGGTTGAGCGCTTCGATTATGATGGGCTGACAATCGAATTACCACATCCACATGCCTTCAAAAGTTTAGTGGCAATGATTGGCGAGGAACTGCATGCGATTGACAAGAAGCTTATTTTGGTGGTACCGCCCATCCACTCACCTGACCAGGCAGGGCAGGTTTTCGCGGCTGAGCATGTGGAAGAATTAGAGGATATGGTTGACTACTTCTCCGTTATGACTTACGATCACTCTGTGTCCTTGGGAGTGGGAGGACCGAATGCACCGTTGCCGTGGATGCGGCAAGTAGTGGAAGGATTACTTGGTGAGGATCTTGATGGTGATGATGACGCTATGGATGAGGAAGAGGAATATAATGAGCTAGACTTGAGGAAGAATAGGTCTGCTAAAATACTGCTGGGGTTGCCATTTTACGGATACAAAATTTCTAAGTCGAAAGGATTGGAAGCTTATACTGCTTCCAATTATGTGGAATTCCTTAAAGATAACAAGGACATTATTTCACAGTGGGATGAAGTGTCTAAAGAGCACCGGCTAGTGGCTAATTATGGCAAAGATAATATTTCCATTTTGTGGTATCCCTCATTACTGAGCCTGTTGTACAGACTGCAACTTGCCGAGGAAATGGGCACCGGGATCTCTATTTGGGAGCTTGGCCAGGGACTAGACCAATTTTTAGATGTATTGTAGTAAAACCAGCTTGAAGATTGTTACTCTCTGATGTTTAACCATCGATTATGAATAATATTTCACTCATTGGTTCACTTGATGAAATGCAATGTTTATGGCTGGGGTTCTTGGCAGATGAGCCGCTCCAACGTAAGTTTTTCTAATACATTGTGATTTGAATAAGTTAGATTCGTAATCCAGCTTCTTTTAGAAGTGGTAGGATCTTTTTCCCGAAATATTCTAAATCAGCCTTGAAATCATAAAAGCAAAGCTGGACGCCATCAATGCCAATGCGATGCAAAGCAACCAGCTGCTCCACGACCTCCTCAGGGGTACCAATAATCTCAATGTTGCCGCCAATATTCAGGCCCTGCTTGTGTCTAGCGTCCTTTCTGCCTCGCCATGCATGAGCATCACTATCCCATGCCTTTGCATTTGTGTTACCAAATGTCGCCTTGCTGTCTTGTTTTGGCTTTCCGTCCACGATGGCTTGTGCATAAGCTTCAGTTTCCTCCGGGGTGTCTCGCGAGACAATGATAGGGTTGATTACCGTCTTAATAGTGCGTCCTTTTGCCTTGGCTGCGGCCTTGATGGTTGCAATGTGTTCAGGTAGTGTCTCCAAAGCACTGTCAATATGAGCACCACCTGGCGATGTGATGAAGATGAGGTCGGAATACTGCGCAGCAAACTCGATACCCGCAGGTGAGCCGGTGGCATTAACCAAAACTGGGCGGCCATACAGCGGCTTAGGAGTTATCCATGCATTTTCCAGTCGCCAAGGAGAAACTTTCCCCTCGTAAGACAAATTTTCTGTCTCACCCCATAGGCTGTTGACGACATCAAATAATTCGCCGGCCATAGCGTAACGTTTGTCATGCTCAATGCGCTGCCAACCAAACATCTCATGCTCTATTGCGCGGTGACCAGTGACGATATTAATTCCCCAACGACCCTTGGCGATATGATCGAGAGTTGCCCCATACTTGGCAATATGAAGTGGGTGCAATGGGCCATAGAGCACATGCATAGTCGAGATCAGCAGGATGTCCTTGGTCACAGCGGCCATCGCACCAAGAGCAACAAATGCATCCAGAGAAGCCTCTCCATCGTAGCCTCCCTTGGGTAGCCACTGTGTACGACTAAAGGCAAGCTCAAAACCTAGGGCTTCGGCTTGACGGACAATGTCGACATTGTAGTCGAATGTCCAGCTGTTGCTAGTAGGGTAGCTGGAAATATGTATGTCCTGTAGGTTTAGAAAAACGCCTAGTAATAAAGGTTGGTGCCCTGCTCGACTCAGGGGGCTATCCTGGAAGTCCCAAGGTCCCTTGAGCTCTGGACCATCTGGTCGTACTGATTTGGCTGCCATAATCTGCGCGGTTGGAAATTGGAGAGCATGAGTTCTATATTCTGCCTTTATAATGTAGCCGTGATCGGCGACTCGAATCATTTTCCATTTGTAAGAGCACTGAGCTCCGCTGTGTTTGCCACACGATTGGCTGTGCGATGGAATCAAAATGGCGTCTTGATGAGGGTCGATGGCGAGCGACAGCAATGTCAAGGGGCATTAGTGGGACTGCCATCCTCTCGCGTCAGATATGCGGCTATTGACTACGTCCATTAAGTGTTCTCTACCCGTAGCCCTAGGCACTGTGGGTAGCGAAATCCATTCCGCCTGGAACACTTGGAAAGTTCGTGGATCAGCCACAGCCTTACACCCCTGTCAATTGCCGAGGCCCATTGCCCTTTTCAATTATACTCCCCATTAAAACAAACGTTGAGCGACCCAAGAACCGACGACTTGGCTATATTGATCCATATGTACTCGAGAGGGCAGAAGCTCAGCTTCTTTTACAGGCTCTGTAAACCTTTCTTTAGTAAGCAGAGCCTGAAGCAGCTTTTTCGTGGTAAGATATTCCAGGACCTCGTTGAAATATGGAACGAGTTAAAGAATGCAAAGAGCAATTCTAGAATGGTATGTGGTTTACAATATTTACTTCGCGGCCAGGGACTAGCTGGGAATGAAGGGCCATCGTAGGTAGGAGACAGATAAAGCTCCGGAAGCGGATCAGGGTATCTAGGCCTATATCAGCTACAAAAGTTCTGCTTGTCGTTTTATGAATCAGGTCGCCACAGCAGCTTAACAGCTGTACAATCACGAACCATATACTGACTTCGAACTTGCATGCTGCTGAAACCGCATGAGAGCTTATCATCTGCAACCGCTCGAGCATGTTCCCTTTTATACTTGCATGTCTCAACTAGAACTAATGCTGAGGCCTAAAAAAGAATATTTGTGGGGGCTTGTCAGAATTGGCCAATAAAAATCAAAACTTCCGGAAATTCCGGGTTCCGAGGAGAGTACGTGACGAACTGAAACGAACGAGACGAAAGCACCTTTGAGCATCAAATTCTTTCTACGTTACAAATTGAAATATTTTCCGATCTTCTTGTTGGACCGGATATAACAGCAGGGGTTATGGCAACCACTGAGCCATGGAATGGGTTGGAGCCACCCACGCCAGCCAAGTTCGCTGTAAGCTTCACGTTGCTCATATAGGAGATCAAAACTAAAGATACTGCTCTTATGACCAAAGTGTGATTATTGTAGGTCCAAAAAGCTCAAATGCTCACGTGAGTTGCCAAAATGTAGCAACTGTAAGCAGTGGCCCGGGCCTTGCGAATATTCCCATGTGCAACCTGCGAGGAAGAAACGGTACGTGATCGCGCTTCATGCTCTTACCTAGAGATATAGCTCCTTTACACGACATTATTTCCATCTCTGATAAAGATGATCCAATAGAGCAGTGAATACCGGTATAGCAGCTCCGGTTGACGACCGCCTAGAGAGAATTGAGTCGAGCCTCGGCGAATTGGCTGGGTCCATACGAAGTCTAAGTGAATTGGTCGCATCGAAGGCACAGCCCAAGTCAACGTTATCTTTTCAGCACTGTGAATCAGTATTTCCAAGAGATCAGTTGCAAGATGCAAACGAAGTATCAGGCCTCGAGGATCCAGCTCAAGCACTCTCTTCGCTTTCACACATTAGCTCCGACCTCGAATCTCTTAAATCGCAACTTCCCTCCGTGCCTTCCCGTTTGAATGGATTGGATAGTTTAAATGACTTATCCAAAGAGCTAACTGATACGACCTACGCAGGTGATATGATCAGGGAAGATGTACGATTGTCAAAGAGATCGAGTCACATGTTTTATATTCCAATCCGAGAACAGGGAGAGGCCCTAATTCGAAGTAAGTCGTTGAATTCTCTATGCTCAATAGTTGAACTTGTTCATTGAATTTGTAAAGCATTTACTCAGACTATTCAACTCGGTCGCCCAATCTATATTATGCCACCTGAGGATCTCTTACAGAAGATAATTTATGAGCCGGCAAGTGTCGAAGAAAGAGGCTGGCTCGTCATCTTCAACTGCCTGGTCTTCAATGGCACTCCTGCAGACGACCACCCACAAACTGTTGCATTACGAGCACGACTTCGATGGAATACGTGGTTGGCTTTAGATGATTCTAGTCTCTTTCTTGAGCCTTCTATTGTAAACATCATCGCCTTGCTCACTGTTGCAGCTCATGGAAAGGATTTTGCTACGCCAAATTTATCATGGATCCTTACGGGGCATGCCTGCCGATTAGCTCAAGCGATCAACATCCACATATTGCCATCAGAGATGAAAGACAAAGAGTCAAGGCTTCAAAGATCGTTAGTATTCTGGAGTCTCTATACGATGGATAAATCAGTGAGCCTCGCATTTGGACGGCCTCATATGTTGGCGGCGCCGTTTTATGACAACGTGCCTCTCCCACCAGCCGAGGATGTGGCTGAATTCAAGCCCCATTTGAAAGGAACTGGAGTGAGCAACTATGGTGGCTATTTCCTTGTGCAATCAATCCATCTTGCCAAACTAAGGGGACAAGTTTCAGATCTGTTGCAATCTCTAAGCATAATTAACAATACCATATATCTTGAAAAGAAGGAAAAGTTACTCAGAGGCGTCACAAACTGGAATGCGGAGACACAGCGAGTAAATATCCTTTAGAAATTGTATTATCCTTGCTAACATGGGTGTCCTGTAGCTTCTCGGATCTTCACGTGGGACGGAGCAACAGCACAGTTCTGAAGACGAACTCAAGGAACTCAATATGGGCCTTGAATATATGAGCTTTCAGTATCACCATCTAATTGTGCTTCTTACTCGCCACAGCGATTCAGACCACAAGATATGTGTGCAGGCAGCAAGGGATGCCATATCGAAGCTCGATAAACTGGTTTCTACATCTGCACAAGTTTATAACGGTGTTGTGTGGCAATTATTGTATTATCCGTTCACACCCTTCTTCGCCCTCTTTGGTAACATCATCCGTGCTCCACTGGCGACGTCTGTTTCATCAGACATAAATCATTTATGGGCAACCAAGATATATTTCGCGAAGATGACATCGTCAGGAAATATGGCGGGAAAGCTAGAGAAAATCTCAGAGGTATTCTGCTCGCTTGCAAGAATGTATGTTGAAGAGTCAGGAAGGAAGGTGAAAGTCCAAAAACAACCCCCGATACAGCAAGATTACATGAGCGGTATTCAAACACCTGCGCTATCGGATAATGACGGAATCCGTATTCAGATGCCAAATGACGAATTTGAAACAAACGAGTTTTTGAGTTGGCTTTCGACGGCCAGTCTCAACCAGCAGGACATGCTTGGGGTTCCCGATACGTACGGTGATCTAAATACTGTGAATCCCGCAGATGTATTTGGTTCACTGATGACCGGCGGATCTAACAGACCTCTGGAATATGACTTTGACTGGTTTTCGTGGGATTCTTATACAAAATAGATTCGTACGAGATTTTAAAGGTTCTGGTTGAATAAGCGTCTCAATAGCTAAAATAAGTAGGATTCAAGGTCAGTAAACCGTATCTCGAGCTCTTTTCCCTTCTCGCTCAACCAGAGCTTGATGCTGTGGGCTGCGAATAGAGATATCTACTGGAAATGGAGCGACTGCATGTTCCAACCAGTTCACCCGCAAAGAGTCGATCGGTTTATCCTACCAAGTATTAGCTAGACTATTCTGTCAATCGATTGAGGGATCCGAACTGGAATCTGTTCAAAGTCAAAACAGTAAAGAAGCCTCGCAATAACAATCCACACATTTGTTTCGCCAATATTATACCCCGGGCATACTCTTCGTCCTTCAGAGGGTCAGAACAAAGTTTCTACTAGAAAATCTTAAAGAGTATTACCTGCTCCAAAGCTCCAATGACCTTTCAAAACGTTATTTAAATCGTCGTTCAGGTAGCGTTCGGGCCAAAACCTCAATGGATCATCGTATTCATTCGGATCCAGAGCAATATTCACTGCATTCCATGTGAAAACGGTACCGGCTGGGAATTTATAACCCTCGTACTCGTCATCCTGAATGAGCGCATGTGGGACACCAACCTCCGCAAACGGACGCCACCGAAAGCCTTCTTTGACGACAGCAGTGATATATGGCAGATCTTGCCGATCACTAAATTCAGGCAAGCGGTCGGCGAAGCCACATACTTTGTCGAGCTCTTTTCTCGCCGTTTCCACCCATCGCTTATCAAGAGCGGCGGCAGCAATAACCTGGCTAATGGTCATACGTGATGTATCACTGCCAGCCTCCATTATCGATCCTAGAGAAAAGATAAGCTGAGTTTCTCCAAAACTTCGGGAATCTGGCGTAGCAATAAAACGCGACGCGAAGCAATCCCGTGCTGTCCCAGCCTTGATCTTCTGTTCAAGGCTATTTATTTGCCGTGTGTATACACTGTGTATAGAGTCGTTAGTGAGCGTCGAGACAGTATATGATACAACCCTACTTTAATGTCTTCCTAAATATAGCTTCACCTTTTGGCCGCCACCATTGAAATGATTTTGGTAACCATTCTAGGAAATAGAATGTATCGACCAGACTCGCGCCAGGCTGAAGTGCCCTTAAGAACTCATTGGAAGTTTCGAACAGCTCACGGACATCTGGGTCATCTAGCGCCATTCGCTTTCCAAATGTCACGCCCATAACTACGGAGTTGGCAAAACGCTGGTTGGATGCAAACCATTTGTCCGGTTGGTGCAGATAGTCATATAAAAGATGCTTTGACTCTAAGTCTTGGAAGGGTGCAAACGTTCCTGCATTCTGCTTGTTAAGGATCGAGTGCATGATCTTTCGAATTGCTCGCCACCTCTCCGTGTACGGCATCAGGACGATTCGACAGTCCGCAGACATAATCTTAGATACATGAGGAAAATAGGGCCGAGACGAGTAGATCGAAGACCGATTTTCTAACAGATCTTTTACGACACGTGAGGAATTAAGAAATACCCATGTATTACTCCCAATCTGGCATGTAAACCTTGTCTTGATTAACTTTTAGTCTTAAGTCACGCCGGCGCTTGCGTATGCTTACATCTCCCCATATTTAGCGGCCATCTCCTGTGCCCATTGCCCCTGCTGCAGTATTGGCATTTGGAACGTATTTCCAAATATCGGAATGCCTGGAATGCGAGGGGGCAGCTTGTATTTACTGCTGATGCGATATCTAGCTACTACATTCTGTAAGATCACCACGAAGGCGACGACAATGGCAGCGTATGCGAGTACTCGTATTTGATATTCCATAATGATATTTTCAAATACAGCACTACAGATCAAGTTAAATGGTACTGATCAAGATTCCACGAGCAAATTGATTTCAATGCTTTCTGAACCCATGTGAGGGGTCGGTGTAATGAATCCGAAATTTGGGGACATCTAGTCAAGTTGGGGGAGTTCCCTTGGCATACTGTGGGGTAAAGGCGAAAGGCCTCGGCATCCCCCAATATTTGTATCCAGGCCATATCCAGAGACTTGGAAGACGTATTTTGCCTGAGAGTAAGCAAATATTACTGGCCAGGCCAGAAAATCTTCATATAAACACCACTTCATAAGATGCCCATAACTCTGCAGCAAGTTCTTGTCGCAAACGATTGGACTCTTCGACAAATGCTTGTGGTACCCAGAGCGACGACTTCTTGGTTATATCCACGATCTCATGCCAGGACTGGCACCCTGTTCTTACAACCACAGCCGCAAGAACAGTAACGAATCGAGCGTGGTCAGGATATCCAAGAGACTGGAGACCACTCACCAGACACGCCCAAAACAACATCGGATCGACCTCATCGAGGCTCTGCAAGTCCAAATCGTCGATCAGACGTCTGAGTTTCGCCATATAAACCGACAGGGAGAGATCAACGCCAAACTTTCGACGGAGTCCACCTAGGTAGATGATAGCAGTAATCCTAAAAAATTCCTGGCGCATAAAAGAGTGGTCGTTCGCATCATTATCGAAACGTATGGAAAGAAGCCCGCTCAGAATAGGCATAATATGGAACCCGCAGAAAACGCCATCCTCCCATAAGTCCCGTATCTTCAGTTCTCTGAAAAGATATCTATTCAGTCTGCCTATAGTTTGGAAAGCCAGAATCAATTCATCAGCTAACGCTGCTTCCAAAAATTCATCATCACATGGTGCTGGTTGACGCGCGTCGAGAGAGGGGAGGATATCAAAAGGAGGTATGTATCGAGGAACTAGATCCTGTAGAAACGCAGCGTTAACATCGACCCTAAGATACCGTTAATCAAAAGTATCTAGAATCGAGACACGGGTAATACATACCAGAAAAGCATGATACGCAGGACAGGATAAGGTGTGAGTGTTTCTACTCCCCCCTTTTGTTGTATGATTTGGTTAAGACCATTCAAATGAGTAATAAGAGCTGGTAGATCATGAAACATAACCTTTTGAGCACATTAGTCATGACTATAGTCTTGCTGAGAATGTCGCTTTTCGGTTACTCACCGCGTGACATGAAAATGCAATTATTGCAGTAATGATTTTTTCATCAAATACCAGAACGGATTCAGCAAGCCTCCGGTTGACAGACTGGATTGCCTGTGTGGAAAGGACTATCGCTTCAGGATTTTCGGACCCATCTCGTAGCTGGGTCATATGAAGTGATGAGGTGCAGAGAACTTGACAAAGACTCGCCTCATCTACAACGAGGCTCCAGAATCCAACTTTTCTCATGGTTTTGAACATAGGACACGTATCTCCATGTACTACAATACAACTGTTAATTGCAAACTACTGACAATGAGAAAGATGCTTACGGTGGTCGAAGAGTTCGCGCTTCCGGACATCCATCTCAATCGGATACTGCCTAAAGGGATCTGATCTACCTGAGCCAAGATCTCTGGGATCAGACAACGCGTGTAGATAAGACTGGACCAGCTCCGTAGACTGATTTTGCTGCATGCTAGTCTGTGAATCACCAGATTGCATTAGGGACGAGATATCTAAAACGACTTTTCGTTCATTTTCTCTCCTCTCCCTCAAACTGCGCTGTACTCGGTGCATGGCGTGACTGCGAACCCTCCTCCTCGTGTCACGGCTCGTGGCTTGCGTGATATTTGTGAATGTTAAGAAACGAAATTGACCTGGAGCCTGTTGCTCCTCCCTCTCACTATCTTCAGGAGAGTTTGACTCCTGTCGTTCAGTTGGCTGCGACATGGCGTGCTGAACCTGAAATGATAATACTGCCTCCTAAGCTACTTTTTGTTCATGGTATGGGCCGAGAACATGATGCAGCAATTTAACTATTAGAGTGGCAAATAGATAGCGCAAGAAAGCTTATATTTTTTCATTGCTGACACGGCACTTCCGCCAATTTGACTGCGGGGATCATTCGTACGTACTAACTGCTCTATTGAGTCGGGTATGCCAGATAGGTCTGGACCAGCAAGATGTTCGTGGTGATTATTAAGCCGGTAGGATTGCACTAAGAGTTTTGCGCTAGCTTCACACGAGCTCATGACATCATGAAGGGCGTGATACGAACAAAAACAGCAACCAGTAAGAGCACATTCATATTTTGTTCTGTAGGTGAGCCAATCATATAATTGTGCTTGTGTAGCCAGGGGATCTGAAAGTGTTACATTGCAAACTCTCGACTACAAATGGATTTCGAAAACTATGATATATGCTAATGGAAGAACTACTCCTCTTCCATTGGTTCTTTTGTAAGAAAGATAACTGTTAAAAAAAAAGATAAAAAAATTAATTGAGGGGCACTGGAACTAATTTATTTAGGATCGATCAGCAGCATGCCTTCTGGACGATTTCACCATTCAGATGCACAGTAAGCCCAATCATATAATTCTACCAGGTAGTTCTTTCTCTAGTTATGCGTGCTCTTGTGCCTGCAAGCCTAAGTGTTTGCGGTAGAACAATTTTGGTTTGCATTCAATATTACAAATATGTGACTAAACCGATCCCAACACAAGTGGGGCAATTCAGGCAGAAAGCGCGTTCCTTCACTCAAACCAGTCCATAAGATTTCGCATTTGTTTGTGGTCATTACGTAGATAGTCTGCTGCAGTTTCAAAAATTTTGCCTAAATTTTTGAAGCCTGAATGTTATCGGTGAGAGTCCTGCCCCCAGGGAAAAAAGAAAACAAACTGAAACTTCTGTAATGTGATAGTGGCAGATTTATGCCTGAGGCATCGTTAAGCCTCGGCACCTGTACGTATCCCATCTTCGGAGGTCAATCTTGCCAAACCTCAACATAACGAGATGAGCCAACTGGAGGACCACTAGACTAGTGAATGGGATTCGACTGATCGACTTGGGAATTAGACAACATCGCGATATAATGTCACGAGACCCTATTCGCGATGCCGTTCGCGGCCTTACCGCGCTCGAGATGACATTCGTCAACGTGAGCGGTCTGCAGTGGACCGCTCACTCACCGTACATTGGACAGATCACCTACGCCGACACCATCTTTCCATGCTTTGCCTTTCTCTCGGGCATGTCGCCCGCGCCGGTCCGGCGTAATGTGGGAATCGTAGGCATTGGGATTGGATTACAGACAATCTCAGCTTTTGCAAATGGTAGATCGACGCGGATTCCAGGTGTCTTGCAGCGGTTAGGCGTCGCCAGCCTTTTGGCTAATAGCCCATACCTGGACTTCCTACATGTATACGAAGGTCTTCCTTTGATTGCCTTATGGTACGCAATCACTCTTTTGGGCTCCAAGAGCTCGAATCCCCTTGCACACCCTGGCTTTCCAGATGCCGATCCATCGAAAACGGCCCAGACAAGAATCGACACGCTACTCTTCGGCAGTAGAATATACAGGCCTTCATACGACCCCGAGGGCCTCCTAGGAGACTTGACTACGGCCGTTTCGATGATTGTTGGACGAGCGTTTGAGCAGAAACGATTCTTCAGGTCGGAGAGCATCGTAGAAGGGCTCGGCATGATCGCCGTGGGCGAGGCCTTGCATTACTTCCTTCCAAAGTACGCACCCATCTCAAAGAGTCTTTGGACGCCATCATTCGTGCTTGTTAGCTCTGGTATCTCGATCTTGAAATACTTCGCCATGGATGCAGCATACCCATATCTCCCAGAGATAGTCAAATCAGTGCTGGAAGCTGTTGGAAGACGATCACTTGAAGTGTATGTTGTCTCATCACTGCTCACGATGCTTTTGAAGTATGGAGGAGAAAGAAGCCTCTTTTCACGTGGAATACGATCCATGAAGAAATTCATCGGCGAAGCAGGCTCCGATTTCCTCATGAGCTGGAGTCTTACTGGTGTCGTCGCTGCTTCCGCAGTGTCTATGGTATCCCATCGTGTCCGATTACAGTGGTAGATCACGCTTAAAGCATTTGAGAATCAGTATAGATAAATATGTTGTAGGAGGGTTGAGTAGGATATTCTGTTGTTGTAGAAAATGTACCTACTTAAACAACACTGCTTCAGATAGAATAGAGAGGCCTGGAGCCTCTTGGCTCACCAGCATTTCATAACTAGTTATACAATCAAAGCATTGGAATTTGAAATAGTTGACCTGTTAACGAATGAAAAATACTCGCATCGTTGCTTGAGTCTTTGATGCGTTACCCCTAACTTGAGTAACGTTTGTAGGTCGCGG
Source organism: Scytalidium sp. 3C (assembly GCA_000743665.3). Lineage (NCBI taxonomy): Eukaryota > Fungi > Ascomycota > Leotiomycetes > Scytalidium > Scytalidium sp. 3C. Next base: position 49,350 of record JMRO03000086.1, on the reverse strand, counting down.
AGTATCATTACGAAGCCTAGTTAAGTATCGTGAAAAGAGCTGTACTATTCTTGCATTTTCATTATATATATCGGGGAATTTGACCACTAATAATGTTTTCCAATCTAATACCTGTATAACTCCACTCGCGCCTAAATAAGGTCCAGAAAACAGCAACCCCCATCTGATTATCTCGGATGTGAAGACATTTTACTCATCAAAGTTTCCTAAGCATTCTCGTATTTCTGACCACAGGGTCCTGTAATAGTTCCTGTGCTGGGAAATACCGGGGTGGTATCCGGTCCATATACCAAACCATCAAACGTACCAACGGTGCATACGTCTGAGACACCTTCTCCGGTCCCAGAGGTCAAATTCGTAGCTTGTGCAACCACGCATCCTTCGACGTTGTAGTAAAAGGCCTGGATACAGTTCTCGATCTCGAAGTAGCATGCGTTGCAGCAGTCAGTGGCATTTGCCCCGTCAGTCCCCTGATGCAGGTTGTTGACCAACGTGAGGTTGTGCGGGGAGGAATATTTTCCGTATGCTGGGCCTGGAGATGGCAGCGGATCTGCGCAAGGGTATACTGTTGAGGTAATCGCGGGAGGGCTAGTAGTTATGGTCACTGTAGAGGCAAGCAATGCCGAGGGAGCTGCGGTCGTTGATGTGCTAGCCACAGACAGGTTGCCAGAGGGCGGTGGATTGCCTGGGCGAAAGACATACGAGGTTCTGGTGCATCAATTAATTAAAGCTTCGAGGAAATACGGGAAGTTGTCAACTGACGAAGCCACGCCCGTGTAGACAGTCGACGTTACAGTAGACTCGAGCGCAAACGCGCCTGTCGGAGTCTCATAGCCCTGGGAGGTAGCCATCCCGGCTACGCCAAAGAGAAGAAGTACTCGGGGAAACATGTTTCTTGGAATGATTTTGGAGAAATCGGCATTGCGGCGGCTAGGAACCCAAGCGTATTATATAGGGACGACCCTTGGACGGGATTTCGCGCTGTGTGACGTATTTACGTGTGTTCTATCCTGAGTCGCCCCTTTCTGGAGGCGAATTCTTGTGCTTCACTGGACAAGTCAGTTTACAGTAGCGGTGTCGATCAGTTTGTGCCCCTGATGATCGCTCAACAGATCTCTTGGCGAGGAAAGTGTACCCGCATGTCTCTCCAGATAGCCAGCGTAATTAGCATAGCTTAGGAACGAGGTTTTGGAAACGTCGGTGGCTTGGCCAGTTAAAATTGACTACGAGATCTACAGTTATACGATGTAATCCGCATGACATTACAATGTTTGCTGTGTGATTTAAAAATTCGATACCTCCACGAGGTCGCTTCCTTGTCGATCAAGAATGGTCAAACGAAGAGACCCACTGTTTCACTATGTTTGCTACAGATGGGTACCCGTACCAATCACAAAGTTCGGGAGCCCAAATCATGGATTAAACACCGTGTTCGTGGCTCTTTGCTATATTTAGGCCCGCAGAACTTGGTGTCTGAATTGAAATCATACTTGCCAGGTGGCAGTTATTCCAACATTATGAGCGGCTGCCTACACCAACCATTCATTGATGGCCTAAGCTTGCACTGGATATCCCATGTTCCGTACTACGGAGGTTGCTAGCCATTGCAAATTACATCTCGGATCGATAAAAAGCATTGAATAGGGTGAAAGACCGTAAATAGCTCTGTCACAATCAAGAAATCGGTGTCGCCGGACCTGTTACTCGCTGCGATGAAATTCGATGCTGATGGCGGGGGCTTAGCAACGGCTCGCACCGCGCGCAGGCTGCGTGCGCCATTCCCATGGTGGAGGCGCAGAGGTCACGGCGCCGTACCCGATTGAAGGGAGCAAGCTCTCAACAAGAACTCATGGGCACCTCTAGAACGGTAGCTCCCTGCTACATTTCTCTGGTTTAGAAACGCGTTAAAAGGTAATAGCTTCCTCCGAAGTACGTTTTGTCGGTAGATGTTCCAAGGCCTGCCGTAATTATCGGCTTCAGAACGGTGGACCTGTCTGTTGGTTGATCCTCAGCGTCGCAACCGCGCCCCAACCGCGCCCGCGAAGCGTGTCTTTTACACCCCGACAGCTACGGACTGTTTTCCCTCGGGCTTAAGTCAAGACTTCCTGAAGCAATTAGGATATCTCTCCGGAACTTCTGACCAAGCCACCCAACAAATATTCTCACGTGCCTTGCTTTTATGCATTGTGGCCGTGTGCTGGTGGCAGAGTCGTAGCCTTATGCCGCAGGTACCATGTCGATTTCACTAAAACCAACATTGTAATTTATCCAGGCTCCTTGTGATAGGCAGGACGCGACACACAGCCTTCGCCCCCTTGCTCAGCGCATAATTCGTACATCTCTAAAGTTCCATTTACCCAAGCCTACCAGGCTGTGTCCTGAACTCTTGATAGAGGCATAGAAGCTCGTTGAAGTTGGTACGAAGATATAAGAGGCCATAGGGCTCACCTTTTATTGATGTAATTCTCTCTTAATTTCAATTACGGTGCCTAGAAGGGCCTCTTCATAGTCAGAACACCAATCAAAATGAGATACTACAATATACCCCTGGCAGATGACATTGCCGCATCATGCAAACCGTTATGGAATCCGATAAAGGTGCTAAATATTTTGAATCCTGACAAAGAATGCAAAATGACTTGCATTGGCAATGCTGTCTCGACAAAACAACGTTGTCGTATAACTCTCGGAAAGCCGAAAAGAGAATTTATTCAGAGAGTTCTGGATGAGATAGCACATATATCTCCCGATAGCTGCGAAATCATGTTAAAGCTGGAAACCATAGTCAGCAAAATGCTCTGTAGACACCATGGACAGCAGTCGAAAACCGTGAAGGTGCGATGGCGCAGAGACCTGCAGATAGTCACATCGCAATGGAATAACTCAGAAAACAAAGCCTCAGCACAAATATATTCCAAGCTTCAGCGACAAGAATCTTGGCGGGGATATGGATTCAAAAATAGCCAGGAGAGCTACGCAGGGCAGTATTACAAAGAAAAAGCGAAAGAACCAAAACAAGAGGAGAAGCAGGACGATGGAAAGCAGCAACAACAAGGCCAGGAGACGGAACGGGAGCGGAAGGCTCGTGAGCAAGCTGAAAGCTATGAACGAATTCGACAAAAGGCCAAGAAAGCCCAAGAAGACAAAGCACGCAAAGAACAGGAAGAAAAGGAACGTGAAAGGGAGGAGTGGAATAAGATATGGGAACGGTACCAATTCAGGTGGGACAGCTTCGGTAAGTTGGATAAAAGTGATCCGCTCTAGCGGAATCTGAATCATGCAACGAGAAAAGACTAACTTTCTTCTAGACGCAATATCCACTCCCCAACAAAATATTCGAAACTTAATTCCATGGCCTGTCAAATCTGGCCGTTACGAGGACGTGAAACGATCAGAAGTCGTGGAATTCTATCAAAAAACCACGGGGCTCGTAGAAATGTCGGTGTTGCGCCAGGAATATAAAAGGTGGCACCCCGATAGAAGCCTCAAGATATTCAAAAACGAAACTTTTGGCCCGGAGGATAAGCTTATCCTTGATATGATTGCCTCTATACTTAATGATTTCAAGGAGCGGGCAAGGAACTAGTTATAGTCTTGAAGATTTCTCCCTTTTGCTGTAATGATACCCTGTACATCATAATGATTTTACGATTTACATATCATCTGCTGTTTGAAATATTAGCGCTCCCTTATAATCTCTTTACGTGATTTGTGCAAGCATATATGGCACCTTTGAATTAAAGCCCCAACGTCATCATTTGTCCCGATTCCCTTTGAAAAATAGAGCTTCATTAATGGCGTAAATTTCTGTCTTCAGTAATTTTGAAGTCATAAATGCGCGCCAAAACTTTCTTGCGCGAGTGAAGCTGATAGGCAATAATGTCAGACGCCGTCGTGCGGTATAGGAGCCGTTGGGTATCAGTTGGGGAATAGGTCTAAATAAGCCCGGAAACTGAGCTCTAAGAACCTTGAAGACAAAGAGAGAACCCTTTGATTTATATTTGTGGTATATCCTTAGACTAGTAGCTATGAAAAAACTACGTACAGTTGAGTGAGGTACCTGCTAGGAACTCTGATACCGCTATACCATCCAACTTTCAAGTACCGTTCTTGATTTTCTCCGTTCTAGCACCGCCATGTATGGCATAGCTGCTTTGTGGACACAAATTACATATGGTATTCTTTACGATCTCTTATTAGATTACATGTAGAATTTGTAGTCCTTTAAACTGCGAGCTTTTATTGAACTTTTGTACCTCTGATGATTAAGCCACGGTCAAAAGTATGTGGAGATTGCCAAGCTGGGTTCGAGAAATCAGGCCATATCCATCCAATTAGCACCTGAAACAAATACATCATGATTCAAACCGATTTAACTCCGCGTCTCTACGTGTCTTCACGAATATAGATAATCCAAATCAGCTAGTTGAAGTACATCTAACCATTGCTGTTTCATGCTGAGTTTGAGCAATGCGTTTCCCAACTGGCGCTGATGCAAGGCATTAGAGCAGCATCTATCGGGGCAAACTCCATGCTTATGTATACTTCTCTCTCGATGATAACCGAGGATCTCTTTCGGTTCTCCACACAATGAGGTAGGCTCGCATGGGGTTATATTTACAGCACACTGACCTTGGCCTCGAAGTAATACGGGTGGCATTCAGAAAGACATCAGGACAGTAACGCTAACATCAAATGGATTCCGATATTCCATGGATGCAATCGACAGTGTTCAAATACTGCACTACTTCACAATCATCTTCCCTAGCACAGATGAAGTGATCGAGCGGGAAAACCCGATAGAGCTAAGACTAGTTCCATCTCGAAGTGCGGAAATAGTGTTTCAGACACGGGCCTTAGCTTTAGGCCCTGGAGATGTGGCCGTTTCCCAACTTGTGGTGCAATGTAGTTTCCATAGATCTATGTCAAAATTGCTTCACTAATACTGGCTCGTTAGTTGATCATCTCACAGTGGTTGATAATGTGGGAAGCGCTCTGGGCGTGAAACTGAAAGACATAACTACAAAAGCCACTGTCGAAAACGACGGATCTTATGATATACAAGGTGCTGATGCTGAACTTACGTTAACGTCTTACCTTGCTGCAGAATCATACATTACTTCCCTGAAATCTTTGCAACGACAACTTTTTCAGTCTTACCTAGGATCTCAGCGTCATGGAGAAACCGAGCTATATAAAAAGTAGGTGGGCAGAATTAAATTTCAAACCGAACTATCCCTGCTAACAGTAGGAGGAATATTGGGAACGTAATGATTCGAGACATGCAGTTTCAGGACGCGCAAGCCACCGTGGTCCTAGATCACGCTACCAATGAACAACGGATGATTATCAATAGCAAATGCCGGTCTAAATTTGTTACTATCATATGTAAGTATCTTAGAGAACTTACCAGTTCACAATTTGCCATTCAGACTGATCAACTGCAGTACCTCCCACCACTTCCGGTCGACCATTGGCCGAGTATTCTCCTAACTTACCGGCATACTTTACTGATATTAGTGCGGAAGGTGCAAGACTTATCAAACAGACACCCGGTATCATTTCAGCTATCTGATTAGCTTGAATCGAGATTTAAATGTAATCTCTTTAAGATAGCAAATGGGGGACCATGCCATGCACCGTATACTATCTGTGCTCGAGTTCACAGATGGCTATCTGAGATTACTTGCATAGGGTCAAACGTACGCATTAGCTTACTTATTTGCAAGCCATCGATGTGTCTGTTATTGTCACGTGGGTCTTTATCCGCCTTAATCTCTGGGTCATTTTCTGTAAGGGGCTTAGTTACGCACATAACTGTAAATGAAGGTTTAAATTGCACCGCCTTCTTGACAAAGTGTTTCAACATGAGTGACACCACTGTATGTGTATAGTGATACCACCTTCAGCCACCGGCTCTTGACAAATAATTTCAGATACAAGGCTCGGCGAAAGGGTAGCCTGTTTATGTGTTGTACTCTCTCCTTTAGAGGCCCGGTTATGCAGACGTGATGCTGGGCCGGAAGATAACGAGACGGAGGAACTTGATTGGTATAGTTGCTTATATATTGGATGGACCGATCTGCCATTGGGTGCGCGGTAACTCTGGCGGGCAGGGTGGATTCAGATGGTATGAATTTGTATATTATTTTGTCATCTGAATAGAATATAGTTTCATGTTTTATCAGAGAATATAACAGTGTCGGAGTATTTACGACTTCAGGTTGTCATTCACTGTGGCTCGTATATTAATAAAATGTAATCCACCGGCGTTGGTGGAGATCAATGCGCCGTTTTCAGTCCTGATTTATCTCAAGGTCATGACGAGATAACACCGCCGCGATTGGATGCATCAACATAGGCTGGAAGCGAGGTGCTCATCCATGTTTTGTGCGAGGATCCAGGAACAATTTCACCCAATGGCGTTTGTGGATGCTTGAAAAGGGCAGATGAGCTAATGATCGCCCAATGGCAAGATGGCCGAGTGGTCTAAGGCGTGTGGTAAGCATCATCCCCTGATCCCTACTCGTCAACATCTCAGTCCTAACAATATCACAGACTCAAGCTAAGGCTTAACTGGCTCAGTCAGTTAGAATTCATATGGAGCGATCCGCGGGGGTTCGAATCCCCCTCTTGTCAAATTTTTTTTTGGCCGTCCATGTTCAAATATCTGCAAGACTGGCAGGAAAAATCCCAGAAGAGACGATCAAAAAATTTGATTACCGAATATACTATTTCTGATTGGTTTTTTTTTTGGCGCGCGGCGGCCCTTGCAGCGCGGTTTCAAATTTGGGAACTGCCATGATTGTCAAAACCCGGAACGGAGCGCGGCGGGGTGTGAAGGTTTGTCTCGCGGTCTACGCTATCTTAGATCTCCCGTAGGCCCCGCGAATTTTGATACGGCAACAGCGACATGAAGTACATCATATCTAAGAGATAACTGTATTAATATCTTCGAACGAAAACTGATTTATTGCTCGCTGAGACGGTCGGTTCGGCGGAGTGTGCGTGGTGCCCCTTTGCCCCTCGACTTACCCCGCCAGCCTCACTTTTCTGCATCGTCTAGGTTCCACGCGTGCCGCCCTGCCCGCAGTCTCTCGCGACATCTTCACTCTCGACTCCTGAGAGAGGCGCAAAATGCACCGTAAATAGCCTGCTACTTGTGCGTCTCGTAGCGGCAGCCTTGCGCACCTGGGCGGCTGTTGTTTCGTATCCTCAAACCAACGCAGCCACGGCGCTAATTTCGGGCAATCAATGACGTGTTACTGGGAGGATCGAAATTGAGCCTCGCATTTGGATTGTGTAGCTGGCTCTATTTCATCCGCAAAGTCTCCACCTCTTCATCTGCTTGCTATACCACTTGAGCAGAAATTCTCATTGTGAATTCGCAGCGCGGGTCAAAAAATGGACCCCTTGAGCATTGGTGCCTCGCTTGCGGGTGTCATTACCGCTGCCATCCAGTCGACAAAATCGCTTCATGATGCCATCAAGCGCTTCAAAGGTCGCGATAAGACGTTAGCACGGCTCTATGCTGAGCTTGGTGATCTTGTGAACATTCTGAGCTTGCTGGAACAAGTAGTCAATACCGAGGCCTTGGTGCTGAAACTTCTCCGAGGCCCAATTGATCGATGCAGCCAAGTATGTCGCGAGTTCGAGTCATCGATGACACGTTTCCGGGAGAAATCAAAGACGAATCTTCTGGATTGGGCGAAAATGGAATTCATGAGAGGGGACATCAATGAATTCATAGAGACCGTTGACGGATATAAGGCGACAATCTCAGTTGGCCTAGCTACTATTAACATGTATGTAAATCTTACTTTGTGAACCGTGGATCTAGCTGACAGAGGTGTCCAAGGCATAACTCTAAGATTTCCGAAAAAGTTCTCCAAGAGTACAATGAGATGATTAAGGATACGGTTTATGAGCTCGAAATCCGTTTACAGCGAATTGACGAGAAACTGGCGCAAGTTACAACCGAAAACGCTAAAGCCTGCGATGCGAGCGTCGACCTGAATGACGAGAAAGCAGTGACCAAACAATGCCTTCGTATCTGTGAAGATGCGAGGTCTTATATCAAATCTCTGACTGAGCGAGAATCTTCTCTATTGCAAGAGGCTCCCGAAGATGCCACGGACGAGAATATACAGAAGGCCTTTGAAGCACAACTCCTAGCGCGTCAAGCCCTGGGCAAGAACACGGAAACCTTGTCGGAAGTCATTGGCCGCCTCCAGGAGCATCTAATGTCCCTAGTAATGAATAGCAGCCCTGAAAACGAAAATGAGAGGGCCCGGCTACAGAAAGACATGGACATTTCGAAGCAGTGCATAGAAGTATGCAAAGCCGCGAGCGAAGTCTCCCAGCAGAAGATATTCAGAGTCGGAGAGACCATTGCCGAGGACGATAGTGACCTAATGGTGGTCACGACTTTAGCAGATCTATTCGATGTGAAGAAAGCGGTCTCGAAAAATAATTCCACACATTTGGTTGGCTCGATGTCGAACGATGCTCTTATGCATACCGTTGAGAAACGTTACGGTAGTCGCTTTGGGGCCGTAGCTCAGGAGTCTGGCCCTGGCCAAGTCAGCACAGAGAGCTCATATTCGGTCTCCGATACTCAAAAGGGCAAGCGTGCTTCTCAGCCTCACGGTGGTAATGCCGAGCAGTTTTCCGGACCGGAAACAAGACCTGTCAGGCCATCTCCCAATGAGATGAGAAAGAGAATGGTGTCAGTCGGTGAATAGAAAAACTATGGCGCTGAAAACTTTAGTGTCTTTTATAGGTGCAGAGAAAGTAAGATTTTTGAAGTTGATTATAGTCTATTCAGTCGCATATTGTGTAGATTTCACTGGTAATTCAGGTGAACTGTTGACATTAATTCGTGCATTTCACGATAATGAGCTAAATTTTGTTCAGTTGTTATATATCATCTTCAACTGGTGTATCTAAGTTACATACAGCAATTGCCAGAAGACTCTTTCCTGACACCAGGAAACTTATTACATGCATAGATTGGATGGCCTCTTTCGTGTAACTTCTACCCAGTTGTAGGCTTACAGGCACCTACGAGTATAAATAAGAGGGATCAGAGGCCAATTTGTACCTATCCTAGCTTTCGGAATACAACCTGCTACTTGACTGCGTCCCCCCAGCTAACTTACCTCTCTGAAACTGCTTGTCTTCCTACTTATTAGCCTTCCTTCACTCCGTGTGCACAGCATCCTGAGACTACTTCATTATTTGTATGCGAAACATGTATAATTTGAATGCTAACTACTATGATTTAACATATCTATCATTATTCAATTCCTTTTATATCTAATAAATCTCTTGAATTACTTGAATTACATTAATTTTCGTTATCCAAATCTAGGTATATAATAGATTGTGCGAAACGTAATAATTCATAGTTCATAATCACATAAAATCTTAAAGACCCCATACCTGTCATCTTGTTGCTCCAATTTCATACCTCCTCACACTCTGCTCTACATCCATCTCTTGTAGAGGTTGATTTTGTATAGGTAATTCCTTAGGTTGATCAGTGTGCATTGGTGGTTCATCTACAACAAGCCTGTGTCTATCTTTGTATCTGCGAAACCATAAAAAGACTGCTGTGACGATGGCACCTCCTGCGATTGCACAACCGATACCTATTCCAGCCGCCGTGCCTGGAGACACGCTAGTAGAAGACTTTGGAGCACTGGCCGATGGTGAAGGAATAGAAGTTGTACCCGAGGTGGAGGTAGGGGAGGTGGCCGCGGTGGTTATAGTCGCCTTGGTACTAGACATTGATGACGTGATGAACGACGTGCTTGTTGCGGTAAAACCTGAGGTTATTGTAAAATATGTAGCCAGTTCCGATGGAGCTGGTGCAGCAAATGTTTCATCCGTAGGTGAGTAACATTTAGGGATGCCGCTTGAATCGGTACCACAGCAATCCCATAAATTACTGGTTAAGTTCCAGACGACATCTGGTCGTGTTTGATCCACTGTTCAAACGTATCTGTTAGTTCCAGTTCCTAGCCTCGATCATGCTTTCATCCAACATACGGCACCTTGGAGGGCAGGCAGGATCATCCATATTTGCACTTGTGCAACCTGAAACATAATAGCCGGATTCTCCGGCACTCGAATACGTGTGGAAGCAGAAGCCATCAGACAAGCATATATCAACCCCACCACAGCATGATAGTGAGGGAGCTGTGTTGTTAAGGTTTCCACATGGGGAGTATCCGCTCGCTACGTTGAATCCTTGACTAGTTTGTGTGTAGCATGTAATTGACATAGTGATCTTGGGGCAATATGCGATAATCAATATAGTTGAAATTATTCAAGTTGATGTATTTGGATAACGTCAGTACATTCCTTAAGCTTAAATATAGTATAAGGCTGTAGGATTTTCAATGCGGAGTATTAAGTTAAAAATAGTGTCAGAAATTAGTGCTATGCAATGGCTGGAGCTAATCAGATGCTAGGGCAGCAACCTGTAGGGTGTATGAAAATCCTCCTGTGAGCGAAGCGAGCAGCAGCGAAGCTTGAGATCTGTCAAAGTACAGGAAAACCGAATTTTGTTTGTATACTGCTTGTACTAGAGTCCCATTGTTTTTTAAGCCCTCAAAATTATTATGCACAATGCTCCTTGATATTTTTCGTAATGAGCCACCAGTTTACAGGCATGGCTGTGGCGAAACCTAATACCATCCCAATCTGCATCATCCACCAGTAGGTCCAGGTATTCATTGGCAACCGATAGTTCCAAATGGCGACCTCGTATATAATCATCCATCCAAACAGGCCGATTTCGAAAGAAGTTAAACTGAGAATATCCGCTTTTGCAGCTCGCACAATACTCTTAGGCCCATATTCTCCACTCATAGGCGCAATACTGAAGTACTGAAACGCAATACCGAACAGCAGGGCAAAGGCGTAGTCGACAAGCAGTTCTACCCAAATATGTGCACCACCAAGGGTAGCATCCGTACCATAGACTAGCCATTCGCCGACGAGGTCACCAAGCACGCACCCAGCACCACAGTGATGAACGCCTACCATGAGAGTTGCGTATAGTGGCCTCGCCAAAGCGCCATGTGAGGCACCATGATCGTGGCCGCTAGCGAGCTCCCCCCTCTCGGCATGGGCACCGTCTGCCGTCCTGTGTACTGCGGATGTCTGGTAATCTACGAAGACAGTATTCTGTCGTTCTGACGCTCTCGTCTGATCCATCGAACGTCGACGCTGCTCGTCGGCTGAACAGTCATATCCGCCGTCCTCTTTTTGAGAGTCCCATCAGACCCATGCCCACAAGCTCCAGGTTGACCATTGCCAAAGGGAGGTGGTAAGCCTGTATTTTCCTTTGGCATCTGTCCGGAACTGTGACAATGAGGAGCTTGCTGCTGTTCACCCGCCGGGTCTGGTTTCGGAGGTCTTCCATATTTAAAGTAAATCAAAAGTGTGAGTGGTAGCATGTAGCTTGCGTTGATGATGTAGACAGGGATCCTGAGTCGCATATGAGCAGACAAACCGTTAAGATTCATGCCATTCGAGGAAGATACCTACATAATCCACATCATGCTCCGCCAACCCCTCCTCCAAATGATGTCTGCGGCGACAATTACGAGACATATTGCGCCGAGGATCAGAAAGATCCCACTTAGCACGGTGAGGGAGGCGGGGGGACTATAGGACGCCATTATGTTTACAATACAGATGGGGTCAATGTCGGAACTCAGATGAGTTGCGGTATCGAATATAGACACGGTTAGATTACATTATGAGAAGAGCGATTATTGTTGTGAATTGGGTAGCCTTAAACTTTATTATATAAACGCTTGCTTTGTGCGTGAATTGTGCGGTTCTTTTCCCTCTATTCCGCTTATGCCGATCTCACTCTAAGATGCCTCATGATGTAATGCCTGCCTCTGTGTCATGGAGTGCACATCGAGCTCAAAAGTGATGTTATGGTCCGCTTAAACCCTGTCAGCGGCTGATCCGCCCTTCTAGCCGACCTCTGACATCCTCATGATGCAATGCCTATCTCTATGGGGCATCTGGGGGACAAAAAAAATGCGAACTGGCTATGGTTGGCTATAGAGCAACTCAGACAAAAAAATATAATTTTCTATGGTAAACAGAGCCAAATTCAATGTAATTAAACGATAAAATTAATGCCCAGTTAATTTCCCTTCTAAGGCAATACAATCTTTGAATATTAAGGGATTTCATCTACCCATTTGTTAATCGTTTCTTATTTGATGTCATTTCATTTTTCTTCAGTAGTTTTCTTTATAATTGCATCGTCCCAGCAAGGTTTTCTTCTGACAGCTTCTGGAGCTTGAAAGGCTTGTTCAATTGGTACCAAATCAGGAGATTGAGGGCAATTCAAAAAAGATTTAAGTGTAACAGTCCGTATGTACAGATCACGTTCACGTGAAGGGTGCCTTGGGTAGGAGAACAAACCAGGTAGGTGGTGAGTTGGAAGACGTCTGAAGGACACGTGCAGCCAATGTCGCCCATTCGATTGCTCCATCTACGCCCTGAACCCTGAGCGAGATCTTCAAGCGCTTGTTGGGATTGCACACGCAATTACGAGCGGAATTGGGATCTGAATGAGTCGAGGAGTTGGGCGCAGAGCGGCAGGAGTGCGGGTTCGAATACAGACCCCGGACTCGGAATTCCGAAGACGTCGGAGGTTACCGTTGAGAAAGAGGATAATTAATTAATCGAGGGATTCTAGGGTTTGGCGTTATTTATGGTGGGTCTATTTCATATCCTTGGTATGGTTATAAGAAAAGGGTTCTCGGGCGCTGAATGACAGGGTCGGACAAAATAAGGTGGGTGGGTTTCCGGTCGATACGGCTATGGATATGCAGAAACTCGGAAAATATCATGGAGTCAGTTGCACAAACTATAGACACATCTGAGGAATCGAAAGTGCTTTGCAATTCTATTTGCCTATTCCTAGACGGTCGTTCTCTCGCGAAGGAATGCCCAGAGTTAACCGCGAGAGGTCACGCTTGATTGGGTATCTGCGAATGAACATAAGAAACATCTTCGCGTTGATTTGATTATGGATAACAGCCAAAGAGAATGCGTGGCTGGGGACGTTTCGGAATCGGCAGCCGCCTCAAGTGCCGATATCCGTCGCCGAGGATCCAGAAGGCCCCCGCTAAATAAAATTTGAACGGGGAATGCGGGGGACTAAATGAGGCAGAAAGCCACGCCCGCACCGCTGAAGCTATCCATGCAGCACAAGATGGCCTAGTTGGGATATTCCCGAGCAATCCTCCGTGTGGCTGACCAGAGGGTTATCGTACTGCATTCTCTGTACGAGAACTTGCTGCACGTCGTAGAGGCATTAATAAGGCCACAACCAATCACATCTCTCTATCTGATGGAGCCTCCGAAATTGCTTGCTCAGATAGGGCCATAACACATGCAGACCAGTCTTCAATCCCCGCAAGTTACTGGCTCAGCTGGCCAAACCGACATATCCGACATAGCTCAACACGGGATCCAAAGACCTCAATTTAGCCTGATTGAATATTACCTCTTCAATTAACCTCTTTTAACACGGTTAAATAATTTCTGACCACTTGCAAGAGTTTGTTCAGAACGAGCGGTAGAGCAAGGCAATGAATGTATGGGGTGTGGGCCTCCACACCAGGGATTCGATTCACCAAACCAGGCCAGTTTCAGTTACAACCTCAAGAGAGATGAATATGTAAAATGATTAGGATTCTACCTAACAAGATTGTATATGTAATATCGGTGTAGGAAGTTTTATGTAATTATAGAACGCAGCGAACCGCATTTCGGCACTAGCAAACCCTTTAATTATGCACTGATAAGGATATATTCGGTATTGTTCAGTGGTGGAAAGTAGAGTGGGTCTGTCTCAATACATCGGACGAAAGTACTACTGGGCGCAAATTCTCGCTTTGCAAGCCAACCCGGCACATAGGTCTCGGCCTGTTGTAACCCAGAATATACCTTGTACTTAAACCCCCTCTCCTTGTACTTGTATTTCTCTTCGCTAGAACGAGAACACGAAGAATACCAAGGTTTATTTGTAAATATGGATTTAATATTCGCGTGAATCGAATCATGAATACCGGATAATACAGAAAGAATGAATGAGGGGCAGCTTTTAATCATCCTATAACAGACTAAGTATAATAATTTTCACGGAGGATATGTGGAAGAGAATACAATATTGTTCTAAATCTCATGTATAGAATGGTCTCTATGTGTAGAATATACCAGGAACTAATAGGTAACTGAAAACATGCTGAGGCTCTACGCAAATGGTGGCTTTCGATGAACCATTGCAAATCAGCCAGCTGTAGGAGATACCAATCGGCATTCTCCCTCTGCTGAATAAACGAACGGTTAATGTAACATTCCCCCGAGCCCGCAGTTTAATTGCAAGAATTATCCGCTCCGGTTAGAGGTGGGGGGCTTATCCCCACACTTTTGCAATGTGCTATAATCTGACATGCCGCGGATGGACTTTGCTGGGACTGCTTCCTTGTGAATGCCGTGTCCAGGAACCACGCTCCTGAGTCAATCAAGTAAATAAAAGCGCTGAGATCAATATCCATTCCCTGAACATCTCTCCATCTATCTGGACGCTGGAGATATGGATATTTTTGGTTATTAATCATTCAATTGCAAACGCAAATATGCTGCCATTCCAAAGTCTCGGGACGGAAGTATAGATGCGTGAGAGCTGCCGACGGTTATGCTTACCGTCTATGATTTAACCGAGGGTTCTTTAGTTTAAGTTTAGTTCGTATTGGCACGTCTGTTTTAGCCGCAAGATCAGTATCTACAGAGTTTACTTGTTTATCGGCCCTGTTTCAAGAGGGGCCTAATAGAGTACGATAAAATCTGGGCAGAGTGGTTAAACACAAAAGTGGGAGGTAGGATAGAATGCTAATAGGATGGGGAATATAAATACAGGCTCATAGATCAGTTGAGCCATAGCCTCCAAGTCCATCAACAGCTTGTTGGGCCAAAGCTACTTCGCGATGCTTCTTAAATCTTGCTTTTTGTCTTTACTTGCCGTCGCGTCTGCGGCCGGCCCAGTCAAGCCTCCTCCACCAGGTCCGGGCGGTCCTCCGAGCGGTCACCCTCCTCCTCCTCCTCCTCCTCCCCCAAATCTGGTGCGCAACCTTGGGGCCTTTTCAACCAAAATGTGATCTATCAACCTCCAGTGGGACAAAACATCGAGTATCCTCGTTACGTCCAGCTTACGGATGGCACTTTGCTTGCCACTGCAACGCTGTCAGGATTCCACCCACAATTCTTCCCTGTCTTCGAGAGCAAGGATGGAGGAGCTTCATGGGCGTGGATTTCAAACATTACTGATCAAGTTAACGGTTGAGGCCTTCAAGCCCAGCCAGCTCTAGCTGAGCTCACTGAGCCCCTGGGAGGATACCCCAAGGGAACTATCCTCGCTGCAGGAAACAGCGAGAACAGAACCAGCAGTACTGGTACTCGTATTGATCTCTATGCTAGTAAAGACAAAGCCCACTCCTGGGAGTTTGTTAGCCAGATTGCAGTGGGTGCTGCTCCCAACACCACCAATGGTGCCACTCCCATCTGGGAGCCATATCTCATGTGAGCATTATTTTGCCTGCTAGCTTGTCAGTTTCACTAATGTCTTCGTAGGCTCTATGATCACCAATTGGTTGCTTATTACTCTGATCAGCGTGATCCCCTCCACGGCCAAAAGCTGAGTCACCAAACCAGCAAAAACTTGAAGGAATGGGGGCCCGTTGTCAATTATGTCGCTTATGCTAACTATACTGTTCGCCCTGGTATGACCATTGTCACTTATATTCCACCTGTCAACAAGTGGATCTTGGTTCACGAATTCCCTGGCGGTATTAGTCTCGGCGGTGCTCAATATCCAATCCATTATCGCATGGCTGACAGTCCGCTTGAGTTTAACACTGGCGAAGCAAACCCAGTTGTGCCCCAGAATAACATCACTCAGCAACCTAGTTCATCTCCATATGTTGTATGGACACCCGTTGGTGGGGAGTATGGCACTATCATTGTGTCAGATGCGGATCACTCATCCTTGTTCTATAACCAGAAAGGTGGCGACGTGAACGCCTGGTTTGGGGTCACATCTCCACAACCTGCGGCATATAGTCGGGCGCTACATATCATGTCGGAGAATCCAGACCACCTCATGATTCTTGGGGCTGCTCAGTTTGCAGGCGTGGATCCCCCAGAAGTTATCAGACCCCTGAGCTTGAGTGTCGTCAGTGTAACTGACCTCGTCGCTGGCAAGTATCCACCAGGTGGACCGGATAAATTTGAATAAAGCTCTACTGTGGTAGTAAAATATACGCACATTCAATTTATTAAGCCTTGGCGGGAAACCCTATAGGGCAACTACTACTAGTCCCTAAGTGAATTCTCCGTAGCCATTTGTACCTGCAGAATCGTATCTGCTGTTTGCCTCTAAACTGTTTCAACAAATCTTCATTGGTTAGTAACATCAGTAAGCCATCTCGAAGATGATTCCCCAGTTGTCCAATGCCCTAATTTTCAACATCTGATGCGGAGTATCAATAAAGAAAGGATACACATAATGCAAGTTTTATGTATGAAGTGATACCAAGTTCTAGTGCGAGCTTTGGGTTAAGAGGAACCGTTGCTGATAACAGTGAATTCTGTTGGCGGACGTAGCTTTATCAGATATTGACTTCTCGAAAACTTTGTTGGATCCAGTTGGTCAATACTCTAGGGCCGATATGTTGAGCCTATTGGTGAACACAACCGAAGGGAAGCACGTTATCGAGAAATAATAGATTTCCTGGAAGTAAACTACATTTTTCTATCCTGACTTCGATCCTAATAAACTTTATCAAATATTACTTGTGTGTCTTGTTATATTTTCAACCTAGTTTATTATTCTGATGTAAAGCGGATGATCGGTAATCAATTCATCAAGGCTTACGTCAATCTCGGCCTAGGCGGGTTTTCTTCCATAATCAAACCCTTTCATCTATATCGTTATAATCCTGGCAATGATGTACCTTCGATGGTGTTTTCCCAGGAACTCAAGCGGGGTTGAAATGTATCAGACTATATAATCCCTTTTCAGGAAGATATACGTACTAAGGGATAGTAATCGGCCTGTGCTTCTTGAGATCCAAGCTTCTACGAGGAAACTGCCCTTAAACTCCCCTTTTTTTCGAATTTAGACTCGCCAAATAATTATGAGCGAAATGTCCTTAAGTATTGCCATGAATCCGTGTATTTCATGCAAATTGGTAAACGGGAGTGTGACAGAACCAGGCCGTCATGCTCCTATTGCGCTCGGTTCGTGACAATGGCATTGTTTTCATTTTCTTTTGCTGATTTAATTCTTATAGCATCGGCCGTCGGTGCGGCTATCAAGAAGATTCATCTCGGTCACGAAGCACTACTTCCTCATCATTTATGCTTGAAGCAGGGAATGAAATGTTAATTCAAAGATCTTCACATTACGGAATATATCTACAAGATATACGTTGGTGAACCTGTCCGGCCGAGGACATAGAAGAGAACCAAGCTAACTACTGTCCTCCAGATTAGACCTGTTGTCCCAATCAGCATTGCGGGCAGCCTTGTGCTTTGCTTGAATCGCAATCTATGTGTTGTAACTACAGGTTTCCTACTGTATCACCAATCTTAAGGCGCATAAACTTGAACAATATCACGTTCATATAATATTTCTAATATTTGTTTTAAAATTGCTTCTAAAATAAGATGTCAAGAACTTCATCATTCTCGGCGTGGCTTGGGAGCATTTTTATCTTGCAGTAGAACTAAGTTTGTAATTTTTAGCCTCGCATATCAAGTATTCTAAATCATGAATTTTGAAGACATACTTTCAGCCTCGGTTGCTCAATCGAACTGCCCGCTAGTTGAAAGAACGAGTGCCTTATTATTCTATTCTAATATCTCTATCAATAATCTGGGAAGCAAAAAGACATTTCTCGTCTTGGAGCCTGGGCGCGATGACTTGAATCGCACATGGGGCCTGGTCAACCGCACTGGGGTGATCTTCTTTTTCTCAGTAATGCACCAGCGACATAGACACGAGGAGAAGCGACAGGAAAACTTACAGTTCGGCTGTATGCCATCATCTAGTACCATCGGCTTTGGATCCAGTTGTTGTGAAGCCTTTCCGTATGGTATAATGCACGCAGGATACTACGGAGTTGAATTAGTGACAGTGACAGGTCATTGACAAATATGGAGCTAAACAGCAGTTTGACTCACATCTAAGAGGTTCCACAATACTGTGTAAGGGGGCCAGCCATAGGTATCATGAGGGACAGCCGTATTTTGAGCACCGGGAGACAAAATAACGTCTAGCTGGTGTTCAACCCAAAGTTTTCGCCAAGCATCACTATATGCCTCCCGAGCTCTGTTTAACGCACTAATCTTGTCTATGGCATTTAGCTTCTCGGCAATCGGCGGAGGGCCCGTGAACATCGGCGAGGAGGCTCGCGCAACGGAAGTGACGGGGGGCTCCCCACTGGACGAGATGTGGTCAATGTGTGGCCCATAACTGAAGTATTGGAACGCTAGGCGGCTGCCATAAGCAAGGTCGCGAGTCGAATGATTCTCCAAAAACACAATGCGATGGCCCTGTTTTGCTAGGGCTTTGACTGCAGAATCCAATGCTCGACGGACAGGTGGATGAAGTGGGAAATGAGGGTCCTCGGCCAGCAACCCAATGGTCAATCGCTTAGACTGGATATTTGCTATTGGGAGACTTGACTTATGCCAAGGGACTGCGAGAGCAGTCGCATCGTATCTCCAGGGCTGAGCATCGATCACAGAAGACATGAAGAGTTCTATGTCATCCAGGCTGTGGCCCAATGGTCCGGCAGACGGTTTCAGGCCTGGAAGACCTTTAATGCCACCGTTCTCCTGACCGCCAAATGGAATCCGATCAATACTGGGTTTGAACCCGTAAACGCCGCAACAGAGAGCCGGAATACGTATGGACCCGGCGATGTCTGTACCAACGCCTAGGATCGACCCTCGGAACGCAATTAATGAACCTTCTCCACCACTAGATCCGCCAGCTGTTAAGCTGGTGTTATGTGGATTTAACGTGCGGCCAAATATGTTATTTTCTGAATCGCCAGTCTATATCCATTGTGTTAGGAGCGAGAGGTCGAGGATCTAGGATCGGTTGATAGGAAATTTCAATTACCATCATTGTCTGAGGAATATTCGTCTTAACATAAAACACAGCACCGAGATCCTGTAACATATCCACCAGTGCTGAATTACATTTTGCAGGTGGGTGCTCCAAAAACGAAACATAGCCGATTGTGCTTTGTATCCCTTCTAAGCAAAAGCTATCCTTGAGACTGATAGGGAGACCATGAAGAGGTCCGATTGGTTTACCTTCCCGCTCCAGATAGGCATCTAAATACTTTGCTCTCTCGATGGCACGAGCAAAGAAATGTTCAGTGAGACACATTGTCTGCTATGCGATCAGCAAAGTAGCCTCTATATCATCATCTTTTAAGTTTCTATATTTACCAGCTGTTGTGCGATAGCAGCTCTCTTACAGAAAGCTGTGGTCACAGCAAGTGAAGTTACATCTTTGGCTGCAATCTTCTGCAGCAATTGACCTGCCGAGTAGTTTTCAGTGATGTCTAGTTCAATATCGGATAATATGCCACTTTGGCGTGGCACATTAGTCTCGATAAGATGGCCCCCGTTTGGTGAGGAAGGGTGCAATGAACTCAGGAGAGTCTCGCTGAGTCTCCATTCCGAAGGAATCTGGTCGCGTAGCTGATTCTGCTTTTCTGCAACGAGTTCTTTCCAATCGACCTCGAATTTGGTGTTAGAGGCTCCCACGGGTGCTGTCAGCTCCGTGGTGGCTGCATCTACCATCATGACAAAGTAGTCTTGCCCACGTGCTTGAGAAGACTAAAAATAAAATAGCCAAAATGCCTTGATCATGGAGTACACTTACACTGATACCTCTATTTAACGGTTTGGAGCGTAGCTATCTGAACAAGTCCATATGAAGAGCCTCGGATAACGCCCATATTACCGAACTTCTGCCCTTCGATCTATGGGTTAAGCCGCACCCCAAATAGAACCACACGCTAGTGGCTTGGCCCAACTTCTCCGTTGTCTGCATAAACCTTCAAAATCCCCGTCATATGACTTGTTGCCATAAAATTAGATTTAAAATCGTTAAAAGAAAGGCAGGTCGACTCGCATCGCAGCTTCCCTATCGCTACCGGTAATGCAAGCTCCACGATTGAAAATAGTAGTATCCTACCGTGCATGGGGCCGATAACGACCCGTGATCATATCTGGTTAGATTCACGTAGAGAGGGTGTCATCGCATGGGCCTTCCAGAAAGGGCAGGTCGACACGCATTATCTGCACGGCAACCAGATCCAGCTCATTAGTTTTCAATCTAGCAGTATGAGGCCGAAAGAAAAACAATTCCACTGCAAAATTCTCATTACAGAGCTAGGGAGCTAGCACATAAGATTAATCCGAGTTTCAGCGTGCCGTTATACGATATTTGTGGCCTTCACGATGGTTCATGATTCCAATACAGTGCAAAATAGGCAAGTGTATAAGTGTCAAATCTTGCACACCCTTCATAAATCTATTACAAACCGTCCTCTCCGGTTCTCCAGTCATGGCTTTCGTTCAAGATATCCTTTCTAACCCAACAATCCCTGAGCAGGAGCGCGAAAGAGCTCTTGATCGCGCATTCTCAGATCCTGGAATACCTGATCCAAGATACACTACTTCGTCTTTTTGGATGAGACAGCCACATCCAGAACTCTCTGGCCTTCAGTCTCCTACGCTCCCTACTAACACTAATGTGGTGATCATTGGGTCTGGTATCACAGCAACATCTATTGCAAAGACGATCCTAGAATCTGGCCACTATAAAGATATAGCCACCTCAGCCCCAGGGGTTGTGATTCTCGATGCCCGAGATATATGCAGCGGTGCCACGGGGCGAAATGGGGGTCATATCCTTGAGACTGCGGAGGAATTTGCCAGTCTTGAGCACACGTTTGGACTACTAACAGCAAAAAAGATCATTCGAATGAGATTAGCTCATCTGAATGAATTACTGGCAATAGCTGAAGAGTATAGATTAGTGGAACAAGCGCAGATCAGGAAAGTGCAGTTTCTGAGCGCTTACTTTGATAAGGAGTCTTGGATACTGGCGAGAAAATCTATTGAGCGGTTCAAGGTCTGTATGCCGGAGGAATCTGTGGAGTGGAGGGCCGTCGAGAAGGAAGACATACCCAAGGTAAATACAACATTGGTGTACGGTGGACTTTTCCTAAATGTCTGACACCTCATTTTTATTTCAGAGCTTCTGTCTACCACATGCTATGGGTATCATAACAGGTCCTGCTGGGGCCGTCTGGCCGTACAAGCTCATCACGGGCATCCTGAGTCACCTAAGGCAAAAATTTCTCCATCGGATTTCAATCGAAACAAATACACCGGTCATAGATATCAACAGAGCTTCTCCCAGCGACAGCACTGAATATCCCTACCCTGTGATCACTCCCAGGGGGATAATTAATTCACGGCATGTTATTCACTGTACCAACGCACATATTGGCCACTTAGTTCCTGGGTTGAGAGGCTGCATCTTTCCCGTCCGAGGACAAATGTCCGCCCAAACCCCTGGGCAAAACTTCCCTTTTCAAGGAACTGAATACTCTTGGATCTTCAACTACAAGGTTGGCTTTGACTACGTAACCCAGCTGCCGTGCGACCAAAACTCGAATGGAGAGATGATGCTCGGTGGGGGGTTCGCCCAAGGAGAGAACGGTGGCGCTTCTGATCTAGGTATCTCTACCGATTCAGGATTGAGTCTTTACGCGGATATTCATCTCTCTGGTGTGCTGAGCGCAGTTTTCGGCAGGGAAAATTGGGGAGTCGTACCCGCTCCCTCTGTGAAGAATATGTGGACGGGCAACATGGGCTTCAGCGCAGATGGTCTTCCATGGGTTGGACGGCTTCCATATTTCTTGACACAGAGAGGCACTAATGATGATGGGAGAGAGAAAGGCGCAGAGTGGGCTTGCGCTGCTTTCTCAGGGGAAGGCATGGTGCAAGCATGGCTTTGTGGGAAAGCTGTGGGGCTTATGTTGTCGTGTTATGAGCAAGGGACCTCACTATCTGCCTGCGATGAGCTCTCGTGGTTCCCTGAAGAGATGCTAGTTAGTGAAAAAAGAGTCAAGGAGTCAGTACTACAGCGTTCTCGCGTGGTTGAGCGTAAGAAGCTATCGGAGTGATGGAGACCGTCTGAGTTATAGTGTAGAGTTGTTGTACATATAAGATAGATTGGATTACCCTTGCCAAGTCTTTTGGTTACGTTACGGTTCTTACCTTTTACCTGCCATCATCTCTAATGGATCGGCAGGACTCGAGACATCCTGTAGTACGAAATGGAAGGGATTGGATCCATGGACTTCTAGCAACATAGGCAGAACAACGTTAGAAGTACTTAGCTAATGAAAATGAGAATTATGGTGAACGTGGTAAGCTCCATAAAGTATTGGATAATCTGCTGGATAGATTAAATTGAATCAAGAACGACATCCTCAAATTGACATACATCACCAAACCACTAAGCACAAATCTTCTAGATCCCACATGAGGTTCTAGGACATGACAGGGTCAGAAATGTGCAAGTATTCTAACCCATTTACTGAATGTCCTTCACAAACAGGTTTTTAACCCTTGGCCCCTTGTTGCGCAGCCAGCTCACGGTACCGATTCGCCAATCGTCTCCGGAACCTCTTACCGTACAGGATCATAGGGATAAACAAGAGGCCAATTCCCAGGCTTATAAATGCGCATGCAATAAACATGTTGGCGAGACCATCGCGTTCCATCCATGGGATGATGCCGAACGGGACACCGATACTGATGACGTTGCGGACAAAAGCTATGGCTGTGAAGGCGTCACCGGTAATCTGTGAAGGTGTGTAAGCAACTCTGGAAGTCGTGGTAGTGCAAGAGTACTTGTGCTACTGACATCTCTGTAACTATCAATTACGAAGGTCAAAGAAGCATCCCCAATGCCACCTATGCCAAACGCAAAGATTACGCCAGCAATGCTTGGAAAGATCCAATGAATACCCTATTCCATTGAATAAACTAGTCAGCAGGTGATTCTGCTACCAAGAAGGGGGGCGGGGGAATGGAAGGTAATCACTTGCCTTCGAAACTGTTTCTCCAAACATAATCAATCCGCCACATGTAGTGAGAACCGGCAAAAGTAGGATATATAGACGCATCTCAGGCTCGTAGAAGCCCCTGTTTTGCCGAGAGAAGTATAAGAGAGACCTGTCACCAAGAAACCCACCATATATGACACCAAGTAAATTTCCAATGAACGGGCCAGTATTCATATAGCCAATTTCCGCGGGTTTGAAATTATATGGTGGCAATGGAAATCTAAGCGCCAAAATATTGCTCGTAATCGTCAGCCAAGCCAAGACGGCCCCATATTGAAGAGCTGTGAACATGACCGCTGGAAATGTTAGAAGGATTTCAAAGGGTCGATAATAATAAGGCCAAATCGGCTCTGGAGTGTAGGTCACAAAAGCTAATCTTTCTCTCCATGTTCTCATTGGAATAGTCCGATCAAGTTCGTAGTGCTCTGAGCAAGGTTCTGCAGAACTGGCGGGAATCTTAGAGGCGGACTTGTAATCGGCCGCATTAGATCGGAACTCTTCATGATCATGAAGCGTTTCGGGTATTCCAATCCCGGTAATGGCCACAGAATACTTCGTTTCTTCATAGAGGAAAAGGAAAAGGAAAAAGACGATGGTATTACAAATACCAATCGTGCGGTAAGACCAACGCCAGCCATCGTTCGTGGCTTGTGTTCCAGCAGCCATAGGAGTGAGGAAACTCTGTTCTGACTTAGCCCTATATGCACACATATTTGCAATGGATCCGCTCGCTCGTATGCTAGGAGTAACTCACCCCAGTCATCACCATGGTCATATATAATGCATTCATCCTACCGCGGTGGTGGACAAAATAGAGATCACTGATCTGTTTGACGGCGAGTGAGCTACGAATTCATGCTACGGTTGACGGAGCACATTCATGAACTTACAGTGATTTGTACAAGAGCTTCATTTGTTGCTCCCGCCAATCCTTGTAGCAGATTGGTAAGATACAATTCTGGTAAGCTTTTCATTTCACCAGACCAGAATGATGTCGCCAGCAATGCTGCAGTGGACGCCAAGTATACCGGCCTCCTGCCGTATTTCTTTGCTAGTGGGATGAAGAAGACACAGCCCATTGCTAAACCAACAAAACTGACAGAAACAGCTCTGTTTAGCTGAGTGTATGTCACATCCATGTCCACTACCATTTGTTGCCAGAAAATATATTGGATTGTGAGTCTTTCCGAATTGGGGTTGACATGTTATTATCTTTGAACTAAGCATGGAGACTATGGTGAACATACTGAGTGAAGATCAGGCAAGTTACCGCCAGCACAAGACAAAAGTTGACTGTCTTGCGGGTCGTGCTCCAGTTCTGATCTCTTGTTAGATATCATGTTTCAAGACCCATATCGTAGATGGCAGCACGGTTATACCAGAGGCTCATTTGGATCCTTTGATGGGACTGGAAAGAGCATTACCGAGCGCCTGAGTCCAGGCTCAGCGGAATCACCATCTGCAAGTAAGGTCAGCTACTGTTGATTCATAATCAGTAACTACTTACCTCGGATGAGGAGAAACGTTCCAGGAACATCAGTCTCTCGGAGAGAGACCGGGTCGTTGGCGATGTTGGTTTCTACCATTGCTATCATTAACGTACAACTTGATCGCAGCTAAGACTCTTCGTATGCGAAGTGGACTACTGAAGTTTTGTCATTTGATTATCTCAAGATCATCCGTCCAGCATATTCATATACGGT
Organism: Scytalidium sp. 3C; assembly: GCA_000743665.3. Classification (NCBI taxonomy): domain Eukaryota; kingdom Fungi; phylum Ascomycota; class Leotiomycetes; genus Scytalidium; species Scytalidium sp. 3C. The sequence continues at coordinate 24,374 of JMRO03000086.1, read as the reverse complement.
TCCCCGCCTGGGAGACGGGGCGGCAGTTGGGCGAGATAGATGTGCCGATCAAAGTAAGTTTCAATACTGCCGATATACAGTCCCAATTCTTCCATTTCGAGCAAGCCCTACTCCACGAAAGAGTGCTAGATATCCAGAAAACTGGCTCCTTTAATGTAACTTGTGGGATGGGATTCGATTGGTTCCGGTTGTAAAGTTGTTATCCGGGGTAAATGGCGGGGTGCTTGGGCTCTGCCAGCGCGTCCACTTGCCGCATAGGGGAAAGTGGGATAAGACATGGTTGGGTAAATAGTAGTTACCCTTCCAATACGGGGGGATCCTGCCACACGTCAACAAAAACACTTCTAAAATAGTCATGGGAGAGGAGGACCAGTTTTCGGGATATTACCGCGTGAGATAAATTGCACATGAAACTGTGTCGCCCAGTTCTCCGCTTCATTGTGGCTTGGAACATTGGTGGAGACGATCCTATCTGCTCAAGACCAGTAAGTGCGTTAGTCTGAGAGAGTGCATTGGTAACCCCTCACTGATCTAATAATCAGATGCCCACGAAGTAACCCTTTACTCCTTTTTTAGATATCTTTCTCGTTTGTCACAAAACAGGCATGTCGACCCCTCCAAGTCGCTCGCGCGGTGGATGTTGGACGTGCAAGGCAAGACATCGAAAATGCGACAATCATCGTCCAACCTGTCAACGATGCCAAGGATCCGGGATCGCCTGTGAGGGATATGAGCTGCGATTACGCTGGGGTACTGGGATTGCGTCCAGAGGACGTTTTACTGGGGCCACAATGCCCGTCTCAGAATCTGTTCCTGAGAGACGGAAAGGTCGCCGTCGAGATTGGGTTCCGAAGCTTAGAGAAGACATGGCAGCGGAGAATGATGTAGCATCGGTTACTATGTCCCGTTTTGGCATGGATGGTAAGAAGCCAGTCTCCACATTTACTCTTCATCACTTCATATGTTACCGCATCAACTACTGATGCTTTGTGAGAAGATCCTGAGGGTGCCTACGCTACCCAATCCATTTTGGCGGCTGGTTATGTGCCGCTGTATTATCGAAAGATCCACAGGAATACTAGGCGTGTGACTGGGATCCTGAAGGAACGGCGTCTCTTCCAAGAATGTAAGGGATCAATGGATGATCGAGTCATTACAGGAATGTATAGCAAATGCTTACAATCTACTAGTCATCACTTCAGGCATCAACAGCTTGCACTCAACCGCCGTCAACGATGCTGATAATCTGCTTGCTTCTCGTTTTCCAGAGCTCTGTGAGGAGTCCGAGGCACTGTATTCACTTAGCCTTGCACTTCAAGCCTCTGTATCCGAAGAATCCAAGACAGAGTTTTTGGAGTATCTCGACTTGGCTCTCAGCATTTTTCGCGCTGAACTAGCCAGTAGTGCCCCGCACCTTAAAGACGGGACCCTCACGGCTGGATTGTTACTTTGCACCGTTGGAGTACGTATAGGACCGACAGTGGAATAAACACCACGTAGTCCAGTGGTAGATCGATGCTGACAGTAGTGATCACAGCTTACATGCGGTCTACCATGGACCATACACCTACAAGGAATGTACAACATCCTCAAGATTGATGATTTTGATGGTCCCGTGAGCCGATTGTCTCCGTTTCGGAGACATCAAATCGAAGTGATGGGGCTCATGGATCTTCCAACTTTCTCCATCGGCCGTCAAAATCCATGTATCGGCATCTGGAGGCACCACTGCCGTGGGAGTGCGGTCAATGAGGATTCAGGCCGCGGCAAGGTCGAACTTGTTAGTGGTCTTCCGCGGTCATTACTCGACATTTTCTCCACCATTGGAGAAGGCGCCACAGAGCAAGATTTCTGGGATTGGCCTGGAGCTGAGGGGACCTTTCTACAGTGCCAACTCTGGGAAGCATATCGATTAGCTGGCATGTTAGCTCTGCGACGGTGCGGTCTACATGGTCAATCTGTTCATCCACTCGAGACAGCTGGTGAGTCACGTCACTTTGTACTACCGAAGACTGCTGTGCTTGTATCAAGGATCCTGAGCAATGTGGATGCAATCCGAAGCGCATCTGCACAGCCCGAACACAAAGACACGCTCGTTATAAATGCGATAAACTATCCAGTATTGGTATCAGGACTAGAAATAGATGTTCTAAAGGAAAACACCGCGTGGAAAGACGTGATTCGGAGTTGCTTTACTCCAACCGACCGAAGAGGTCGTTTTAATCCGGAGCGTAGGCTTTTGTTAGAAATTTTGGAAAGTTTGTGGGAGCTTAACGATGTCACGGTGGATGTGAATGATCTAGCTCTGGCCAAAGGAATCGAGCTGGGGTTGCTATAGAAGCTCCTGGTGAGTACACGTAGAGGTTGTAACCAAAATAATTCTGATTGTACGCTAAACCTCCGTGGCCGAATAGAGGAACATCACCATGAAACATCTTTGAGCGGAAAGAGCTTCTGTTTCTAGCATTATTACAGTTGCTTGATACTATCTTTCAACATGACCCAGAAAGTAATCTTACTCTCTTCCCCCGTCGAACTCTCCAGATCGATCATTTCGATCTCTTCAATTACCGCAAAGCCTAGCTTTTCATAAAAGCGAATATTCTTTTGCGAGGTACATTCCAGAGCTATAGGACTGTTGCCTACATACTCCGATATCCATCGTATTACCTGTCTTCCAAGACCTCGCGACTGAAGGGAAGGATGGACCCCAAGAATTTCAAGGTACCAGACATTGTCTATCTGGTGTTGCGCTCTAATCTTATCCATTACTGAATTATGCATTCGGGAGAGCATATCGAGGCGCTATTTACACACTAGTCAGATCAAAGAGAGCTGACAAAAGCCATTGAGCTCATACCTTATCGCACGTTCCTTTCTCTGGAGAAGGATCTAGAGAATCTAGTATCCATAGTTTGCAAGCAAGGAAGGCTCTTTTTATCGTCCATTTCAAATGGCTTTTCGGAGGAATCAAAATTACGACTGCACCAGCATCTAGTTCTGCACTCTCACTCCTTGGAGATAGCTCTTCAACTTCTGGCACTGCTGACTTTTGGTTGTTTAACGTCTTGGGTAATGACAATTCCGCTACTTCCTTTACTGATGCAGACCGAAAGACCAACCCATCAAAAATTGCTCGCTGAATACGGCGATATTGCCATTTACAGGTAGGACCGTCTAACAGACTCCATGGCTCTGCATTCGGTCGTAACCATTGGACCAATGGGTCTTCAGAGAACGCTAGACTAACGGTTTTTGCGACAGCAGGAATATGTTTGATATCTGATGTGATTCAGCAATGACATTAGCGCCTCATTGAAGAGATACTGTAACTAGGTTCCCTTGATAACTTGCCATCTTGGACATAAAACAGTTCGACAGTACAGCTTGGAGCAGCCATAGCGTTACTTCCTTTTCATGTGATTCTCTGTGTTTTACAATATGTGACGAATCGGGCGCACCTCTCGTAGTCAAATAAAAAGCTTTTAGGATTCAGTAAAAGAGTATGGAGACGTGAGAATTGCCGTGACCCCTAATTCTAAGGTTAAGGCAGCTCTGTACGCTTCCTGCTGCCTAGTGCTTGCCTTGAGGTTGCCCTCACGGTTGCGCTCTGAAATAATATAATAGTGTGCCCAGAAACCAAAGAATTGGGTCTCATAGTCTGTTTATATCATCTACGAGGCCTTTAGAATACTCGCGTCAGCAAGAGCCAGGTTAAGATGGCGGGTCGACCTGCCGTTCTCGGCGCCGCTCGAAAACATTTGGGACACGAACAATTTCGCTTTCCGGCATGAGAGACATCCTCGACGGACTGGCACATATCTAGCAAGTCCGAAATCGAAGGAAACATAGGTATAACATAGATACTTTACGTAACACTCTTTTCGAAATAACCCCACTTACTCTGCTAGTGCTTGGCATTTACACACTGTTCGAGATATTTAAGCGGAAGTATGAAGCACACCGTATGATTCTTGAACTGTCAGGTTCAGAACCAACATGTCATTCCAGACACCTTCATCTATATGTTCTCTATTCATTGCCGGTTTGGGCAAATTGGATGGATTTGAGTACGCAAATGGGGTACAGCAGTACTGCGGGATTCCGTATGCTAAGCTTTCGAAACGATGGACGCGATCAGTCCTCAACACTTCATGGGCAAATGACTTTCATGACGGAACAAGACTAGGGTATGGATATTTTCCCCATGCAGCTCTACATCGCTGCATGTCTAATTTTATGGGGTTTAGAAATGATTGTCCCCGTCCAAACCTCGACGAGGATGGTTCTGACGATCTTGTGCCTGTGACTCCGGCACCACATTTTCCAGACCAGCCGAAGATCGATGAACTTACCGGGCTCGTCATGAATATCGTTCTACCGAGTGCTCCAATTGCAGGTGGCCATAAATACCCTATCATCACTTATGTTCACGGTGGCTCACTCCTCTACGGCGGCGCCAATCACCCGATCTTCGACGCAGTGAATTTCGTGTCCCATAGCATCAGTATCAAACGGCCAATTATCTGTATCAATTTTAATTATCGCGTCGGACTTGGTGGATTTCTGGCTGGCTCTGTCATTCAAGCGGAACTCGAACTGGACGGGTTCCAAGGCAGCGGTAATTTCGGGTTCACTGATCAACAAGTGGCCTTTGAATGGATCCAGCGGTACATCTCCCATTTTGGAGGTGACCCTGAATCTGTCACGGCTGTTGGAGAGTCTGCGGGAGGGATCTCGATTAGCAACCAAATGGTAGCTGCTAATGCACCAAAATTTCAACACGCAGTATGTATGTCCGGCTTGTCTGTCTCCATCCCCGCTTGGACGATGGATGAACATGAGGCGTTGTTCAAAGCCGTATGTCACTACTTCCGTATTCGTCCAGAAGAACCAGGAGTGTTGGACCGCTTGAGAGAGATACCTCAACAAACGCTGGCAAATGCGACCCCAGTAATCCAAGGGGTACTGTCAGGGACGGGCAATCCCTGCCTGGATGGATGGTTTTACACTCGAGATCCCAGGGAAATTCATACGCCCCCGGATTGGTTGAAGGGGTATATGTTAGGTGACACATATCATGAAGGGATTATATTCCATTTGAATTTATTAGGGGATAATTTTGATTCCATTCGCAGCATACTGTTGCAATATATCAGTGACGAAAGCAAAACGAATGAAATCCTGCACGCATATGGTATATGCCCAGAGATATCACACGATCTTCTTTTGGACAGAGTTGAACACATGTGTGGCGATGCAATTTTCAAGATCCCAAACTATGCGACTGCTCTCACGTGCTCTGAGCTTAAGTGCCACATCCCACTGTATCTTTACCATTTTGACCAGCGGTCTCGTATCAAAAATGTCTTTGAAGGTACTGCCTATCACGCTCATGAGTTGCTATACCTTTTCGGTAACCTCGACAACAAACTCAATGAACATGAAAGAACGATGGCTCTAGATTTTGCAACTGCGTGGATCAGATTTGCCTACGGTGAACAGCCATGGCTCGCCTCTAAAGGGCAATGGAAGGTCTGGGGCCCGAACAGCACCCATGCAGTTAAAACCGAGGCTGAAGATGAAAATATTCGGTCATATATGCGAATGAAGCATATGCTTGCAATTGGAAACGGGAAAACTTGGAAGGAATGGTTTAAAGGTGTAGATGCGTTAGTTAACAAACGGATGAATCTGGGCAAAGTTCTTCCACAATAGCTTTTCATCCAGCTTAATCGAAAACTGAAACAGCTATAATATGGTTCTACAATTACTCAAATTTGTTTTTAGACTGCTAAATGAGATAGTAATATATGTTCGTTTTGTTGAAAAAGAGTCAGCGTTAAAGAAAGGACTTTAGTTATTTGAGGAAAGTCCCAGGCTATTTATCTTGGCGATACAGTGATAGATAAGATAAGCTATTTGTGTTTGAGCTCTTGTGCTTGAAACTGATAATGCATATTTCGTACAAGATCATGACATCCTAAAACTGCATTATTCGGAGTAGCATCACGAGTACACATTACCGGTGCGATCTGCCAGAGACTAACAACGCCCAAATAATGAGACAACAAAGGTCAGAAGCTTGAGAAACGACATGAGGTTCGAATTAGAAGGTATGGCAGCTAAACGAGCTATTACCCTCTAGCACCACCCAGACGGCGTATGAGCGGAGCTTGTGAGTCTCGTGCGCACGCGATCTCCGGCACTCCGCGAGAGCGGGACGAAGCCACTGCAAGGGGCAAACGATGAATATTCATCCCCCCCCCCGCCTTTAGAACCAACGTTACAATCCGCCGGCACATTGGCATCCCGGCAGCTCCAACCGGGGACCGACGCACAAGATAAGGTTGGTAAGGACCCCGGGCGTGTGTCCGATGGTTCTCGCTGTGGGAGTCGCTATGAGAGGCGGAACTCGGTAGCTGCGGAGTGAGACTCGGCGATACCCTCATGACAGGGGCTAGGGATCCGGTCCACTGTTGCACGCAGGGCAGCTGCAGAGATATATGGGGTCTGGTTTAGTTTCTATTATCTGCTCCAATCTGCGTGGACCTTACCTCTCTCAATTTTTGCCAGCTTATCTGTTCGTTCCCCTCTTCATCTAGATAGCTTGTCGGCGAATTGGGGCCACTGTTGCTACGATTTAACCACCGCTTTCTATACTATACATTTGCCTTGTTCTTTTGCCAATTACAAGCTTGCATAGTTTCTGGCCTATCGTAAAATTTTCCCATATTGCCCACTGCGCATGATTTAATAGAACCGGAAAGACCTAGAAGTCCATACACATTGTTATTGCACATTCACGCAGGAGCAGGAGAGAATGGGACGAGATACGAGCAGCCCGCCAACCCCGCCCTCGCCCATGCAGGCGTTTGACCCTGATGACGTCCTGTTGAAGCTCACCCAGGCAGAGAAGATCGATCTTCTGGCCGGTATGTGCACTAATCTTTTATCGCATTTTGATATAGAAAACATGGAACTGAATATCCCAAGGAATCGACTTTTGGCACACCAAGTCTGTCCCCCGACTCGGCGTACCATCTATTCGTCTCTCAGACGGTCCCAATGGAGTACGAGGCACGCGCTTTTTCAATGGTTCTCCAGCTGCATGCTTTCCCTGCGGGACAGCTCTCGGTGCAACGTGGAACTTGCCTTTACTCGAAGAGGCAGGCCACTTAATGGGCGAGGAAGCTATCGTGAAAGGAGCTCATGTGTTGCTGGGCCCAACAGTGAATATGCAGCGAGGCCCACTGGGAGGCAGAGGCTTTGAATCATTCTCTGAGGATCCGCTACTGGCAGGAAGTTGCGCTGCAGCAATTATTCGAGGCGTGCAGAGCACACACGTTGTTGCTGCCGTCAAGCACTTCGTCGCCAATGACCAGGAGCATGAGCGAATGGCAGTAGATTCGTTGATCACGCAACGAGCGCTCCGAGAGATATACCTGCTCCCATTTCAAATTGCCGTGCGCGACTCGCAGCCCGGCGCGTTTATGACGGCATATAACAAAGTCAATGGGGTACACGTCAACGAGAATCCTAAGATAATGAAGGATATACTCAGGGGTGAATGGGGCTGGGAAGGTTTAGTCATGAGTGATTGGTACGTGTACCGGTGTTTATTCAATTGCTCAAGCAAATAATATATAATTCAAGATTCTAACGACTCCTGGTAAACAGGTACGGCACTTACTCTACCGTAGCAGCCATGAAGGCTGGTCTTGACCTGGAAATGCCTGGTCCTACAAAATGGAGAGGCCAACTTATCACCCATTCTCTCATGGCTAAGACTCTCTCTCCAGACACTCTAGACGATCGGGTCCGCGCGATCTTAAAACTAGTATCTAGAGTGGGTCAAACAGGAATTCCGCAAAATGCACCCGAAGGATCGAGGGACATTCCAGAAACGGCGGCTCTGCTGCGGAAGATTGCTGGGGAATCAATCGTACTGCTTAAGAATGAGAAAAATGTTCTGCCATTAACTCCATCAAAAACTGTGAGTACCCATAGCATAAGGCATGCGATATCGTAGGCTGATAAAAGAGACAGGTGGCTGTAATAGGCCCAAATGCTAAAATGGCGGCTTACTGCGGCGGCGGGTCAGCTTCTCTGCTCCCATACTATACTGTGACCCCCTTCGACGGCATCCTGTCAAAGACCAAAAACGTGAAATATTCCGTAGGCTGCTACTCCCATTTGATGCTGCCCCTCCTGGGCCCCAGCTTGCGTACCGCAGACGGCAAGGTCGGCGTCACCTTCAAGGCGTTTACGGACCCTGCAAACGTCCCGGATCGAGAACCTGTGGACCAACTCCATTTGAGCGACACGTACATGTATCTCGTGGACTACTATCATCCTAAATTGACCGAGGACCTGTACTGGGCTGAAGTGGAAGGATATTTTACTCCCGAGGAGGACGGGGACTACGAGTTCGGATTGACAGTCTTCGGTACTGGGAAGCTGTACCTGGATGACGAGATGCTGATTGATAACGAGAGCGAGCAGCGGAGTGGAGGAAGCTTTTTTAACGTCGGTACTGTGGAAGAAACAGGGATCAAACACCTCAAAGCCGGACAAACCTACAGGGTCAAGGTCGAGTACGCTAGCGGCGTGACTTCGAAGCTTACAGGGGAGGATGGCGTTGTGACCTTCGGGGGAGGTGGAATTCGAATCGGAGGTGCGAAAGTTATCGATGCTCAGGAGGAGATCCAGAAAGCTGTACAGCTAGCCAAGGAAGTCGACCAAGTTGTTCTTTGCGTAGGCTTGAACGTAAGTTTTCCATCCACATCTTCTTCGAAATTGAACAAGATCTGACTCTAAATACAGCAAGACTGGGAGCAAGAAGGTCATGACCGTACACATATGGATCTTCCGGGACACACTGACGCCCTGGTCTCTGCCGTAGCAGGCGCGAATCCCAACACCATCGTCGTCGTACAATCCGGCACACCTGTCACCATGCCATGGGTGGACCAAGTTGCCGGCGTCGTACACGCATGGTATGGGGGCAACGAGACTGGAAATGCCATTGCAGATGTGCTATTCGGAGACGTCAACCCGTCCGGAAAGCTTACGCTATCGTTCCCAATTCAGCTCGAAGATAACCCGACATTCCTGAACTACCGCTCTGAGAGGGGCCGTGTTCTGTACGGCGAGGACGTCTACATCGGGTACAGATTCTACGAGACCACGAAGCGGAAGGCCTTGTTCCCATTCGGCCATGGATTATCGTACACCGACTTCTCGTTCACAAACCTCAATGTGGAGAATGACGGAAAAACGCTCACTGTGGCATTGGATGTTGAGAATATCGGGAAGGTTGACGGCGCTGAAGTCGTTCAGATCTACGTCTCGCAGCGCTCACCGTCTATAAAGCGACCTGTGAAAGAACTCAAGGGTTTCACGAAGGTGCATCTCCGCGCAGGCGAGAAGCAGACCCTGACAGTCCCCGTGGACGTGCGATACGCGACCAGTTTCTGGGATGAAGCGCAGGATAAGTGGATCTCGGAAAAAGATACCTTCGATGTGCTTGTTGGAAACAGCAGTGCTAGTACGCCGCTGAAGGGAAGCTTTGAGGTGGCGAAGACGAGTTGGTGGTCTGGCGTATAGAATCCTCGGGTGATCATTTGCATTCCATGTTTGATTTCAGGGATCCATGGCTGCTTTCTAGATTATTTTCTATGCATATATTTATTTGATCGGGCGGGTATTTGAAAACTAGGATATGACCGCTTTTGGAGGAAATTGTTGTTTCCCTCCATTATGAACCGCCAGAGAGGTCTCAGAATGCGACTGTGATCCTCATGACCCGAATTTGATGTAAATACTTAGAAATATATATGTATCTCCTTCCTCAGAGCAGAAATGATCATTATCCAAATGTGCAAATTACTCAGAAACCTTCCCTGTTGACAAAACCAAGCACCCTAACTTTTCTTTTCCCTCATAGACTCTCTTACCCTACTCTCTGGATATAGCCAAAGGAGTCGTTAATGCGTAGCCAATATAGCAGTAATAAGCTCATAATTGACTACTATGGCCGCGCCGAGCTGCTCCGCAGCTTTTGGACAATATGCAACCGATCCATCACATCATGCGATTCATCTTTCCAGAAATCCAGCATCACTGTAACCTTGTATACCGCCACTTCCCAGTCTGCTGGTAATAGTGACGATAACCCGGGGCTTCGCGCAGCGGCTAACAGTACCAAGGCGCTACGCGTGCAGGAGCGCAGCATAAGCCAGGTCCCGTGGTGGCGGTGGAAGAAGCCGTTTTCGTTCTTCATGATACGCTCGACACAGACGGCCAGGCCCTTGCGGGCGAATGATTCGGCGGTAGCGCTGCGCAGCCTGCCATGGATGGCGTCCACGACGAAGGGCCAGTACATCATCTCGTAGCAGTCGAGAAGGTGGCCATTGAGAATGAATTTGAGGGCTGAGTGGCTTTCAGAGCCGGTATCGGGTGAGTCGAGTTTAAGGGCAGGAGGGAGCGAGTTCAGCCTGTTTTTTTTTAGGAATCATTAGCAAGAGTCAATTGGACATTGGATTATCGATGGAAAAGACGTACCATGCAGATGCTTGGTCTTCAAAATTTACTGTTGCTTCGTCTATACTTGAATCGGAATTCGCGTCATGTTGGTAGATATAGTTCAAAATACGATTTCCCAGTCTTCTCAAGGCGATCTCCGCCAGGTAGAAGAACCATACAGCCTCACCCTGGGACTTCAGCCCTTTAGGAGGAGAAGGAAAAAAGGCGGGATATGTCAGGTCCCATACGCTCTTCTCGTGGACATTGAGTTCCAGGCGGAGCTCTCTATTGTGTGGATTATGATCAGCATCGTAAACACAGCTTAGTGCTCAAATTTAATTGACATATGCTCAAGCACATGCATAGGTAGATTACTTACAGCTCGGACTTAAAGCAGGTCCAGTAGATCCTCTGCTGCAGCTGATGCTCCTCCTCATGCTGTGGGTCATGGGTTGCACCGTGGTCGGAGAAGGCCTGGCAACACGCGAGTGCCTGGACAAACATTTTCCAAGCTTCGATTGGGCGGAGGGTGCACATCAGGTACACGCCTGCCAGGAAGAAACATTGGGCCTCGGTTAGCCCTGTTCTACAGAGCAGGAGACCCATCCGCTTCTGGGCCGCAAAGAAGAACGCGTCGGCTTGGAGAAACTCCTGAGAGCGCCGAAACTTGGATGATACGGCAGCTGAGGCCTGCTCGAAGGGAGCCATAATAGAACCGATGGCACAGATTAGGAGCTGTCATCATTATGTCAGTTCTACATTATATGGTATCAATGTAGTTAAGCTTCAATGACATACGAGCAAACATGACTCCGAATCCCAGCTCAAGCCATTGAAGCAGGCATTTCGCATATACTCTTTAACCTTAGCCTCATCTAAGACCGGGTTATAGATGTGGACATTGTCGAGATAGCGTTGCAGCAACTGAGTTCCAGCATAGTTCTCGAAGTCAGCGGACACGGAAGCGTGTGGTGCGGAGGTCTGACGGTCAGGAGATCGCAGTAGCGACTTGAGATCCAGCTGCCTGTCGAACTTCTGGTCCTCAAAGACGGGCCAGGCTAGCACGGCCTCGACGTTGATGTAGCACGGTACGGACTCGGCCGTTCTCTCCAGTGATGGGTAGCGCAGGTCTCGCAAGGCGGCAGAGGGCGAGGCGCTTGTAGGATTGGCAGAATTGATGGCCTGACTGGGACTGGTCTGAACCGGACTGGAGGATTTGGATGCTCGCAGTAGCTCCTCAAGGGTATCCAGACGCTGCAAGATGGCCAGACTGGCGGGATCGAAGCTGGAAGCACAGAATTCGGTTAGATACTTCAGTTCCTTGTAGTACCATACCCAAGCTCCGATAAGCTGGGTCCAACGCAAACGACCTGACAAGCAAAATGAAATGAAACCTAATATTAATCTAAGAGATGTGGTAGCCTACGTGGATGGATCACCAGTTTGGTACGAGCATTCGATGCCCAGACCCGCGCAGGAGCTGCACGACGGTCGCTCGTTATCGCACTTGGTCCGGCGCAGGCGACAGGTACGACACGCCTGGACAGCACGCTTCCGGGGATACGCGGCCTTCACACGGGGCCGTTTGCCCAGCACTGTAGTCGATGCGGCTCCCGATTGAGATTCCGCTCCAGCGGCCGAGGATGATGACGGAGGATGAGCATTGCTGGCACTGGTAGTGGCGGAGGTGTTGGTCGTGGCGGCGGTCGGCAGCGCAGGCGGGCTCTGATGACTGTGGTCGCTGATGGTGGCCAGTGAGACACTGGGACTGTCTGCCATGCCGCCAGCAAAAACCTAGGGACGGAGCATCCGTAGGAGCAGCATGAGCCTCAGCAGTAGCTCGATCAGCACGCAGCCGGCTGGTCAGATGCACAGCAGCACGCAGGCCAAGGTCGCATCTAGCGGGGTGGAAGGCGAAAAGCAAACAAAGTGTGGAGAAAGCTCCCAGCTGTCTCCACGAGGGTACGAATGGGCAACTTTTAGCTCGACGGCGGTCACACAGGGAGACAAACGCGGGGAATGGGGAATAAGGGAAGTGTCCGATCCTGCAACAAGAGAGAGCATCAGATCGAAGGGGCCCGAGGGGCAGGCCGAGTACAAGTACTCAGCGGAGTCCCGGAGCAGAGTCCAGGGGAAACGGAATAGTCTAGCCCTAATCCACTCCCCTCCCCCCCATCAATGCTGACCAGGCCCCAGTTGACACGGCTGATTACTCGGGTGCCACACCGTCGAATGCCCCTCCTGCACGCCTCCTCTAAGCCAATATCGGACACCCTGGAGGGCTTCACTTTTCGTGTGATTGATTCTTGGCAAAAGCGATTTGCCCTGAGGGAGTCAAGAGCCAGCAGGCTTGGGAGTATCAAGGTTGGAACCGCTGTGGGGCCCCGCAAAGGTTGTTTTATGGGCAAGATGGTAGCTCGTACCCAGGAGAGAAGAGACAGGCAAGGTGATTTATCGTAGACGGTGTGGATCAGCAGAAGAGGGATTGCCAAAGCGACTAAGAATCAATTGCTGCGGAGATCCTTTCTCGAACGCATGGTTATGCCTCTGAAACCCCGGGCTCAGGGCCAAATTATCAGCGACAGAAGTGCTGTGATACTGCTAGAGCCAACATGCATTCGCTCAAAGTATGAGGTCCTATTTTGGGGCCCGATCAGGGAAGAAGAGATCATGCAATCTTGGCTCGGCGCTATTCATAGGCCCTTCTTGTCCCGATCGCAACCACAGCAGCCGTTAGACGCCAAAGGCGTTTGGCCTCTTTGTGATGCCGAGCAGCCCACATGGTTACTCGGGTTAACTCATTCTGGCTCTGGGTCTTTCCCTTCTCCCCTTTTGTCGCCGTGTAGCTGGCCACTCGCAGGCGAGGCACTCGGCTGTTTTGAACCCCCTGGCCCTCTTTGGCACTCGGTCATTTCGAGTGCCACAACTCAATCCCATGATGCTCTCGTGGTTATCGTCCCAGGATCACGGCTGGTAACCCAGGTCGCGCCGTCTCAGAGGTCTAGCACGGTTGATGGGCGACTTCTGACATTCCCATCCAGCCCAGCCACATCTTGCTGGCACCGCGGAATCCAGGAAAGAGACTTCCTTGCCACTCTGCTGCTGCTTTGCCCTTTGGCCCAGAATAATGTGACTGATGATCCACTGCTCTCGGGACCCAGCCCGAGAGCGGACGAGAGAAAAATTCTCGATGGAACCCTGCTCTCTCCAACACGCTCACGCCTTCCCAAGCAAGCCCCGGCTCCAGCTCTAGTTTCCGACAATCTGGGGATGCTCACCGTCTCCAGCTGCCTCCAGAATTAAATGTCCCAATCAGACTGAGGCGCGCCTGGCCACCGACCCCCCGGACGGTGCTTTGCCGGCATAATATGTATGAATCGGGAGCGGGAAGCGTCAACCCATAATAATAATTTATTGTTCATCACTGCGAGCAATAGACCAACACCACCACACCACCAACCACACAGACCTTGATCTCACGCGCATCGTGGCCCGCGACCAAGATATTTAAACCTCAATTGGTCCCCAGTTTTTGCTGCTGATCGTCTCTCCCGTTCTCCACATCTCTCTCTCCCCGCGCTCAATTCCCTTCCTCAATCAGTCCTCCATCGAGACAAGATCTCCAATCAGGATCCAGGAGCCCGCGAAAAGTAGTAACGCCCTCCAGAGATCTTTTTTTTTATTTTCGGATCTCAACCATGTCGGGCCTCGAGGAAGTCAAGAAGGAGTCGGACGTTGCTGTCCACGATGAGAGTCTTGGCAAGCACAACGATGCCGCCGTCGCTGCGGCCGAGGAGCACAGCATGACGGTGACGGATGTGCTGCGTCACAACAAGCGCATCGTCTGGTGGTGTTTCTTCTTCAGCATGTGTGCATGTGGTTGGTGAGTCCTCGCTGTCCTTTCGATATTGCAAGGAAATTGGGTTCCATAATCCTTCGAGTCGATCAATTGTTGGAAGTTGGAAACGCCGCTTGCGCAATAGAGCTCGTAGAAAGCGAGGGGGAAGTCAAAAAATAGACAAAAATTTTGATCGCAAGGGGAAAAAAACCCATGAAAATAATTATATTTCTCTGCATCGATCCTCCAGCTAACGAATATCTTGTTGATAGGGGTTTCGACGCTCAGGTGAACGGTGCCATGATCTCGGTTCCTTCCTTCCGTGAGAAATTCGGGTGAGTCAAAATCAAATTCCCCAGGTCGCCTGAGGAGGTTTATCTGGTTCACTATCGCCCTTGCGTATGCGATTTACAATGAGGGTGGGAAATTGAGAAGACTATCAATCCAGAGAGATAAAAAGATTTATTTCACTAACACTATCTTATCTGAAGATTCATCCTCGATGGCCAACCTGTTCTCGCCGCCCGATGGCAATCCGCCTTCAACAGCTGCTCCTCTGTCGGCCAGTTCTTCGGTGGCTTCATGTGTAGCTTTCTCTCCGACCGTATTGGACGTAAGAAGGCTCTTCTCATCGGTCTCGTCCTGGCTACCGGCGGTATCTTTGGTGAGGTCTTCGCCAACACCAACGTCCAGTTCTTGGTCTCCAAGATCATTCTGGGTCTCGGTCTCGGTTTCTACCTTACCATTGCTCCTCTCTACTCCTCCGAGATCTCACCTGTCGTGCTCCGTGGTGTGACAACCGCGGGTGTCAACTTCGCCATTGTCATCGGTCAGCTCGTCTCCAATGCGGCTATCAAAGGCTTCGGTGGCAGAACCGACACATGGGCCTACAAGGGTCCCTTCGCTATCCAATGGTTCTTCGTCGCCTGGATAGTCGTTGGCCTGCCATTCGTCCCTGAGTCGCCATGGTACTACGTGCGCCACAATCGTCTCGAAGACGCCCGCCGCTCTCTGGAACAGCTGTACGGAGCTGGAGTCGATGTCGGCCCAAAGGTTGCTATGATAGTAAAGACGATCGAGGAAGACATGGAACTCCAGCGAGCTTCTACCTGGGCTCAGTGCTTCCAGGGCAACAATCTTTCCCGTACCATTGTGTCCTGTGGTGTCTTCGCCTGCCAGCACTTCACTGGTATCATCTTCGTCCTCGGCTTTTCCACCTATTTCTTCGAGCTTGCCGGTCTCTCTGACAGTGATTCCTTCTCTCTCGGTGTTGGCGTCACATCCTGCGGTGTCGTAGGAAACCTGATCTCCTGGTATGTCTTGCAGCACTTTGGTCGCCGATCTGGTTTCGTTGCTGGTATGATCTCTCTTACCGTCGTCCTCATCCTCATTGGTATCATGGATGTCATCCCAACCGGTGCCGCCAAGTGGGTCCAGGCCTCCTTGACTGTCGTATACGCCCTCTTCTACCAGATGTCGATCGGTGCGATTGCTTTCTCCATCCTTGGTGAGACTCCTACCAGTCAACTGCGAGCCAAGACAATGGCTCTTGCCACCGCTACTCAGTCCGTCTTCGGAACCGTCATCAACATCGTGGTGCCTTATCTTGTGAACCCGAACGAGGCGGATCTGAACGGCAAGGTCGGATTCATCTTCGGTGGAATGTCTCTCTTGGCGACGCTTTGGGCATTCTTTTACATCCCTGAGCTGAAAGGGCGCACGTTCGAGGAGATCGATTACATGTATTCGCAAGGTATCAACCCACGCAAGATGGGTTCCTATGTGTTCTCTGGTAATGAGTTTTGAGAACGTGGAACCAGAAGATTGAAGTGGAGCATGATGATGAATGCTNTTTCTATAGCATGAGTGTCTATTTGCCTACATATCTAATATTATGATGATCCCACGTAGCCTTTATGCTTTCTAATTAATGTCCTAAGAGCGGATTCCCGCATGAACTAGAATTATTCTCTTTTGATATTGAAGTGAATACTTATCTTGACTAGCAAGTCCAAGCCAAGATCCACGGAATAATAGTCTAATTTAGATTGCCATACTTACTGAAGCTTATCCTAGGAAACGTTCAACAAAAAGGATGTAAAGTTACTTGGTTCAAAGATGCACAACTGAACGTTGATATCATAATGCTTCGTTGCGTATGTAAGTACCACACTCAATGGAATTATAATTATCATCATCAATCCTGTGTCACTATAATCTTCTTGAACAACTAAATGTTATTCCATGCGCCGTGGTATGAACACAAGCTTTATTTTGGATAATGTGCATTTATATGCAAAGTCAAGATAGTATAAGTACATGAAGTGAGCTTACTGAGGAATTTTTAAACTAAATTAATCTACTATGTCTAGTTAGGTCTAAGAGTCAGGGCACTGTATATCTCATTCTGGTGTCCAGTAATTCTGCTCAGTTACTACCGCAGTGTCAAATGCGAGTTTTCCGGTCTGTCGGCCTACAGGGTCTTCAAAACCTTTTTCGGTCTGTAACAAATATTGCGCGGGATCTTGTGTCATGTTCAGGAAGAACGGTACATCCAAGCTGTTCAGATCGCCTTCGACCCATTCAATTCCTGCTGTTGATATTCCTTCCCATTCCCGTTCGATCTTTTCTTTCATTGACAAAGGCAACTTTGTGGTCATCGGGCATTGATACCACTGTGCAAAGTAGTCAATGGCCAACATGATCCGATGCTTGTCACTCTTATTCGGCATACCGGCATGCCAAAGACGTAAGTCACGGAAACAAATGCTTCCCTTCTTGACCTTTGGCTGCACCGGTGGCTTGACCTTCGCGCGGCTTTGTAGATATTCCTTCTTGATCCACCCTTTCCCAGATGTGAGTTGTTGTTCACTCTGAGGATAAGCGTTGTGCGTGCCACACCACACCTCCGTGATGCCGTTATCAGCGTCCGAGTCTTGGAGGTAGATATTCATGACAAGTCCGAATGGAATTTCAGGGAAGGCATGGCTAACATCACTGTGTACTGCCTGACGGGAAGTGCCTCCAGGACAAGCGACGTTGCTGTTGAGGAATCGAAGTTCAGGCTTTGGGCCAAGCAGATTTTCGACAACCTTCATCATATGAGGGTTCGCGTAAAAGTCACGCGATAGCCACTCCGGTGTCAAAGGGGGTATTTGGCTGACATTTCCAGTAGTGGCACCTTGGTTCCAGTGCATATGCTTCTTTTTCAGGAACTCTTTGTTATCCTCCACCATCCGGTTGTACAAGCGATCCACAAGACCATCGTCAATAGCATTCTCTAGAACCACAAAACCATCTCTGTGAAAATGATAAAGGCATTCTTGGATAGTTTCTGGCCTTGTCTCGCCGGAGTGAAGTTCTTTATCGGTCAACCGTATAATGACAGGGTTACCTCCGTCTCCCCCACGTTTGTCAACGTCAGGAATTAAGGCTCCGTTGACATACTTGGAGGTCGTGTGAAGTGTGTCGCCTGTCGCAGATGGAGCCATGATGGTAATTGAGCAGAGGATAGCTTGACGATAACCAGCGCCTAAATCTGAGCAGGAGCAGGTATATGACGTCTCATGAGAAGTGGACCTTGTTAACGGAGGAAGGGAGTGACGCTCGTATCCCATTCTCCCAGCATCTGAAAGTGGGGGAATCTGATCCACCACGGACCCATCTACGAATTTATTAGGCAGATTTGTACCCCATGGGGTAAGATGTCTTCCAAATCCACCTGGTTTCTAGAGCACAGTATTCCCGAAAAATTCCCCGCATATACATCTGCCCAGCCTCTGGTGCACATTAATCATTGGTTCAATATGAATCACCAGACTAACCGCCACAAATGATCACCATTTGTATCCATTATATCGCTAGCGTGAACGGATAGAAGAGCCACAGCCAAAGAAAAAACTGGAGAGATTTGTTCGGCAGCTCGCCGAAAGAGCTTAAAGAGCAAGTATGAACGGCCAATAGGGAGGATCTGTGATTATAAGTTTCACCGTCTTCGGCTTTTCTGCCGACGTGCTACAGGGTTCAGCTTCGGCTTTTGCCCGCCCACCATTGACTTGGGAAATCTTGCTCTATCCGTCCCTGATTGATGGCCGTTCTTTATCCCCTTTTTGGACTTAATAGATATAGCTATCCCTCGAAACCGATAACAGTGGGATGGCCTGCATACATCCCATCCCTTGCGAAACCGGGTTGTACCCCATATTGCTCGTGACGATCCCACTCTAAGATCGAGTACAAAGTGAAAGCTGTCCCAGTTCCTTCTACACAACTCAAGCTGCACCTAATTAACACAATGGCTCGACCATCCTCGACCACAAGCACTCCTAAAGCTGGATACATCGTAGTAGGGGGCCAAGAGTACCCTGAAGTCACCTGGTACAAGAATGGTGCTTTGATTCACCTTCACTTGCTATGTGGCATATTACTTCTGTCTTCGGCTACAAATGGATACGATGGTTCCATGAGTACGTATAGTAACATGCTCTCTGACAACAACAAGTATTGCTAATAGTTGTGGCCAGTGAACGGTTTGCAGACTCTCAGTTACTGGCGGGATGCGTTCCACAATCCTTCAGCTTCCACGTTAGGTCTATTGAATGCCATATTCTCGGTCGGTCAAGTAGTTGGCCTACCTCTAGTTCCATATCTCGCCGATCATATTGGCCGCAAATGGACCATTCTAGTGGGAAGTACCCTCATTTTCATTGGGGTTGTGCTACAGACTGTCTCAATAAACATTGGAATGTTCATCGCCGCCCGCTTCATCATCGGATTGGGTATTGTCTATACACAAAGTTGCTCACCTATGCTTATCACTGAACTATCTCATCCCCAATATAGAGCACGGCTTACCACTATATACAACACTTTGTGGTACCTTGGATCCATCATTGCAAGCTGGACGACCTATGGCACCTTGAAGATGCACAGCGAGTGGTCCTGGAAGGCTCCCAGTATCTTACAAGCTTTCCCATCAGTGATCCAGTTGTTTCTGATATGGCTGGTTCCGGAAAGCCCGCGGTATCACATCGTCAAGGGACGCCATGATGTGGCCAAGAAAATTTTCGAAAAGTTTCACGGTCCTGCATCTGGTCAGGACTTCGTGGAGAGCGAATATCAAGAAGTGTGCGAGACAATGGAATTGGAGAAAGAGTTTGCTAACCATGGTATCTCGGAGTTGTGGGCAACTAAAGGGAACCGCCACAGGCTGTTAATTGTCGTCACTGCCGGCATATTTTCTCAGACAGCCGGCTCAAGTCTCGTTTCATACTATATCTACTTGGTGCTTGATCAGATAGGAATCACGGACTCAAACACACAGCTTATCATCAATGGTTGTGTGACAATTTTCAATATGTTGATTGCAACAAGTATGGCGTTCACTGTCGACAAATTCGGGCGTCGCCCGCTATTCTTGGCAGCGACTTTTGGTATGTGCCTGGCAATGACCGGCTGGACAATTGCAAGTCAACAGAACGAGACAACAGGCTCAGCTGCGGCAGGACGAGCGGTAATTGCGTTGATCTTTGTGTTCAATCTCTTCTACAACTTTGCTTGGTCGGGATTATTGATCGGATACGTTGTGGAGATCAGTCCTTTCTACTTACGGTCACGATATCTCACTATCATGCTGCTGAGTGTGGCTGCCGGACTTTTCTTTTCCAACTACGTCAACCCTGTCGCCCTTTCAAGCATTACTTGGAAATGGTACTTATGCTATATTATCTGGCTAGTCATTCAATGCGTGGTTGTATACTTTTTCTACATCGAGACAAAAGGTCATACTCTGGAGACAATTGCGATCTGTTTCGACGGCGAAGATGCAAAAATTGGTGGGCAAGCCGCGACAGCCGAAGGACGAGACCTATTGAAAAATTTAGATAATAAGGCTGGTGTATCTCATCTTGAAAGAGCTCAAACCACCGACGAGGAAGTGGCCGTAGTTGTTAAGGCTAATAAGTCAGACTTAGACTAGTAGATGACATGACTTAGATAGTACAACGGCACTGGCTGTTACGAAGCTGAATTATAACATGATATGTTGCTTTAGTAGATTGAGGTCAGCAGAGCATCAGTGGCATGTCGGAAAATATCTGCCCAGTGTATGTTTAGCAGTTCCTGACTATTTCTTCTTGAGACGACTTCTTGGTCCATTTTGAAGAGACGCTGTATCCTGGCATCCACTGTCGCCCGGGTCCAGTTAAGGTGGCTGATGCGTGATGATGATTCAATTATCTGGATCAGATGCAGTAGATACTTATTATAGAAATTTCCAAATTAGAAGGGTGAATTTTCAAACACAATGTTGGAATTCGGTGGTTATTTTAACAAGGATTAAGAAAATAGGTTATCAGTATCATTGTTGGCTATTTATGACAAGTGATTGCGCACTGCTTCGTGAATAAACTACGATATAACGAACAAGAAGGAGCTTCCCTTGCTTAAAGTTGTTACAGCGTAGAAGCTAGAGAAGATTCAGCACACAGCGTGCCCCATCATTGTCACCAGAAGATGGACCACGGGACAGCAAGAATGGCGCTCCGGAGATAGGGAACTGCCAAATATCGCCACTGGTATTGTCTGATGCATATATGGTGCCGTTATTCATTCCATATTGCGCGCCCCAATCGCCCGCCTTTATTGTCGGGTAGTTGGCAACAGCTTCCCATGAAAATGTCGTGAGGCTGAACCGGATCAGGCTCGTACCCTTGGATGTACTATTCACAGCAACACTCCACAGATACTGGCCGTTGTTTGGAAGGTATACCCAGTCGGCGACTGTGAGAGCTTTCGGAACTGGTGCCGTGCCGCTGTTCAAACGCTGACCGTAGGTGACAGATCCTGGGTACAGGTCATATACCGACCATGTGTTCCCGCCACTTGATAACCAGTATCGACCGTTCAGATCGATATCTCCTACATTTCCAGTTGGTAGTTGACCGGCTTGTACAACCTCTTGTGAAGAGCCGTCAGAGAAGATCCGAAGGAGAGTTGAACCTTGAAGACCGTAAAGGTAATTATCTAGGACGTTGTAGCCTATTGCGTTTGCATTACTGCCATCTCCTATGGCTGTCTTCACAACTGTGTTGGTTCCTGCGCTTAGATCCACTCGGTAAAGGGTAGCGTCCTGGATGAGATAACCGTACTGATCGCAGGATAGAGTTGGGGATGATGTGGGCAAAGAGCAAGTAGAAACTGTGGTGGTTGATATCTCAGTAGTGGTAGTTGTGGCAGTTGTGGTAGATATCTCCGTTGTGGTTGTCGTAGTGGTTACAACCGTAGTGTATGGAAGAGTTGAGGGCCAAGGATTAACACATGTGCTCGGCGGATTTGGAGCCCATCGACAGGTAGCTGTGTGTTTCCCTTCCGAATCCGCCCAGGTAGAAACGAACGTTGTCGAAGTGCTGCATGGATATGTGGTGGTTGTAGTCTCGGTTTTCGTGAGACCCAAAACTACAGTCAGAAAAGTTACGACTGAAACCTCAATTGGAGGCTCGCACAAGTCGATGATTCCTCCCAAGTTTAGATCTAGGTCAAGATCAAGTCCTAGTCCAAGGTCAAGGTCCAATCCCCCTCCTTGAGATTGCGGCTGTCCACGTTCTAAAACAGGGCTTGCTGCTACCCGCGTTAACGGGGATAGTGCTGTGGACAGTAAACCCACTAGAGAAAGTAACCGGAGAAGGTAGGTCATGGTGAATTTGGCTTAAGAATGAAGAAGTCTGTTTTGTGGCAGATTGAGGGTTGAAAATGTACTTTCTATTCTGGATACAGCTCTTCAATTTATAGGTCTTCGAGACCCTCGCAACGAAATTGTGCAAAGGCTGGCTGACAGCTCGCTGGCAGATGTTGAACGGAACTGGAAGAGATCCCAGGATCAGGGAACACGCCTGCATGTTGATATTTTTGACCACTTGACCTACCGTAGACCTTCCCAGTCCTATTGCCCAACATGGGTCGAAAAAATGCCCAATACACCCCATGTAGATCTATCCATAAATATTAAAGAAAATTAAAATAATAAATTTTGAAAACGGTAGTCAATTCAGTGGTTCTCATAATTGCCCAGTCTCTGTCTATTCTAGGTAATCGAAAGATACACAAAGGTAGGAACTATGCGAATTTGGATATCAGCTTAACCCATCTTGAACTCCCTCGGCATGCGTCGGCGAAATTGCAATGGAAAAAGAACTAATACAGAACAGTACAGGGTTTGATTATAGCTGAACGTAGATCAATACTAGTTCAAAGGACACTCTAGAGTACTGCAACTGTCGATCATTCAATCTGGACTCGAGCGTGGATACCTGAACGCGGAATTTACACTGCCGCTCGGAAGAGTGATGCCCTTCTTAGCAAAGAGTGTCTTGATATTCTTTGTAACGGTCATTAGCGCCCTGTGTAGATCATATCTAAGCATGGGTAGATCCGTAAATCAGCTGAAGTATGCGTTCTCCAGCCATTTAACACGTGGGTAACGAGGTGAAATAGGCTGTGGGCGTTATGCAAGGGGTAATTTGACGAGAGAGCGGAGTTATAACAATTTCTCTCGTCGCTCTGTTGTACCATGATGCAATCCATTCCGATCGAGCTCAGTTTGATTCCCTACGTCATAATTATTACTGTTTTTACAACTTTCTATTCACTATCGCAAGATGAATGCAGTAGTTCCAGATTTCCCAACACGCTACGTCTCACAGTCCAGAGCGACTGTTCAAGTCGACTCTAATCACTACACATACCCCGTGTTGCGGGTTCGGATGAACTACCACCTCCGTATGTAGCTAGGCATTGGCAGACGACTAGACTATTTTATATTAGTAACTTGAGTGGATCATTTTCAGTGAATGGCAGGGTATTCTATGGTGCAGCCAGCCACTTGGACGGAAGTACAAAGAGAAAAATTGTTCGAACAGATATTCAATCGAAGTTAGAATTGCGCCGCAAAGGGAACAGAATTTATCCAATGAATAAGCTAACTACGTGAATATGCAGGTCCTGTGGCTAGCTGAGATGAGCTGCCAGCTTTGTCTCTTGCCGATCGCTTCCCATGTGAGCTGTTCATAATTACGACCGTCCAGCTGTTCGAATAAGCAGAACTTGGAAAATGATGCGCTGGCCTTCACAATAGACCACATGGCATACGCTTCCGTCCGGAATAGGCTGGATCTTGCTCACCGCAACATCAGCCCACCTAGGTAATCTTCCTGCGCCCGCTAGCATTTCACTTCTTTGACATGGCACCTGGGGATGCTGGTCAAAACGAAGGGAAGCTTCGCGTCTCCCTTACGATCTTCCACATTATTTTTTTACTAAATTTCCGTAGTAAAATATGCTGTAGTACAGTTTTGTAATACAAATCCATGTTTTCCCTAAACAGACTTCATAAAATGCTGATAATAATGTTTCTACACGGAGTACTGCGTACCACTTCCAGTTACATCCTTTACGACGGATTTGATTGGGCGGCTATCCGGTGAATAAGCCCGAGTCTGCAATACTGTCGAACATGTTCTTTCCGAAACAAAGAATCGATGCCGCAGTTATAGCGTTTGCTACGAGATGAAGGGCGACTACTCAGATGGCTCCCGTGCACCAAACGCGACTTCTACGACATCTTTGGCAGAGCGTAATGCCTACGCCTCCTCTTCTCTGTCCGCGGACGCCAGTCCCCACGAAGATAAGCAGCCTGCTGTAAATCAAACGCCGGCGTCAAACACGGACATGACGCCAAAAGAGCCAGTGGAAAATGAGATTACAGAGGTGCCAATTCATCCACCCGACTCCGAGTATCCGTCATCCAGAGAACCAAAACAAGCACCTTCAGAACAATTAAGCTCTGGAAACGGAACTGCGTCGCCATCACCACCTCTCCCACCTCCTCCCCCCCCTGCCCCTCCCTCATCACCTCCATCGACTCCCCCTCCATCCCCTCCTCCTTGTCCTCCGCCCGCACAACCGCCAGCAGACCCGGAGTCGCATGTCAACAATTCAACCTATCGTGACATAA
>JMRO03000085.1:0-23488 GCA_000743665.3 Scytalidium sp. 3C | reverse complement strand
TATATAATATCACGTGATTTAGTATTTTTAATTAATTTAATTAATTTTAGTATATACTAAGATTAATTTAATTTAGTATGACCCTGTACTAAAATTAATTAATTTTTCAGAATTCCAAATTAATACTAATTAAATTAAATTAAATACTAAAAATACTAAAAATTAAGAAATTAATTCCGAACCCTGNTTTATACTATTTTATGCTTTTATGTTCAAATTTATGCAAATTTATGTACTAAAAATAGTAAATTTCACATGATTTAATTTTTTTAGTATTTTTAATTTAATTTATTTTTTTTAATTTAATTTTAGTACGGGGTCATACTAAATTAAGTTAATTTTAGTATAGAGTTCAATTAATTTAATTAGTATTAATTTGAGGTCATACTAAATTAATTAAATTAATTCCGAACCCTGGTTATACCTTGGAATCTTTTTACGGTTAGATCTGTTCCATCTTGCAGAAAAATTCGACCCGTCTAATGATAGGGTGGCCCGGCTAACTTTGTTTATGTAATTAACCTTCGTGTTCTCGGCCAATGAGGAGTTTGATGAATGAAGCGTCAATTTAACACGGGGTCTATGCAGATATAACAGAAAAGACGTATGAGCAGAAAAGCTACATCCATATGGGATGTACCGCACAGTTGAAATGAAAGGGCCATAAATTGATAGAACAATGTAGAGGGCGAAGACCATACTTTTACGCAAGCCTTCTTGCAATTCAGGCACGCATTTCGAGTCCCGGACGCAGGGGCTTTACGTCGTTTGACGGCCTGTTCTTCAGCGGCCCTCTCCCGACAATTGTGTCGTGGTGTGGATTCGAAATGTTATACCGTACCTGACTGGAGTCTCGCAACCTATGAAACCAGCTCTAGGTCGAAGTCTTGATACTACAGACAGCACATGGAGGATATTGTAATTGAAGCTAGAATGTTTATGACCCAACTGCGACGATCTCAGCGGTCTCTCTAGCGGCCTCCCAAATTTCTTAGTCTTTCAGCAAAGACGATAACACAATCGAGCACTGTCAGACTTCTGCCCCAATATATGACAAGGCCCATATGCGATGTAATACAAAAATGAAGAATCTGAACTTACGCAGAGCAACGTGGAACCTATATAAAATTCCAGTTAAAGATACAGTTCCCGTTACACAATCTACTGAGACTACGATGGAATTTTGGTGTGGACGCATCTTAGGCACTTTTAAAGCGTTTGTAGGACCGATGTTGCTCCGCATCCCGTCCTGAGGTGTAAGCAGCTCCTCCGAGGAATGCGATGAAGGCGCTAAGGCAGGGTACTCGTATAGAAGCTTGGATCCTGACCAGTCAGGTGAATGTACTAAAGACGGCGAGTAACAGCATGGGTTTTAGTGGCTGTAAGCACTTCACTCACAGTTTGCTTTTGAAGGATCACCTAAATGAATTTACTCTATTAGAAAGGTCACACGATCTGTACATTGTTTGCCCTCTGCTGGAACTGGTCAGCCACTCGACCCCTCCAAGTGAGGCTGTGCTGCTGGTTCCACTTTTAAATTTCCAATGGACCTGGCGACTCCCACCGTCTTTCATGTATATTTCCTCTTCTCTTTTATGTTATATCACACGACTTCTCTATTCCTATAAATCTGTGTATTCTCTTTACCTGCCCAACATGGTTTCTCCTAACTTATGAACACTTTCAATCTTCTTTTATCTTCTAAGCTGGTCAAGGCCCTCTCCTCAACTCAAATAATATTCGACACCTGCTTTCCGTTGTTCCCGCTGCTTAGTTTGTTTGCTAGAGCCAGTTGAATATCTGAGTTTGATCTTGATCCTCTCATACATCTTTGATCCTCTTATATACCCCGGAACAATTCTGCTATCCACCAAGCATGTCTCCTCCTAACTTCACAAGTGGCACCACAACAAACGAAGGATGCACCCTTCACTTCACCACTATCACTCCATCTGCTGAGAATGCTGGGAAGCCGTTTTTGATTCTCGTCCCTGGTGGCTCGGGCCACAGCAGCCAATTCCTAGATATCATGCCTTATCTCACCTCGAAATTCCAACCAGCCACCTTCTCCCGCCGTCAGCACGGACTCTCAGTCCCAGAGCCAGGTACTTCGTTCAAGTATCTCAATCCTGCACAGCAGGCCCGCGACGTTCTCGCCGTAGCTGACGCCCTTGGCGTGGACTCCCACAAGCTCTACCTCTTTGGCAGTAGCGGTGGTGGCCTTATCTCCTTCCAACTCGCCGCAACACATCCAGAGCGTGTCGCCCACTTGATCTCCCACGAAATGGGATCTACAGCCCTTCTCCCAGACTCTGATAAAGTGCTTGACTACCTTCATGATATCCACGCAACTTATCAGTCGGAAGGAGACGAAGCTGCGTACACACGTTTTCTTCCTCACTTTCCTGGGTATGACGATGTTGATCCACCTCTTCCCCGTAAGGGAGGTGCTGCCGAAGGCGATCGCGAGAGGTTTTTCAAATATGAATTTTTGTCGTGGTTCTCGTATGTCCCGGACTTGAGACGGGTTAAGGAGAATAGAGTGAGTGTTGCGGTCGCTTGTGGGAAATTGAGCCGCGACGCATGGTATGCAAGGGCCACGATTGAGCTGGCATCCATACTAGGGTGCCAGAGATACCTGCTTCCAGGGAACCATGAGGGATTTAGATATGAACCAGAAGCTTTTGCGGTTGAGCTCTTAAAGATATTTGGAGAGATGGAAGAGAAGGAGAGGATGAGGAGTGTAACTCTGAAGATTGCCAGTGCGCCGATAAATCAGATCAAAAAGCCCTCAACTGTTTAACTTGAGTTAACCATTGCTTTAAATATGTAGCAGCAATCCGCCAACATTTATTATTATATATACACAGTACAATCTTTACCCCTGACAGCCTTTGCAAATATTGACTCTCCTGAAGCTCAGCTACTGTTGAACTCTTATCTTTCGCTTTGCAAGCAACCTTCGAGGCACACGCCCATTCTGGAACAGTAAAAAAATGAAAACTCAAACCTACCTTCGTCATCTAAAAGGACCCGGGCTGTTAGAACATCCACCACTCGCACTCACATCATGTGGTCTGTTGGCCAGCTTTCCCTGCCCTTGTTCCATAACATGGCTCGCTACAGTACGGACTTGCGGGAAGTTCCGAAGCAGACTTACTTTACTGCCTAGTAGACAAGGCCCATGCACCACTGAGGGCGCCACATGCGAGTGTCCACTTCCGGGCCATGGCACCCCAGGAGCACGGTCCTTCTGGCTGGGATTATCATGTGGAGTACCTAGAAATCTCTAATACTCGTACCGTACACAAACCACACCTGTAGCTCAGCTTATATTGCGGTTTTGGGACACGGAGCCAGAAAAACCCTGATCACGAGACTCGATCTAAGCAATGGGATCGTTCTTTTCTTCTATATTATATATAAATTGTACAAAGTTGAGACCAGAGATTTACTATTAAGGGAAAGGCAGATTTGAATTTTGTTGACCCGATCGCGATATTTCCCAGGGTTACTTTAGGTATTCAGCACTACGTCGTCTGCAAACGGTATGATGTTAGAAGACGACACAGCCAATCATCGAAATGCCGAGTGCGTGATGACCCGGTAAAATGAGATAGTTATCGGGGCGAAAGCAAGAGGACCAATGAGATTGTGAAAATGACATGCTCCTGCATACATTTGCGAGAAACAAAGGGATTCGAAAGCGCTCGTAGGGCTGTGCAGAATCCATCCTGAAGCGTGGGAGAAGAAGTCGACCACGGTCCGAGGAGCCGGAGCTGGGGCCTGGCGGCGCTCTCGAGGAACTTCTCGGTTTCCGTACCCGTCGGCAGTTAAGATGAATCTGACAAATCTGACATTTTGGGCCCACATGTCAAACCACCACCTAGCTGGGGCCCCCATTCTCACGGACCCCAGCCTTGGGCCGGGTCAGCTCATGCAAGGTCCTCTTGACAGGGAAAACAAGGAATAGCAGCGCCAAACTAGGGTACGTTACGTACTACCCCGAAGCTTAAAGGAAGTGCAGCGTGCATTCGGTGCAAGATGCGCTTCAGTGGCTTAGAGCGCTTCATTCTTGGTTTGAAGGATGGGCTAAGTTCCTGTACTTTGTAGCAAATTCGAGCGGTGCCATGCCACCTACTCAGCACTAGTACTATGGCGTTGTCGGGAAAACTCACGCGCTCGAAGCTTTATCGTCTTTGTCAGCCATCATCCCGTTCCAGGTCGGGGTTCGCGCAAAACTCTTTTCCGAGCTTCATTTCGTGGAGGTCCAGCAGCCGCTCGTACTCCTATTTGTGAGCTGACCGTACCTGTATACGTAAAAAGTGAAAGGTCACCATGGCGTCTCTAAAAGCGTTGCTAGGGCAGATTTCGTGCCTCATGTCTCCTCTGCGTATGCTCACACCACCCCACAGCGGGTTCTTCTGTCTCCAGAGATCTTCATTTGTCATACCACGGATGTCTGCTCTTGAAATTGGGAGTAACCTGCCCCACCTTTCGTCTCAGCGCAAAAGACCGTCCGTGAATCTGGAAGCTTTACGGCGCAACTTTCTGGTAAGAAGTTTGGACGCCTCTTGTAGTCTTATCTTTTACCAGAGTTCTTCCGTACACGAAGGAGAATAGTTTTCAGAGAGCTAGTAAAAACATCCCATTGGTTACAAGTTGTTTTTGCCAAGTGCAGACAATTATCGTAAAGCTAACTTCTGTCATGCGCACTGTTGGAGTATGCCTCCAATCTCATGGAGGTGACTACCTGAGTCAGCTTACGCCCTGAGGGATGGGACAGCTATAGGCAGCTAACAGTTAGCTATAACCGTACAGTTTAGCTGTAGCTGTAAAGGTCTATAAGTATGAGAGTATTTGTCCACTGTAGCTAGTTGATTCAGTAGTTCAATTCAAGTTGTTAGCTATGAGCCTAATATCGCGAGTAACCTGGAGATTGTAACACACACGATTAAGAAAGCTGACAAGAATGCTTTGAGAAATATTTAGCAACGAACCAGCGCTTGAGTGCAAAAGTTAGGCTGTTAGCGGGGATAACAATGGTAACCCCCAAAGGTATGCTACTAGAACATGCTTTCATTGCGTAAAACAAACCTGTTTCCTGATACTTTTCCATCGCCGCCTTCATTCAAGCCGGTTCCTTAGTAACGCAAAAGGTATAAATTGCACAGTTTACCTGATAAAACTCATTATGGCTTTTTACGTAGCTATTTGTTAGTTTCACTCAGTACACACCGAAGCAACATCACCTTTTCACCCATCTTTGCCAATTGACGAACTTTGCGAATTTACTTCTGGTTAAGTGTGCTGTATGTACCTGAAGCCGTTCGCGCTTTTATTTGTGTATTTCTCTTCGAGCATTGCTGATCTTCAACCGTTATTCCTTCAAGATAACCTCGCCTGTCAGATAATTCAATTGTCAGAGTCATCCTCGTTTGTCTCATCGTCCATATACACCAAGAATTGGCTGCTGTTCCAACCAAAAAAACTCCTAATCCAGGTCTGAACATCTATGGCTGTGCGGCCGTTAATCCATATAAACTCCCTATCGCCGCAGAAGAACTTGAGTGACCTCCATTATTACAGAACTATTGCCCAATTGAAAGTTAGCTGATATTCGACCAGTGTTCCATATAACTACATTAGCCTCAACTCGGGTGCCGGAGATGCTATTACCGAATTGTATACGGTTATCACCACTAATGGGCGCGTGCCCGCTATTGTTCACGTTAAGGAGGATGGTTCTGGTGGTCTTTGAGCTACCATGCCTACCGCCCCAGTGATAATACCTGGCTTGCCAGCTTTGACTAGGCTCTTGCTTGATCGGGTCAGTAGCAGGATATGTATCGTTATGTCAAGTTTGAGTTGGGCAGAGGTATGGTGGGTGCATTGTGGAGGTCGGTACACAATGCCTAACAAGAGACTAAGGAGTCCTTCTCGCGGGTGCTGATGTGTAAAGGATTGTGGGCTTGAGCCGGTATTATACTGTTGGTTTTGAGAGGCTGCTTGAGAACTTTACCGCGGATGTGACTTTCTATAAATCGAGGAGAATAGTCTTCATGGCCAGCGGCCTACTGTGCGTTAGTGCCTTGAAGCATTCTACTATGTATAGTTCGCAGCTATTACGTGAAGCTGCTGGCAAGGCAAATACATAAATCGTAGGTATGAATCACATTGACCTTGGTAGTGTATGTCGGCTTTAACGGTTCCCGCCGCCTTATTCACGGGTAACCTATCATAACGGAGATCAAGGTCACGAAAAGCGGTCATGAACAGCCTACCCCGAATAGCAAGACTTCAAAATACGAACCCCGACTTGTATCATCATGGTTTGGCATCGCGTTTGGGTTATGGATATTGTATATGAGGTTCTGCTTGACAAAGGCATCCTACACGTACCTATTTCAGTTGCTACCTCAGCTCTCGATAAGGTGACACCTACCAATAAGATCTTGACTCTCAAATCTGTGTGGGTTACTTTGACATAAAAGCTAAGGATGAAATTTTAGAGCTAAGATCAATTTCGGGGTGGAAATTTCTAGGGCTAATCCATGTATTCAGAAAGGTCTACTCGTCTATAGAAAATGTCTCCTCCAAAAACAAACTTTATCTACTCAACTGGCTCTTGAGTTTAGGTTTACCTTGCTTTTGGGTGCAGAATTTATAGTCAGTTTAGAAACGATGAGGTAACAATAAAAGAGAAGAAGAAGTAAATAGTTTAACTGATATGTAAGATATCAGTAATCTCTCCATCTCCTCAGTGTGTATAATATTTTAATATCTTTAGAGGTATTCCACTCAAGCTTTGATTTCACTCAGCTTGCCTGTTTCCAGGTTAAATACAAAGCCAAATACTTCCATGTCATTACGCAAGTATGGCGAGTCCTTGACGGATAACATGTCTTCTTTGACACTATCTTCAAGGCTATAACAATAACTAGTTTTAGTAGACTATTAAATGCAATGATTACACTCAGAAATTTAACTTACTCTCTAATCTCTCCGAATTTCATTTGTTCGATTTCCTTAAAATGCAACGGAGCACGTTCTTTCAGCCTCTTGCGAATCCCGTTGTCCGTTTCATGAGTAAGACCGCAATCTATTTCATGTGTCAACTTGCTAATATACCATTGTGCAAAACTTTTTGTGTTTTTTGAAAAGTGAGATTAGCAAATTGTGAATATGACTAACCGGTGTGTTGCACGATAATAACGGTCTTAACTGGAAAAATTCCATCTACTACAATCAATGACCGTAAAGCATCTACGATTCTGCCCCCTGCACAACGGACAACAACAGCTCCTGAGTAGATGGAGCAATGATTAGCTGGAAAGCAAAAAGAGAAAAATAAATAAAAGAATAAAAAACAAATAACAGAAAATAACGAGGGTTCGATGGTATACAGACTCAACCTGGAAAATCCAAAAAACTCTTCCGGAATCACCCTTGGGTCTGCACATGTTACTGCAATAAACCGATTAGCGACAGCAAAACAGGGATGGGACCATGGTTTTCTAACTGATCACAGTAGCACCTCCTCCCGGAGGTAGAGCTCCAGCCTTTTGATCTGCCATTGTGGGAGGAGGTACATAGGTTTCAATATATTTGCTAGTATTTCCACGGTTAGCCTGAACGAGATATACATCAGCAAAATTACAGATACCTGTGACGAGTTAGGAGGTCCTTTAATGAAGGATTTTGAGACATTTTAAAGATATCAGCTCGAAGGAATTTAATAAAACGTTCGAAGATTGAAATTCCTGAAATAGTCGAATAGATTATCTCTTTGTTGTTACCGTTAAAGCAGAGCAGCGAAATGATAACGACTTATATACATTTATCTTACGCCAGCGGTAATACGGAAGACAGCATAGCTAATTTAGTCCCATATTCTTTTGCTACGGCACACAAGAGAGGCTTTTTAGGAGTAACATGATCCCTATACATGATCCCTATACGTAATGTACCATACCAAGTGGTGGAGGAATGGTCGGTGAGACCGGGAAATTGGTTGAAAGGCCCGTTTCGCGGGTCGCGGCACTTTCCCTCTATCCACACAATGACGTAACTGGTGTTATATTCCATTCATTTCAGTACTGTACCATACCTCCAACTCTTACCTTTGCCATAATCCCATGTTCGATTTATGAGCTCTTCCCAAGGGTTTTGTAATTTTCAGGGACCTACATGGGATTACATTTAGGCCCCTATCTTGAGGGTTGTATGTTTAGGAATCAAAATGGGATTACATTCAAATAATACATCTAAAAGTTGTATGATATTTAAACGTTGTGGCAACGAGTAAAAGTCGCTCTTTTATCCCGTCGAAGGTTTGCTTTAGCATGTGCTCTGGATTGTAAGGTGCAACGTATTACCGGCGTCTGCCTGGCGTAGGGGCTCAGAGAGACGAGGGCTTGAGTCTCGCGAAATACGCCTTTTTTGAACAAGTCAGTTCTGAGCGCCCGAAAGTGAGGAATCCCAAATCGGGGATCAAGCATGCACGCCATGACTTTTTTAGTTGCGAGCTAATTTCTGGCAAGTCTCCATCTGACAGTCGAATTTCGGATCTGCCTGCCGGCAATTTTTGGTACTGTAGTTATCGACTGCTTTGATTTGGTGTTGAATGTCTCTTACACCTACACATTAGTTGCCGATGCTCTACGTTCGGTGAGATTCATTGATCAGTTCTTAGTTTATTTCCTACTCAGGCAATTCAACCCTGGCTACTTACCATGCCTAGGTCCTGGTCAACTACCTTCAAAGGCATTAGCTCCTTGAAGGATTCCAGACCTGGCCGGAACTCGCAATAATTTCCTGTTCAAGAAGGGTCATGTCTCAGTACCTTGCGCTTACAACAACAGTGACATTCCCATTGCACGGGTACTGTGAGTCATGTTTACGGATTCCGGCCCTTGGATCCCGCCATTTCCTGGAATCCATAATACCTCCTAGACCCTTCTCACAACTAATTAAGGGTCCCCACCACAGCAGTAGTAATCTAGTATTGTAATTGAACGTAATATACCTAACGAACACGAAGGTTTCAGTAAGGCTAGCTTCCTAGGTAATTCAACATCTTTGCAGCCGTAACTCAACAAGTACGTAACTGTAGCCTTAAGGTGCTACAGAAATGATGGATAGAATTATCTCAACAAGCTATGTAGTTGCGCTAAAACGAGAACAAATACATAGATGGTCACTTGCCACAGCTCTCCTGACATCAGTCATATAAGTTCTCATGTTTGAAATTTCATTCACTGCCTGTATGAAGCACCCTGACTGTGTACAATTGCCCCATCTCGTCCTGGCTCCTAGTGATTATTGGAAGGTTAAATTCCAGGTACGACTTGCAAATCTCATCGACTAAAAGGGTCCCCGAGACTCAACACCTGTACGTGGTGGGGGCTACGAACCTACAGCATTGTCTGCAGAGCCAAGATTGAGTCAAACAACAAGAACGAGAACAATCATTTTATCAATTTAACGCGTTATACCTCGACAATCCGCTTTTGCAAATCTCCAAAAGCAATAGACAGACCAACGACAGTTATCAGGAAGTAGTGACCCCGGGATACTGCACCACTTTGACAGAAAATAGAATTTGTCGACCCATTTTCCTGCCCGACTACCACTTATGATTTCAAAAGTCGATTTCGATAATATAACACGAAAAATTGATGGTTTACCTTCATTGACACGTCAAAAACGCGTCGAAAACACGACGAAAACATGTCAAAACATCAACAAACAGTTTCATACGCGAAAAACAGCTATATCAATCTTTTCAAAAAAAAAAAAACAGACATCAAAAGCTGGCATGACCGCTAGGGAGAGCAAAATGGCGAAATGCAAGCTGAGATGTTGGATTATGGGTGTATGGGAATTTGAGTGGCTCGAGTCAGAGTACTTTTGAGTAGGGCTCTGTCCTTTGATCATCTACTGGTAATTCCTTTGCCACGGGCAAAAGTGCTATTAGTGCTGTCAAATTATAGGAATATTAGTGTTAGGAAATCATGTACTGTAGCCGGAGACGTTCTCTACAATCCATAGCCTATAGCTGAGGAATACAGAGTATGATTATAAAAAAAACGAACTAAAAGAAGATGGAGATTGTTATAGTACACGATTTGACAGCCTTCTAAGAAACCGAAGGTAAGTTTCCAGGAGATGCTTATACATGCGACGAAACGATCATGGAGATAACCGTCGACTGAAGCCGTCAACCGGAAGCCATAAAGCTGACCACAAATTGGGTACCAGGGGATATCCCACCCAACGGAGGTATGTACGCTCTGCCCCGCAAAAACTTGACCTATGATGTGCTACCTGTGTCAACATAGCCAACTATAGGCTAGAATCTCATTTACGTAGCTTCACACCACCTGACAGTCTAATGCTTACATTCCTCGGATCGTTACCAGTATCACACGTTTCTATTCCCAAACTGCGGGGTAAAAGGTATTTGCGTCCCAACTCAATGGTAAATCTTAGAACTCTTACATTGATACGTTTGACGGGAGCTTGAATCACCCATGAGACTCAAACCTTACACCAAATAATAATTCTCTTATTCGCCTCGAGAAAAAAGACACAAAGACCGAATCATAAATTCCCATAAGTTCAAGGTTGTCCTTTTTCTAGCATACTGGGTTATCTTAAAAACGGAATTCTTAATACAGAATCCATATATTACACCAATCTATAGAAATGGTGGCTAAAACAATCATTAATCATACGAAGTTGAGCTATAAATGGCCGTTATACATCGGCCCTTCTACAGCTATGGTTTTAAGACATATTCCACAGCGTAAATGACGCAGTGTCAAGTTGCTTCCTTGGCACCCTATTTGAGCAAGCAAACAATTTAAACCAACATGCTGTGCGCTCAGTTCACCGGAATTACAAGCTCATTTTGCATTATCACTGTTTCTGATATGCTTAGCTATTAATTCTGAACTGTGCCCTATATACCATGCTATCTTCCACATATGAATTTATGCCAGGGTTCAATGAGAGATTAGAAATCGCTGTGGCTTTGGTCGGCTGATCAACGGTTTGTAGAACAGTCTTAAGCGATATACTTAAGCAATAAATACGTTAGCCCAGGCCGATCCTATTCAATATCTAAACAAGTAGTACCCTATCGTTGCTCATCCTTAAAAAGTACTTACAGGATTTTAGTCCTGCCACTGTGACATCCTAATACCTGTATCGCATGGATTTAGCCTAAATAATGCTGACAGAAGCTAAGTCAAAATCTAAAGGAGAGACCATCCTCTTCTCACAAGCGACCATTCACACAATATTTCTTTGATCCATCAACCACTGTATAAAGTCAACATGATATTCAAATCGACTCACATCTTCAAAACAGTTGGCTCGCTCAAGATTCAAATTGATGTCTACACTCGTACTTTCGATACTCCAGGCAGCCACTACAGTATTGATACACCCGTAATCTTATTCTTTCACGGAGGAGGTTTAGTTTCTCATGATCGGAGGCTTCTTCCCCCACATATAGTTCAATCAAGTCTTAAACGAGGTTGGCCTTTGGTTAGTGCAGATTATCGATTATTTCCACAGGTCAATGCAGTGGATCTCATTGAGGATTTGAGAGATGCATATGCTTTTGTTCGCAACAAGCTGCCCAAAATTCTAGGCATTGGTACAGGCTCTATGAAAAACATTATTGTGGCAGGTAGTAGTGCAGGTATTTAATAACTTCGATCATATTTTATTACGAATGCTAATAATTAATGTGAATAAAGGTGCATTTATTACTTACCAAGCTGGTCATTATCTTGATCCCCGACCTCTGGCTCTTCTTGCATATTATGGACATCCAACTTCTGATGATGATTTCTTTCGAAGCAACAAAATTTTAATTGAACCTCCGGTGACTTATGTGCAAATCAAGCATTTTCTCGAAGAGCCAGTGCATTGTGGGTTTACGCATCCTTCCAGTCAATTTGATCCAAAATGTTTGCTGGATGACTTGAGTCCAAATCCTGAATGGAAGAGGCCTGAGCAAGATTCAAGTGGCTCAATTCCACGGGACCATCTCTTCTTCTATCTTAATCAAAATAATAAATATCCAGAGATGGCACAGGGGATTGATAAGAGCCTAAATGATCCATCTTGGAAGGATTACCCGCCTACCATTATTGTGCATGGAGATGCAGATTATATGGTTCCTCTCCAAGCGTCCAAAGATATTGTCTCAGTGATTGGTGAGCATATACCCAGAGAAACGAAGTCCTGGTTTTACTGACCAATACACAAGGACCAACTCCAGCAAAGCTCTTCAGCGTGCCAGGCGCGGAGCACGCTTTTGATGGTAGCTTGTTCCTTGGAGATCCCGGACTAATAATAGTTGAAAAGGCATGGGATACCTTAGATGAAGTGGTTAAAGCTTCTGCACAATGATATGTGAGACTTGCATGCTATTGTTTTGCTTCCATAGTTGAGATAATTTGTTGCATGATTCAATTAGGACAACCATAGGTTTCATTTGCTCCATTATTCTCAAGTAGATATAATGGCCCTACGTATGCATTGAATCTATGGTTGTAGTGATGTCTGTCTTCCTCCTCTCTTTCAAAGACCGAGATTATCCTCGGGAACTTGTATTGTTGAAGTTCTTAGCGATTGCTGCCTGTGCAGTAAGACTCCAAAACAAACACCTTCCTAATTCAATTAAATTAGCTTACCCTTGATATCTGTCGTCAACTTTGAATTATTTCCCTAAGTATACTCTTGTTCTTGCTGCGCTGATGATGGAATGCATTTTAAAAAAGCGCTTGATAAAGCCTGGCCAGTGTCCAATATTGTAAAGTACAGCCACCCATCTAGAACTTCCAAAATAATAATGACCATACCTACATCCAACTCTATCTGCCCTTTCAAGCTCTCAATCCCTCAACCAGCTCTCGATGACTTGCAAATGCATCTTCGTTTAACCCACTGGCCGGACAAGGGGACAGTCACCGAATGGTGTCAGGGCGTTCCTCTCGCGACAATTCAAGAGCTTTGCGAGTGATGGCACCCGGACACTACATACTGATGATGGAGATTGGGTCGTATGGATAGGCAACCTTGTTCTGGACCTGCTGGCGAGTCATAAACTAAAGCTCGGTCCGTCCTGTCATTGGCGGTTAAGACCCCACATGAAGATATAGTGTGGAGCCCCTGTACAATAGTTCATTAGAAGAAGCGGGAACTCTCCACAGCTAATAGGAGTAACTTACATGTTTTTTTATTATTAATTCTTCCCATTGGTCTAGAACACGAAGGAATCACACCGCCTTGCTACTCGTAAACCTTATTTCAATACTTACCAACTGTTTACCAGTTAATATCCTATATGAAATGCAAGGTGGTCAATATATGGGCCTTGTTGGTATATGCTTGTGTAGTACAGNNGCATTTCTAAGACCTAGAAGTTACGTACGATCTGTCGCCCAATTTCGTATTTCAGTCATAGCTGAGAATCACCCGCAGGCTCGGAAGTCCCGGTATAAGCTGTGTGGCGCATTTTACTGTTACGGGAGCAAGCGCTTTAAAAAGGCACCTACGTATAACGCAAGATGTGGGCATTAAAAGCTAACCAACGCTACACAGCCCACACACTAAATACACGTCTACATCGCTAGTGGTGATGGATCGCTCGTTACCTGCAGTCACCCTGTTTAATTACGCTTAAATACCATTCGATTCCAATATAGCTGAGATTTTATGGCACAGAAATGAAACGTGCGTCCTTGTAATTGGCTACGCAACGAATTCCGTAATGCGACCAATTTTCACCTGCCCCTGATTCCTTCACCACGAGGCGAGACGAGAACCGGCGTCATCTTTTTTTCAATAGCAGCAACATATAGGTTTTTTACTGGATATCTATAAGAAAATACTTCGTATTAACGATTAAATATCAGACAGATTCATTTTGCCTGCCATAAAGAGATCAAGGGCAAAATACTGAAGAGGGAGACTGGTAGGTGTGGTGGATGAAGACGGCTGCCAGCGAATGACTACATGGACAGCATCAACTACACATAAGAGGCAGATCAGAGATTTGCAGGCATAACCAAACTGGATTCAAGTCCTCGGCTAGCGGGCGCTCATCCCGCTCCTCGTGAAGCATTGAGAGAACAAGTTTGAGTGGTAAGGGCGTGAAGGAGCAACCCCTTTGCAGTTGGGCGGTCGCAGAAACCCTGAACGGATGCCGACTCAAGGTCACTCACTGCCCACTCTATTTTAGCATAATAACTCCTCTCGAGACGGGATCGCCAGCTGCGGCAAAGCATCAAATCCTGTCAGCACTGCGTCAAAGTACTGTACTATATATTCCTCGTTTCTGAGTTAGCAAGGCAGTAAGGTTGGCAAAGATCGATGCCACTCTTATTTGCCAGTTCACCAATTGTCGATCGAGTAAAAAAATGGCTGATAAGCGATGATAAATATATCATCTCAAAAGGTAAAGGAAGAGGAATATAGTTTCAGCTAACTGTATTAAGTTTAACGCACGAGTAGCTCGGAAATGAAGAATATAAGAAAATAAGGTATGCAGATAAGACCCTACGCTTGGTAAGCATTTCTTTCTATATATATTATGTTTTGTCTCTCTCCTTGCACCTGGTTTTCTTGACCTTTCAGTCATTCGGTGATTGTAGTATCTAGCTATAATTCTCCAGGTCTTCAAATATTTTTTGCCTTGTAGGACCGTGAAACTTACTACCCAGCCTTCGCTGCTTGTATGCACTCTTTACTCTCACACAAAAATATCATAGGAACCTTCGCTTCCATCCTCCCTTACCTTCGAGATGCGCCCTATAAACTTGAACATCACGGCTAATCCAAATGGCACATTCAGCTTCCAATTTGACGCCATACCTTATATCTTTATCCCGACTAATGGACTTACTGGAGTGAACCGGAACAACCATACGGCCTACGGGAATACTTCCGTGTTCGCTGATCCTCACGAGTATTGTGACCTTTCAACATGCGATCTGACTCTCGGAGCCATCGAATATTGCCCCAATCTTGGTGCAAATGTCTTCTACGCTACTGTCTTTGCCATCTATCTGATTGCACAAATCTATTTTGGAGTGCGATATAAAACACGGGGATATACAATCGCTATCACTCTGGGACTTATTGGTGAAATAGTTGGATATATTGGCCGGATTTTGCTTTGGCACAACATCTTCGATCCCACGGGCCACTATTTCCTTGTGTACCTTGTCCCCCTCACGATTGCCCCGGCGTTCCTCTCTGCAGGCATCTATCTCTGCTTGTCTCGCATTGTTATCGTCTACGGCCAGCACATCTCTCGTTTCCAACCGGGCACGTACACTCTCATATTCTGTGGTTGCGATATCCTCTCTCTGATTCTCCAAGCCATCGGAGGTGGAATTGCATCCACCGCTCATTCTCAAAATAAAATCAACTTAGGGGTCCATATCATGATTGCGGGTCTCGGATTCCAAGTCTTCTCCCTCACTCTGTTCGGCATTTTCTGTACAGATTTCGTGCGACGTGTCCGCCAGAACCATAACTCATGGTTACAGAGCTACTCTGATCTCCAGGACAGCCGCTTTTTCCACACCTTCCTCCTCGGCCTCTGTATAGCTACGTTCTGCATCTTCATTAGATCCATCTTTCGTGCGGTCGAGTTGTCCGGTGGATTTCACGGCACCCTTGCCAAC
Organism: Scytalidium sp. 3C; assembly: GCA_000743665.3. Classification (NCBI taxonomy): domain Eukaryota; kingdom Fungi; phylum Ascomycota; class Leotiomycetes; genus Scytalidium; species Scytalidium sp. 3C. The sequence continues at coordinate 7,775 of JMRO03000085.1, read as the reverse complement.
CAGCAAGTCACATTCATGATCCTTGAAGGTGCTATGATCATCATCGGTAGCTTTTGCTTGACCTTCTTGCATCCTGGACCTGCGTTTGCTGGCGCCTGGGAACAGCTGCACTTTACTTTACGATCGAAAAAAACCCCTAATGGTGAGAAGACTATGGAGGGACCCGATACCCCTGAGTCCGCGAGGCTCGTTTTCGATCCGAACGCAAATACTTGAGGCCAGGCGGCACGCGCAGTTTAGGTGGTGAAGATGTTCAATAAAGTTTGTAGACTCGAGATTGCTAAAGTTATTGGAGTTCAGATGTCTATTTCTAGCGGTTAGTAGACCGTATCGATACTATGGAATGATATCATAGCGAATGTTATTTGGGTGCCTTTGTAGCTAAAAGGATGGTTGAGCTAGTTTCGCATAATGGACACCTTTTTTGAAGTCAGCTATCTGCATCATTGTACATAATAACCGTGCGTCTGAATGGGTTCGCCTTCTTCTCTCACCCTCGCGAGGTAGTGATTGAAAGAATGTAGTAAGAAGCTCAGTGGCTTGCTTTGCTCCTCCTTCAGGATAGACCTGACTTTCCGTGAAAGTGGCGGAATTTTATCAAATGTTGCATTATTGACCAGATCTAGTTTGAGTCTCATTAGTTTTCGTGTTCTCAACCAATAGGATATTGTAGACTCTGCCGAATGAGGCGTCAATTTGACGTAATATCTCATCATGGGATAAATTGGCAGTAAAACCACATAAGCCACAACATCAAGGTTGGCCCTCATCAGCTCCACCTTCTCCGGCTCCACTCAACCATCTGGAGGCTCCAGTACCTCCCTAAAGACCTCAACTACCTCCAAGGTTAGCAGTACCGGGAACCCAACCACTACTACCACCCACTCTACCACTACATCCTCCAAAGGAGCAGCCCAGACCGAACGGGGACAATGCAGTGGTTCTGCATGGACTGGCCCAACCACCTGCATCAGCAGGACCACTTGCACCTACTCCAACCCATACTACTCACAGCGCTTGCCATGGAGATCCCTGAACAAGGATAGCGAGGACGGTTTTAGAACAGGCCAATGATGCTTAGAAGTAAATAACTGTGCACTATCTACTATCGTATATATTTGCTTCTGTACATAGTATTCCATTTCTTATTTTTCCAAAATTTGCAATCGAGTTGTGGAAGAAGGCAGGAAAGGGGGTCTCTGCAGCAGGAAGAGGGTATAAAGCAATCAAGAAAGTTGACGTCCATTTACTCCGTATGTAACTCAAAACTGTGACTATGCTTAACCAAACCCTCTCGTATCACTGCATTCTTTGAGAATTGCCGTAAACCAGCGAAAAGATTTTCGATGGGAATGCAGTAGCATTTGAAAATCATCCTCACGCCTAAAATTTTCAACGAATTATGGCTCTGACATGCAATATCATGTTGCACGTCGTGCTACATAACTGCATCGATCCAGTACGCCGTTGAAGTAGTCATTGCAGGTATCCATGAGTGGGTCATAGATATTATTAAATCAGAAGGAGCTTGATTGATCTTGCCGTGAGTCAATAATATTGTTTGGCGAGCTTCTCATAATCGAATCTGCTCTTCATATTTGTCGCACATTTTACACTTTTGGGAACAACGAATTGATTGGTACGTTTTCTGCCTTCCAGACCTCGGCTTATAGCCAATATACTCTCATGCATTCGTCATAATTAAGGTTATTATGCACGATTCGTTCCCAGTTATCTCCGGAAACAACTGCTGTGCAGGGCTACCTTATTCATTGCGACGTTGGGAACCTTCTTCGTTTTCAGGTCAGCTACTTGACACTGCTAGAATCCCCATGTGGGATACTATTCAATCTGCCTCTCCCAATCTACACCAAATCTTGAAACATTCTAAGTGGGTTGTGACTCGTGAGAAATGCGGAGAGTGAAGAGAAAAGTACAAGAGGTCGAATCAGCATTGTTTCAGTTAATTGATGTAAATTTTGTTATATAGCTGGATCTGAATCAATCGGCGTACTGATACCTAAATCCTCACTTTGCCATTCGAGCAGTGTTGTCGAGGAAGCCAAAGTTAAAGGGTGGTTGAGACCTAGAACACGGGACCGCATTACAACACATTCCTCCATTAGCTTAAGGGTATCCGCGTGCTCGGGACCTAGGACTCTCTTTGATATCTCCATTGCTTGCGCCTCCAAATTTTCGGCCTCTTTCCACCGACCTCGACGGTAATAGGTCGCAGCCAAGCTGTCCATACTCCCCAGCGTAGTTGGATGTTCTTGACCAAATACTCTTTTTTTAATCTCCATCACCTGCACCTTCAGATCTTCGGCCTCTTTCAGCTGACCTTGGTTCGAATAGGCTACAGCTAAGTTACCCATGATCAGGAGCGTGTATGGATGTTCCATACCCAGTACCCTTTTTGTCGGCTCCATCACTTCCATTAGCACCACTTCACCTTCTTTCCATCGTCGCTGCTCTATATAATTCCCTCCCAGGTGGATCATATTCAAGAGGGAATGCGGATGTTTAGGACCAAGAACTTTTTCGTTTAGTTTAAGAAGCAAAGTCTGGAGGTCTTCCGCTTCTCTCAGTCGCCCTTGTTCGGTGTAAGCACTGCGAGATTGCTCATGTTCATGAGTGTATTTGGATGTTCAGGGCCGAAAACCTTTTCATTCAATTTAAGAAGTGCAGTCTGGAGGTCTTCCGCTTCTTTCAATCGTCCTTGTTGACTGTAGTTCACTGCAAGATTGGTCATGATTAAAAGAGTATCTGGATGCTCTGGACCAAGAACCTTTTCGTTCAGTTTAAGAAGCGAAGTCTGAGGATCTTCCGCCTCTCTCCATCGTCCTTGGTGTGAATAGTTCACTGCGAGATTGCTCAGATTTAAAAGTGTATTTGGATGTTTAGGACCAAGGACTTTTTCGTTCAGTTTAAGAAGTGAGCTTTGGAGCCCTTCCGCTTCTCTCCACCGCCCCTGGCGCGTGTGGTTTTCAACGAGATTGCTCATACTCACAGACACGCTTGGATGTTCAGTACCCAGCAACCTCTTTTCCGTCTCTATTACTTGTACCTGTAGCTCTTCAGCTTCTTTCCATTTTCCTTGAGCTGTGTAATTTTGTGCAAGATTATTCATATTTGTGAACTCTCTACGCTCAGGTCTTGATGCCGAGGTAAGCGCGGCAACTTCGACTCTTTCGCTAGCTCCAATACTGTCAGATGTCGGCGCCTAGGGCCGGTGTGAAGCGGTAATTAGTCTCCGAAGTAACTGACTGTCTCCAGGAAGATTATCGTAGGGGTAGGTTACCGTATCACTCCCCAACTTAGCCGCAAACAATCGGAGTCTCTGCCGGTATCTTTTTAATTTAAGCCTTTTTGGGAGGAAAGGTTTGCTGTACAGTGTATTAATGTGTCCCTTAAAGAGTTACTGAACTGAGAATGTTGAGTATATTTCTAGCTAGAATTGACACTGAAAACACAGTAGCCCGCCTCCATCTATCTTTTTTTGCTTCGAGTTTTGTACATTTAAGTGTAGTAACCAACTAAATGAGCGTCAATACAGATTATATGAATCCTGACCTCATTAAAGGGGTATTGATACGATCTGACTTATTGGGAAATCTACCAAGGCAAAATATGCTGCAATCCAACATTTAGCTTTCTCTTCAAAATAAAGCTTCTAATTATTATTACACACAACCCCTCTACCCCCTCGGGAACCTCTTGCACAAATTACATTGTTATTTCAAAAGAGTTGATTAATTTTCTTACAGGGAGAGTTGTTGTTTTTTCTATATGAAAGAAGTAAACAGAGACGTTGTGGAATTTTAACACCGGGCCTCTTAGTTGGGGATCTTGTAGCCTCCTGTCTCCAAGTTGGTGAAAACAAGGTTAGGATCGTACTTGGAACGGATAGACTGCAACTTGGCAATGTTGGCGGCGGGGTAGCTGCCAATAGCGTCTTGGTTGTCAGCAGCATCGTTCATGTATATGAACGTCTGCCCAACTCCAGCTGCAAGGCTGTAGTTCTGCATAGCCTCACGAGTGTTTTCAGCCCAGGTCATGACGGTCTCATCATCGGCAGCATCAAGCCAAGCAGTGCTGAGGAGCCAAACTGAATAAAGGAAGTTAGCAGCGAGTCTTGTTTGACTGACATGGTTTTGGTAGCACAGTTAAAGGGTGATTACTTACAGACATAGTTCTCGGTGTCATCATGTCCCCAGGCGTTGCCAATGCCGTTGTTGGCGGCAACCGCGAATGCAGTCTTGGGAAGTGGCTGGAAGGTGACAGTACCTTGGAAACCATTGACGGAATCCATTTCGTGGACAGCCGTTGCCCACATGCTGTACAATTCTTGCATGGTAGCATTGTCGGCAACCATGGTGTGCATGCCATACATCCAGCTATAGAGTATATTAGCAACCATTACGGAACAGGAGCGACAGCAAATGGAAACCTACCGCTGTTGTTGATAAGGAGTATCAAACATAGCAGCCCAATCAGCCAAGTTGGTGATGTTATAGCTAGCCAACTCGTTTGGAATGGCACTGAAGTTAGCGAAAATCTCTGGCTCAAGCTCGTCACCAATCTTAACACCAAGGAGAGTTGGAGAATATCCGCCGCTTGTAGTATAAGTGGTATCAAAGATACCCCCGGCATCGAGGTCAACGTCGGGCTGATAGTTGGCAAAATCAGCAATGGCGCTGACGAATTGTGGGGCAACGTCCTCGGTGTAGACAATGATAGCAGAGCTGATGGCAGGAACCGAGATGGTGGCATAGGTGAAGGTGGTAACGATACCGAAGTTGTTGCTGCCACCCTTTAAAGCCCAGAACAAGTCCGAGTAACTGGTGGCATTGGCATTAACAACCTGGCCACTGGCAAGGACAACCTCATAGTTGACAACAGTGTCCATCGCAAAGCCATATTTGGCAGAGAAATAGCTGATACCACCACCCAGAGTGAGACCACCAACGCCAATGGTTTTGAGACGACCACCGATGGCACCCCGACCGTAAGGTACAAGAGCAGAATTAACCTGATACCAATTGGAAGCACCTCCAACACTGACGGTGGAAGCATCCTCAGAGACGACTACATCGGTGAACGAGCTCAAAGCAACCAAGACACCCCCATCAGTGTTGGCCGCACCTTTGACCTTTGAAGCAAAGTATTAGCAAGCCATGCATGTATATATTCGCTACAACTTCTAGGGAGTTTTAACGTACCACCATGTGACCAGCACCACGAACGGCGAACTGGGACTGGCACGTGTCGAGAACCACCACGCCAATAGAGACATCAGTGACGGTAGCTGGGACAAAGATACACTTGGGTGCAAGATCTGCTCGAGTAGTGTAGTAATGAGTATTCTGGGCTGTGTAGGCAGTCGAGTTGGGGAACAGGACCTTCTCCTCGCCAGCAACTAGCGCGAGGATGTCACAGGCACAGGTTGAACCCAGGGTGGTGCCGTAGTTGGTATTCTTCAGGGAGCTGATCAGCGAGCTGAGTTCACTGGACAGAGACTGGCCTAGGACGGCGGGCGCCAAGGCCAAGATGCCCGCTAGAGTTCGAAGGGAGAACATCTTCTACGGAAGACAAAGATCTGGGAAGGAGGAAAAAAAGAATGACGAAGGAAGGAATGGTGCGGGAAGGAAAGGCGCCAGCCGAGTGGTTCTGGAACAACTATATATACAATTTTACCCAGGGAATCACCAACATCTCAAAAGGCTTAGACACTTCATGTCCAAACCCCTCGGTCCCATTCGTATTCGCACTGTTTTGCGAATTTGTATGGCTTGCATGATCCCGGTAGTTCTCCACGTGGTAACTAGAAAGAGTTTAAGACAACAGAGTATTCTAGTTCCTCACAAATTACTGTGTAAATTAGCAATTGGGTGGTACGGAGCTGGGTAAATTCATCATCCCAGTCGCGGCGTTTTGCAAATGAGATTTCACGCTGTTGGTGGCACCGCCAACAGCCATCACCGAGCCCACACAAGCCTTGGTACGCGGAATTCTGTTGCCGAGACCGAAGCGAAGGGGGCACCACGTGGCAATTCCTTTTTCCAACTGAAAGCCAACGGAGATAGATAGGGGATGTTGTGTGCAAACAAGCCCTCGTCGTGAGGTGGCGGCGACAGTTCATGCGATTGGGAAGTCTAGTCCCTGAAGGCGCCAAGGAAATGAGCATAATTGCTTTTTAACACAAGCACCAGGCTGGTATTCTGCACGCCTCCGAGGGGGTAGTGAAGAAGACTAGGCTGTGGTGGGAATGGTCGCAGAAAGCACTCGGTATTCGCGGAAGCATGTCAAATTACTGTTGGTACAGGACATTAGGAGGGTAAAAAGTGGCGTTGGTGTGCAAAATGTACTGAAACCCACCATTCCTAATTTGGGGTACCAGTATTCACCGCCTAACCGGACACTCCTCTCAACCGGACACTACACATATTTAAGGCACAAATTCAGGCACATATCGCCACAGTGTCCGGTTGAGAGGAGTGTCCGGTTAGGCGGTGAATACTGGCAAGTTAACAAGAACGTATCGCTAATATTTGAGAGACACGCACGACACGTCAACATTGATTTCTAATATTTTTACTAGCAAAACAATGGATCACGAAGAAGTTTTGGGAGAATTGCTTTTATTGCAGAACGATATTCAAAACGTTCACGATGAATTGGCGGTCAAACTTGAGACTAATCAAGAACGTATATCATGGTTCCGGTCAAGAGATCATTACTTACGTTGTGTTCCCTATCGGGAATTGGGTCTCTCATATCGTCAAATTGCTAAAAGAACCAATTATACTATACGGCAAATTCATAGGGCGTATATTGAACATGTTAGTCCAAAATGGAATGACCGACCTTTTTTGACTGAAGCTCAACTTGAAGAAATCATTGAATATATTCACGTGTAAAAGAAAAATAGGAAAACGCCATAGACAAAGGTCTGTTCTGACTCCTCAAACTCTAAATCGAGTTCCTGCTAGAAAAGGATATCATGGTCGAATTTTTACGAAAGCCAGCATGTACACGCTTATAGCTGGATCAAGTCGTCAATACTGCATAAGTTGCAACAGATATAAGGGATAGGAGTATCTATCGTCGGTAAAGTCTTCACAGAAGCAATATATAATGAAGTAAGAGGGCACTAGCTAAAGTAAGTTCAGATATAGTATATCACCACAAAGATTGATAAGTATCTGTCAAGTCATTCTCCTGGCATTTATACGTCATTTCAAAAGCTTTGGAATTGATTCCCTTATTAAATCCTCCATGGGTATCAAGCCATATCCAGGTCGTATCTGAGACCCACTGACAGGATGTCAAAAATCGAAGTGGTACGAGCAATGGCCAACACCAGGTACAAAAAATGAACGATGAGACATTTACTTGTGAGCCGGAGTCTCTTCATTGGTTGCTAGAGCAAGAGTCAAGCCTTCCTGACGGCCACTTTTCTCAGTTCCCTGGAAGGCAGGGCTCGTGCGCTCAAGGTAACCGCCTAAGGCGCCGTGAAGAATAGCATCATCATAGTCATCGGCAGGGTTCGGAATTAATTTAATTAATTTAGTATGACCTCAAATTAATACTAATTAAATTAATTGAACTCTATACTAAAATTAACTTAATTTAGTATGACCCCGTACTAAAATTAAATTAAAAAAAATAAATTAAATTAAAAATACTAAAAAAATTAAATCATGTGAAATTTACTATTTTTAGTACATAAATTTGCATAAATTTGAACATAAAAGCATAAAATAGTATAAATC